>CM062574.1:25476171-26020712 GCA_031468815.1 Morus bassanus | reverse complement strand
AAAAAACAAGAAGGTATTAGCTTATTAACTTATGTGATGGGTTTCCAAGCTTTACTGAAGCACGTTCAAATGCTTTGAACTCACTATCCCTCCTAGTTGTCAAACTATTCAACAACCCTGAAGCAGCTATAACAATTGCTTACAAGGAAAAGTTATTTTTAGCCGTTTTGCTAAGGGATCCAGTTTCTTCTCTGCTTTTAATGAAGGATCAGAAACTAGCATGACCTGTTGGTTTTTCTGTTTTCAGTTCTCTAAGGTTTCAGCTTGTAATGAAGGGGGTCAAAATAAAAAAAAAAAATAACCCCACAACACAAAAAACCCTGCAACATTTTTGCTCCCCATACTTTACTTGAAATGCTTGAGCAAAAAAACTTAGGTTTTGAGGAGAGAGGAAAGAAAAGCAAGGGGGGATATCATGACAGTATTTCCCTCCAGGTAGGGTGTGGATGATTGCCCCAGTGTATATTTGATCTCGACTTCATTCAAGTTGAGGAAAATTTGAATCAATGTTCGTGCAGGACTGCTTCTTCGTGTTGCCCACCAGGATCATGGCGGGGTGCCACCGAATGTCGTGGCCCTTGTGCATGTGTGGTTGGGGGAGTGAAAAAAGGGAAATAGGAAAACGTCCAAGAGTGCTTTGCACTATACCTTCCCCCACCTCCCCGGCAGCAAAGGCTCGCTACACGTGCTAACTCCCCCCGGGAAGAGGGTGAGGGATATTAGGGAGGTGCTACAACGTGTACCAGCATTCCTCCGCAAGAAACAGAGCACGGCAGAAAACGACCTTAATGCTTCAGAAGTCTCTTCCCATGAAAGTGAGCGGGAAAAGCACATCCCTAGCGCACTACTCCGGGTAGCTAACATGGGGGGCCACCCAGGGAGGACAGAACAATGACACACGCACGTGTGGGACTCCCCTCTCCCCACTCTCGCCCGAATAGACGCCTAAGCGTTTCGGTGTCCCCCAGGACAGTTGAGGACTCTGCTACCCACAGCCCTGTCCCAAACCGAGAGCCGGGCCTCCCCCACCCACGCTGCGGGGCGCAGCGAAATGGCGGCCGCAGCCGCCGTGCCCGAGGGGCCGCACGGCGGAAGCGCAGCCTCTCCCGCACCCTCCCTCTTCCTGCCAGCGGCCGCCATTGCGGGCCAATGCACCACGTCGCGGGGAAAAACGAGTCAGGAGCGCGGCAGAGAAGGCTCACAAGGAGGCGGCGGCGGCGGCCGCGATGGGCGCCCTGCGCGCCCCTCCAGCCCGCCGCGCCCAGCGCTGCCCCGTCCCGCCCGGGGGCTCTGGCGGAGGCTTAAAGCGGCTCGGCTGCCGCGGGGGGGCCGGGGGGCCGCTCCGCCTCCCCCGCCTCAGCTGGGCCCGGCCAGCCCCGCTCCCTCCGCGCGGCGGGCCGTTACCTCCATTTTGTGACCGGGCTCGCCTCCCTCGGTATCAATATGGAGCCGAGAGGAAGAGGAGGGGGAGGGCGGAGGAGGGGTCACGTGGCGGGAAGGCGGGCTCCAGGCGCCGCGCGACAGGGCGGGAGGGGAGGGGGAGGGGAGGGCTGGCAGCCCAGCGCGCGCGCGCGCAGCGGCCGTTACCGCTTTCTTCTCAGCGCCCGCCGCCACCCCTCCCCCCCCCCCCCCCTCCCTCCCGCCCGCCCGCCGCGAGCCCTGCGCCGCGCTCGGCGGAGCGGCCCCTTCCCCACCGGGAGGGCCGAGGGGGAGGGCGGGGAGGGGGGGGGTGAGAGAAGATGAGGTATAACCGTGCCAGCCTCCAGCGAAGCGCCTTCCCGCCCGCCTCGGTCCCGCGCCGGCAGCCGGCCCCGCGCACTAACCGCCGCCCGCTGTGGGGAGGCGGCGCCGCCGCGCAGCCGTCACTGGTGCGCAGGGGCGGGCACCGCCTCCCCGCGCCACGTCAGGCGGCCCGCCCCCGCCTCCCGGGCAGCGCCGGCCCGGGGCCCCCCGGGCGAGGGGGCAGCCGTCGCAGCGCCGGCCTGGGGCGAGGTGGTTCGTCAGGCGGGTTAAAGTACTTTGTAGGAAAGGAAAGGAAAGGAGGGAGTGTGATGCAAGCATCACACGTAACAGAGGACTTCTGCAGTGGGGTCAGGGTGTGCCTGAGGCGCCCAGGACCTTCTTCTGAAAGAAGTTATTTGTCCCCACGTATTGTTTTTTTTCCTGGAGACGCGGCAAAGAGGCGACGAAAAGATTTGCTCTCCCGAGACTGCTTAGCACTCACCCTTTGAAAGTGAGGGTAGGTCCTTGTATTCCAGGTTGAATACCAAAACACATCCAAGCGTTAAGTTTTACAAACTTCTCAAGGAGAGGCACTGCCTGTATCTTTTAATGGCGTTTGCCATCATAAAATAGCATAGAGAGTTTAAAAAAAAGGGTCTTCTGCGCAAATCTTGTCTAGAATAAAGCATAGTTAAGCACATACGTAACGTCATTTTCCAGAAAAATTTATCAGGAAAAACTGCATTATAAAAACCTACCCTAAAAGTCAAAGTTTCTTGTGTCCTGGTTATTGCTATCCTTTCACGGTACCAGTAGCTATTTTAGTACGATGACCTAACCTAGGCAGGAGGTGTTGGCACTTACCCCCTTTAAAAATATCCTTATGCTATATAAAGGAGTAAACCAGTTGATGTGGTTTTACCGAAAGGTTTGTAGGTGGGTACCCCCCCCATATGAAATGCTTGACTGAAAGGGTTATGAATCACTGGAAGTTCAGTATTAGCTGCTAATTTCATTTCTTTATATCTTTACCCTGCAGTTCCTATGAAAAAAAGAAAAAGGAAGATATAATCTCCGAGTTTCAGATTAGCATTTTTCATTTATGCGAAAGTGTCAAAACTGGTTTGATTTCTCTAACTAAAGAGAATTTTCTTAATATGTAAAGAAATTCCCAATAGGTTTAGAAATGTTCTTGTTACTATTGTGCACAGAAGTTGAAAGAAGTATTTAGATTATTCCTACATTTTGATCTCTGTGAGAAGATAGGTGACTTCCTAGAAAGTAAAACTCACTGGAAATCTCAGCAGCCTCCAGATTTTCTTTGCATTGAGGCCAAAACCAACAATTTCTCATCTTCCTTCTCCCAACCAAGTAAACCACACAATTTAACTTTTTATTTCAAATAAAATTCTTCATATATGTGTCATTTATGTTGGTTGTTCTCTTGCTCCTGTTACCCACAGGGTGAGAATACTGTGAGACAGACAACAGTACTGGCTAAATATGTCTCCCCAAATTTGAAGCATACCATGCCTTTATTGGTTTGATTGTCATTCATTTCACAGTTAAGTGTCACTCATGGAGGCTGATTGTCTTGCAGTCTCATTTGGTTGCACAGCCACGGGCAGATCACATTTGAATTCTATAGTTTCCGTTCATTATTGTCCTTTCCTATGTGTAATCAATTGTACAGAATGTGATAATTTTATATTATTTTGCTTACTGCACTGACATAAAAGACAAGCCAGTAAATGAGGGAGATGCACATTTTACAAAGATTCACAATTGCTGGTGAAAATTATCCACAAGTTTGAGGTCTTAGATGAAAAATTATAATTTTGATTTCAGGCAAACAATTTTCTGCTAGCAAGGTGTTTTCAGTTTGGTTGTTATCTAGTAAAATATTGCTTCCTATTTTGGATCACCCATTTCCTTAAGAGAAAATGTAGCATTTAATACACCTATACTATTCTGGCTGATGTAGTTTCACAGTCAGATGTAGTTTCATATTATGTGGCAGATGCAGTATTGGTGATCTATGCAGATGGCTAACATGCTTTTCTTTTTTTCCTAGAGTGTTTGCAAACATACATTCTCCTCTTTGTAAGCCAAGGGAACAGTAGTTTGTACCTCGTTCAAAAAAAAGTGTGAAAGGCTTTTAACTTTTATATGTTTATGTGGCTGAAATGTCAGATTCTCTTCATTTTTCTTTTTTCTTGTGGGTTTGTTGGAGGTTTTTTTTGCTTGATTCTTATATGGCATTTGTTTGTGAAGTGAATCTTTGGATATGTAAATATTGTTGGTGAAATTGTCCAAAGTTAGGTTGGTTGGTTTTTTTTAGGATTACACAGAGCATATGGATGGGCATATGAAATTGATCTTGAGTTCTAGTCCCCAGAATAGTAATGTTACTGGAGCCAATTCACTGAACCAAATCTGTTTTCCATAAGCCTGTTAGACTGCAGAAACAAATGGACTCATAATTAATTAAATGTTAGTATTGTGATGATAGTTTTGCAAATGTAGCTGTAGTTTGAATATATTTAAGTTTCATACTTTGAAAAGGACACAAACTACAATTTTGATAAGAAGGCCTGAGTGCTGTATAGTAAAACATTCATGTGAGCTCCAGGACAAAAGATTATTTAACATTCAGTTCTTTTTTCCGTGTTGTAGAAAGCGTGGTATATTTAAATGTGGGCAAGTGTTACTGCAGACACTTGACTCTTGTGCAAGCAACTGCAGCTTCTGCTATCTTCATTTAGAAACAATTGTTTTCATCTCTGAATTTGATTTAAATTGCTGAGCTTCACTGAACAAAGACAGGATAATATATTAGTGTAAAGTCTGGTAACATTTTGGCAATTCTTCTTGTACTTGTATGCAGTGCAGGGTGCACAAAAACCTTTTACTTCATTAATTAAAAAATACATAGAATCAATAACCTGATTCTTGATAACAGAATTAGTAGCACAATTATGCTACAGTATTTGCTTTATTTCAGAAATTAATAATACTCTTTATATATACACATATACACGTATATATGTATATGCACATATACGTATACATACATACATTTGTATACACACACAGAGTCCAGAAACAACAAATCGTAAAGACCCTTTCCACTTCAAATTGAGCCAATTCAAGTGTCTTCTGCCCTAGAACTCTGGCAGTCTCTGGAGGACACGTAGTTGCAGTGGTTTGGGACAGTATTTCCCCTTTCTGTCTGCGTTTTTCCCATGCAAGTCACTGAACGCATGTAGATACATCAGCTGCTTCAATTTACAGTCTCCTGTATTAACTTTAATAATCGACAAAGGTGTGTTTGAAGTACTATGTCAGTCTATGAGCTAGTTTGAAGCAAAACCACACGGACTGGTCCGCCAGCCTAGTACAGGTTTAGTAATCTCCAGCAAACATTTGGGGAACTAACACCAAACTCTTGCAACTCTGTCTGTTACACTCCATCTGTCAGAGATCTTAGATCAATTTTGCATGACTTATATTCCTCAAGAGCTACATCTAAGAGCTGTGATCCAGGAAATGAGAGAAATCAAACAATTAGCAACTAGCTCAATTAAAAATACTTTTAAACTGCTTTCCCTTTGTATATTTTGGTTTCATTCAGGGACGTGGGACTAATTCTTTCTACAAATCGTATCTTTATATAAAATATTTATTCTTTAGAATATTTTAAATTTTTACCAGATACGTAATATGGAAAATAATCCTGCCTTTTGGATTGCTGTAAAAATGAATAGTTTCCTAAATACTTTTTCCCATTTGTTCTGCTCTTCTTTGGGTGCTAATTAAATCTGAACATATTAGACTCTATTTTGTTCCATAACCTGCTCTCTATGTTTTATCTGAATTTTCTTCTTAAAATTTTATTTGCTTGAACCCTTCTGATAAAAATTAAAGGAAGAAGTGTGCATTGGGAATGATATTAGCACTAACCAAACAATAAAACATCTAGCAGTGAAGGAAAGATAGCTTGCTGAGATGCCATTTTAACACAGTTGGCTCTGTAACTTTGTGCACAAGAATTTCACATTTATTGTCTAGATCTTAAGATAGGGGGAATTGTGTTACTACCAAAATTATGCCCTAGACAAAGTGTAAAGGTGTCACGTTAAAGTGTCAACAATCATATTTAAGGAGCTTACTTGAGATAAAGTATTGTATGCCTAACGTTCTATGCTGCTTGATTTATGCAAGGCTCTAGGGTAAATTTAGGGCTTTCTTAAAAGCAACATAATTTGTTTATGCTGGATTTTTTTTGTTAGCAAACATACATTTTCTTTAAATGTAGATCAAATAGAAAGGAGTATATG
The DNA here is from genome assembly GCA_031468815.1 of Morus bassanus. Taxonomy (NCBI): domain Eukaryota; kingdom Metazoa; phylum Chordata; class Aves; order Suliformes; family Sulidae; genus Morus; species Morus bassanus. The sequence continues at coordinate 26,014,650 of CM062574.1, read as the reverse complement.
TATTGCTAGGGGAAAAAAGAATGTGATAGCCACTTACAGTTAAAAACTCCAGGTAAAATTAAATTTAATATGTTGTCTTTGAGATGCCAGTGCACGAGGAGTCAGCTGTTCTAAAATTTTTGTAATGAAATCATCACAAGTGGGATAAAGGTAAGAAATACAAGATTTCTAGAATAATTTTTAATTGGGATTCATGTCTACACAGGAAGAAAAAAAACTTGAGATGTAGAAGAAAAGAAAAATGGAGGATGTAGCAGGTAATATCTGCTGTTCTTGAAATCAAAATTGTAAAAAGTAGTGTAAGATTGTACTTGGTCTTAGTGTTCATTCTTTGTTACTAAGATTTGGAAAACACTAGTTAGCAGTAACTGTACAACTACCTAAATAGTAAGTATTATTTGGTACATTTTATTAAGGCGAGGAACTGCAAGTGGATTTCCTGCTTGCCTACGTATCTCTGCGAGAGAGTAGGGCAGGGGAAATAAATCTTGTTATTTCCTTGACTGCAATGCAGATCTGTCTCTGGGAGGGGTTTTCATATCCGCATGGTTCAAACACATGGTCAGTGTTCAGCCAATAGTTAGCTTTACATCTGGCACTGGATTTGTGCGTCTCAAAACAGCTTTTCTGACTGGTAAACATGAAAACCTCTCACTTTTTTTTCTAAATTGAATTTGTACACATTCTTTGGACTGTGATTTATATCAAACATAATTTTAACAGTTTATCTGGTATACACTGTAGCTACCCTAACAACTATTTTGTCAACGACTGTCACAGACAGGATTTTTTAAAAACACAGCTACATAGCTGATTCCTTTACTGTACTTACTCTCCTGGCTATGCTTAAGCTGCTATAATCATGCTTTTTGATGGCATGCTATGTTTTAATCTGTTTGTAAACTGTACTCCACTTTTAAGTATTACACCCCCCTGGCAGGTCAGATATTTCAAAATACAGTGAATTGATTTTTTACATCATTATTTTCTGGTCTGTTGCTGCTGACAAATATTTAATTCATTTTATAACATGTATTTGAGATTTTTAGATTACTGTGATGCAAGGACATATGTACAGTTCTTTACATATAGCGTGAAACATATGTGAATAAGGTTATGTCTTTCAAAAGCTGCCAAAATAAATTTAAATTCCAGAGGGTAATACCACATGTGCTAATGTTTGTATTTGGAACATTAAGGCATATCTCTCTTAAAAAAATCAAGTCTTCATAATGAATTCCATACAAGTTTTCTTTTTTCTTTCCCAACATAGAAATTTTTTATTTAGTTAGAAATAGATATTGCTAGATACAAAATATTAAGCCCTAAAATACGAGTGGTCATAATTTAAACCAACGGCATAAGCATTATAATAGTTTCTGCTAAGTATCTCACAATTCTTTCTCACTGCGTTTAAAATGATTGTACTGACCAATACCAGGAGTTCAATGGAGATGCCGGGCAAGTAGAATAAAACTCTAGAGAATGTCGAGAACCAGTCTACTCATTGTGGCTGATTAAATCACTTAATTAAGAGAAATATATTGAAACTGCTGGGAGGATATAGCCAAAGGTGAGGAAACTGCAGCAGGTAGTTAGTCATTTGTACATTCAGAGACCTCAGGTGTATGAACTGATGTATTCCATGGAAAATTGTGTCGTAAGTTTAAAAAAATGCCCTGTAATGCTAGAATATTTGCCACAGAAATGGCTGCACATGCTTGTTTACCAAATATTGTAGGTCATGCGCAATAAACACAGCTGGAAAATGCTGAATAGTGGAAATATTTACGGCAATACATAACCTGATGACATTTCTGCCTTCAGGACACACATGGTTTGAATTCATTGGCCATATAATTAATCATTTTCTGTGTGTTAATAAGAGGATGGTAATATAAGCAGATAGATTATGCAAGAGAAATCTAACATAAGGTCAACTATCTAATTCATAAAAATGTATTAATGTTTAAGGCTGTAACTTTCAAACAAGTTACGTTGTGTAAATAGAAACAACTCAAATTTAAAATGTGGCTATTTTGCTTTTGGAAAAATGACAGACAAGTATTTTTTTGGAGTTCCCCCTGAAACCTATCACTTTTGGTGAAATGTAATATAAAAACTAGTACCTTTTTAATGTTTGCAACCATAACACTGTTGTAGTTGTATCATCTGCATTTAACATGTATTTCATCAATCTACATTATGCAGATGTCAGAGGACTTGATTACAATCTCTTGTACCAGATATAGTTAACACATAGTTTGATTTTCTGGTGTGTAAGGGATTTAATAAACTGTCTAACAATGTCCTCAAAGCATACAAAAAATTCTGGATAAAGGCTTTAGAGTTAGGAAACCAAATTCTTGTCTGATGTACATTCCCTGCAGTTTGTGCTGGCTGAGGATGAGGCCTACAATCTAAGTAGGCCTGAGTAATTTGCAGATATTATCCATTTTCATATTCTTTCTGGGTGCCATTTTAGAGACTTGTTACTCAAAACATGCGGGTGAATGAATCTGATTGCCTCACTTCAGTGGGCCAACTCAAAGAAGTGTCACCTGGGACTCTGTGACTTTGGAGTTTCTTTCTAAGTTTAGTCAACCAAGAGGGCTGTACCATTTTGAATCCTAGCTGTAGTTGTACCACAGAATTTCCAATGGTAAAAATAGTTTCTTATATTTTTGTGTCTATCAGTACACAACATTTTATTTAAAAATCAAGAATGGTGTTTGTAACATGTAAACGTAGAAAACACGCAGCTGGCTATTTCTGTAATTTAAAGTTGCTGTTTTATCTAAGCAAGAATTAACTGCTTTTTATGTCCTCGTATGGACATGTGCTAACCCTCCAGCATACCTGTTGCTTTTATTCCCTCCCTTTCGTGAAGTTAGCTATGGGATTAACTGAATTAGTTACTTTTTCTTCTGTTCCGTAGTCCTGTGCCCAAACAAAGCCTCTGTCTTGCCTTTTTTTTTTTTTAGCTTAACACCCTCCCAAGAGTTTCAGAAAGCAGACTGATGCAATTATATAGCACATCCCAGTGGAAAACTAGGACTACTATGTCAGGCCTGGAGCAGCGAGGCAATATTCCAAGCTGATGGCTGGAAACCACAAATCTTGACCATTATTGCAAAACTTGTGATAGGAACACAGAGAAGGGTATTATTAGCCAGTCATGGAGTATTAAATTATACATGACTGCAGCACTGCTGAAACATTAGCCACCAGCCTAAAGCTCTTCCTTTTTCTGTTTTGTTCACTTCAGTGACAAGAGGCAGATTTTCCTGTTTTGACCTTTGGATTAAATCTGTCAATACTGATTTTAAAATCTGCCTGCAGTCCATCTTTTGAACCCAAGTCTTCTTTTTGTGAAATCCATATCTGAGATCCTGTTTACACTAAAACACAAGCATGTATGTTTCCAAGTGGTTTACATGCATTTTGGTCTTAGGATGCTGGGGGAATTGGCAGTATGTAAGATGAAAAATGTCTGTACATGTTTCACCCTGTTATTAGGATTTTACTTTAGTGGTATTCCAGTAAGAATAGAACATAGACTTTAGTCCATTCTAGCATGACTTCTGTATATCTGCAGGAGCAAGCTTCTTTAACAAAAGCTAATTACTGGACCAAAACAGCAGTTGCTGAATTACTTCTCTGTGAAGGGTAATGAGGAGAAGGGAATATTTTGGTATTAAATACAGTTTCTTTTGGAATGCACATGTCCCTACTACATGCTGCTAGATATTATCTTAGCTTGATAAGTGTCCCGCAAACCTTCAGTTCCTTATAGCAGAAGCCATGTTCCTTTGTTGTCTGCCTTACGTAAATGATACTAGTATGCCAGAACCCATATTATTTACCCCTGTATGAATACCACCAGTCTCCTCAGACCTTGCCAAAACTATCTCAGGCCTTCCTGAGACTCTCCTGGACACTGCTGCTCTTCCTAGAGCTCTGTGAGTGTTCCTGCTTCCACTGAGGAGTGTATAGGAAATTTCCTACATAACACTGTAGGACTGCCACCTTGTTACTCCTAAATTACAGTGCAGTCTTGTAAGGTCACAGTCTAGGTAGGATGATTTAGGAAGAGGAGTAGACTAGAGTTCTATCTTTGTTGTGGCAATCAGCTGTGCTTTAACCATTCTGGGAGGAACTGGGTTATAAATATGCACTGAATTACGAGTATTTTGAAAAATTCAAATAATACATAATTGCTTATTGTTACTTCCTGGGGGGAGTGGGGTGGGGAATCTGTGTGTTTCTAATAAAATCTGGCAAAATGCTGCTTTCATAATGCTGAATTTGAATACTATTTTTTTTTTAACTACTGGCAGATTGCTTATGACTTCAGCTATGGTAATTGAGGATGTTTTCCTACATCCCACGTTGGATTGCGACTTGAAGCAGCTGAAGTGTAGGCCCACATTCCCCTCTCCTTACTATTTTCTGAAGACGGTAACTTCCAGCAGGGGAGGTACCAGACAACAGGCAGTGTGCAAATGACTTAAATCTCTGCAGCTGTTGGCTCATTTCTATTCTGGTGCCACATGTTGTTATCAGTAATTTGTGACATTCATCAAAAGTGGAAAGCAATGTTTTTTTCATTTGAAATAAACTGTGTGTATGTTATTCCTTTTTTGTAATGCGTGTGCTACCATTGCAGTTAAGCTGAATGTTAAAGTATTAATGCAGTTTGCTTTATTACTTTGGCAATACTGCCCTAGCAATTACTGCTGCACAGACAGACTTTGTTCAGGAAAAAAAAGTCAAGGTGAGGCACAGCAAGGAAAAAAAGTCACTAGTTCCTAGCTGATCAAAAAGAATACCTTAATGTTTTGTTGTTTGGGTTTTTTTTTAAATTTTCTGTTGTTCTTAAAAATTATATATAGCAGGGGAAAATTATATAAGAACGAAGGGGATGGATTGATGAGCTTAATGGAGGGATGTTACAGAAGGAAATAAGCCCCTTTGTTTCCTTTCCATATAAATGCTTGGTGAATTTCAGACTCTGGACTTTTCTGTGGTTGTATTTACAGATAAGGTAGTCAGTACTAATTCAGCTGGAATTAGTATCAAATTAGAGCACACAATAACAGAATAAGCACTCGAGTCTACATAGAGTTTGCTCAAATACCTTTGTGTAATAGGCTAAAAGATTTCCGCCAAAGCTTACATCCGTTGTACTAATGATATGTCCTAGCTCACAAAATTCAGATTCCCAGCTGCATTTTTCTACAATCTGGAGGTGCTTTCTTTCCAGGTTTGCTTTCTGATCTCTCGATAGACATTGTCTTTTACTTTGTTTTTACTCATGAGTGAACTGCAGCTTTGCTCTTTTAGTAGCTTCCCTTTATTTTCAATTTTTGATTGTATCTGCCATTTTTATTACCATCGTCCATTTTAAAAATATGTTGTGTTTTGTTTTTATAATTTGTATTTTTTCAGTCTCTACTCTGTATTTTAAAATAAGATGGCTGATACAGCACAAAGGTAATTTAATTAAATGTTAATAAGAATGATTGCAATAAATACATTTTACTTGCAATGCTACAGTAGTATTTTGCTCTGAGGTCTGAATCTGGGACTTCTATCATTGTTCACAGATTTCTAATCCTTGCACAGCATTGTACTGCAGTTGGTCCTCGGTAAAGAAGTAGTTGTTCTTTACAAAACTGATTGGATGACCGGGATCCAGATGATTCCTCAATGATGGATCTAAATTTTTCAGTTTCTTGATAATGATGATACTTATTTAATATATCAGTTCTAATGCAAGGTAAAATATTTTGAGCCATAAATTCAGTCCTATTTGTTGAAATAATCTATTCATTCAAGATATGAACAAAATTAAAATTTACCTTGTGTGTTTCTTTTGATATTACATTCCTAAATCATGCAGTGTTTCTCTTCATTTTGACAGTGTCCAAGTGGACCAGCAAACGTAAATGCTAGTTATAAGAGTACAAATTGTCTTTTACAAATAAAGGTGGTGGCTTATGTGTGGCATAATATTTGAAACCATCTCCTCGTACATACATTAACTAATTACATAGATTAAGCGGTGTCAGATTTAAAATCTTGTATGTTTTGGCAAACACCACAAGTAAGGTAGATTTATGCTATACTACGCCATTTCTTTATTTCTTTGGGAAGAATCAGGATTGGGGATATCAAATATGAATCCCTTTTACAAAGGAAGACATTAAATACTTTTGACACCACTACAATAGTATTATATGAAAGAATATTGGTTTCTTGAGTATGAACTGATTGGGTTTGTAGTACTAAGGCTCTCATCCAACCAACTTTGGGGTTGGTTAGATATGAAGTTGTAATATAGGTCTCTTACTAGACTTAATATATACTAGCATTGTAGAAAGGGTTGCTAAATTCCTAAAAAGAGGATGAACCTGTTTTGAAAGTATTAAGTTAAAAACAATGCATTTGTCAGATAAACCTCAGATGGTGACATATACATTTGTTTTATTCCCCAAACAGCTTTCTATACAATTTAAAGCAGTGAAAATTACTGGTATTATGAAGCCTGGTCTAGCTTTGAGTGAGTGACTTTTTTTTTTTTCCTTTTCCACCATTCCACATATAAATACTGAGAAGCTTGGCATAAAGAACGCAGCCTGGGGCATACCCCATAAAACTTACAATGCAATTAAATGAGCAATTTCTACTGGAAATAAAATGGGTATGTTGAGTAGAATATGAATTAAACCAAGCAAGAACAGAGTCGGACAACCTTTCATAGTACTCCAGGCTCTTCACAAGAACCCCCAGGGTCAGCAGTACCAAATGCAGCTGACAGGTCAAGGCCAATCAGTAAAGAAAGATAACTGCAGTTTGCAATGAAAAGCGGGTCATTCCAAATTTTGATTAATGTAGTCTCAATGCTGTGGTGTCCACTCGAGTGGGTTAGCAAAATAAAGACAGATAGCAGTGGATTAACTCTAACACTTCTTTATTATACTGCAGCCGTTACAAGCTTCTCTGCTGCATTCACTAAGACTAGGTTTTCTCCAATTTATGATCCTCCATCTCACACTGCCGTCTGTCCTGAATTGTGTGAAGTTGGCTCAGTTACAAGGGGCTGCCCTGTTGACTATTTGCAGGACTACCAAAATGACCTCAAAATAACTTTGGAACAAGGCAAACCTACCACGTCCTTAACGTTGATTAGTTGATGTTGGCAGCGTGTTTATCCCGTGGAGCATATATGGCAAAAAGGTGTCAGCTCCCATGGCTTTGTTAAAACACTAGGGGCAACTAATTTGTTGTTTATTGACAGTTTTTGTTACAGAAAACAAAGACTCAAAACCTTTGTCTACAGAGTAAACTTTGCAAGTGTAACTTGCCAGTGGCAGGAATCTGAGAAGTCCAGATACAATGAAGAAATGTTGCCATGTAAATTTTCCCCCTATGAAAAAACAAATGTGATCATAATCTGTGTTCCTTAGATGGCATTTTTTGAAGTAGAAGAGAAACAAGCAACCTCTTTTAATTGTTCTTTTCTGTTCCAAGATAAAATTAGCCAAGTAATGTTTGTATACATACTGGCCAATATGGGATTGAAATAAGGCTTTAAAAAACACAAAATATCTGTGTTAGTGAAGGATAAAATTCACTAGCCAATATGAAGCTACTCAAGAGATTTAAAACACCAAAATAATTTGATCTAGGTGGGTTCCTTTCATTACTTTCCAGTCTTTTGTTTTGTTTGGGTTTCTTTTTTCTTTTGGAAGGTAAAAATTTGTGCCGTAGCACTCCTGAATATATATTATAACTGTGTTTGTTAACCCAAGGCCTTCCATGCATAGTCCTCCAAATCAATCTGTTAGTTAGAACTGGTTGTGTCATTTTAGACAACAGCATGGTGTTGACGTCAGTGATTATCCTGAAAGCACAGGTGCAGTCTGTACGCATAATCTCCTCAGTACTAATGTGTGTGAGCTGCTTTTTGCTCTGCTGTTCTGTTGGATCAAAGAGCAGTACTTAAAGCAGGCTGAAAACTAGCCTGGCAGTGGTAGTCATGTGCAAATGGCAGAATCTAACTGGTCTAGGTAATAGTGAAGGTGCAGATGAGGTTCACCCTTTCCCTGTTAGGTAGGACAAAAATGCCACTATAAAATTATGCAGGAGGTGACCTTTTTTAGAGTAAGAATTAGAATGCTTTTTTTTCTTACATAGCTGACAGTATATGCTATTCTGTGGTTTTGGTTTTGGTTTGGTTTGGTTTGGTTGTTTTTTTTTTTTGTAGGGAGAGAGCTATCAGCTGGATATTTTAGTGGACCAATTGCAGAATTTGTAGTGTGTATAACACTGTTGTTCAAAGTGTATGTTATCTTCTCTCTGGTCCTGTGGAAGGTTGTAAAAAAGAACACATGTAAGTTCATGAGCTATACTGTTTAATGGTGCCAAGGCCAGAATGGCAGGGTTCTCTTGAGGTGACTGCCACTACTGATACTGAAATCTTGTCTGTACATCCCAGTTTTCAGAGTGACTTTGGTTGGACAGCTGCAGAGAACCTGCCCTATTATAGGAGAAAGCTTTAATTTCTTTAATTTCTTCTTAGGGAGGGTTTTCTTACGTTATAGAAGTATTTCAGTGTCTATTCAGACCACAGCTGACAGATCAGCCACAAATATGATGTATTTGTACATTAACAGTGCTCTGTTATTGGTATTATGTGAACATTTATGGGTTTCTTTGCCCAGCCTGTAAATATGTAGCCAGTTGGCAACAGTTGCCTGAATTTTTGTTTGGTCTCTTCTGAGGCTGAGCAGTAGATGACCAGCTTGTAACTCCCCTGCTTTGAACTTTGTGTGTGTCTGGATGTGTGGGTGTGCGTGCCAATGCATGTGTCCAGTCAGCCCATAGTGACTGGCCTGAAAGAATCAGAGCAGAACATGGCAGTGAAGTCTCTTGCAATGTCAGAACCAGTGCCATCAGAGAATGGAAACTGAGTCCCTGCCCCTTAGGGTGTCTGTATCCAGCCAGCAGACAATGAAAGCAGCAGGCTCTAATGAGAAAAGGGAAGCCAGTGAAGGAGACAGATTCTGTGAAATTTATTAGCCCATGTAATAAAGCTGCTTCTTTGGGAATGAACCTGAAGTGGCCTCTGAGTTTATTTGGGGTAAAAAAACCCAGTAAGGGAGGCAGTTTGTTGGGATTCATCCTCTTCATAATCCACGATATTGACCTCTACAATCTCCCAGCCGGTAGCAAAAATATCAGACTCTCCCATCTGTGCACAGTACCGTTTATTTTCATCTAATAAAAACAAGCCCTGAGTCTGTTAACTATTATCCATTTCCCTTTGCAGGATGTATCTTACCAGTCATCACTGAGAATATTGCTTTCAGACTCATTTTAGTTTATAGCCCCAAATATTTCTCGTTTGCTTTGAATAATTGTTTTTGGTTGAAAATTAGGTAGCTGGCTTGTTAATTAGTAAGATATAAACGAGACACATCACTACATTTTTAAAGCTATGGTGCCAGCTAGTGGTGAGAGATGATAGACAGCATCTCTAGCTTGACATTTATGTAAATGTACAGTATATTTTTATTTGCATCATGATAAGGTGACATTAAGTTTTATTTGTCAGTTATCACTACTTGGTGACGAAAAAGGCAAAATAAAATCAGTAGCTGCTATCATTTTCCAGTTGGATTTTAATTGGGTACTGTTTATTTGAAACCTTCCTGCCATTATTGATGGAGTAATTGCATCATTCATCAGGCCATTTGCCAGTGAAGTCTTTTAGTCCTTAGTTTCTCATGTGTGAACATCAGTTATTATGCATCATGAACCTGTAGGTGCTCTTTTACTTTGCTAGAGAACTGAATTTCTTAAAAAACACGGTAGAGTTTAGTTGTGAGCAGCAAAAAGATGCTTAGACAGTTTCTGCAATTGATTCACTTGTGAACACCAAGGAGGGCTCTAGTGTGGCCAAGACAGGGTAAAACTCTTCATTGATTATATTTACTTGTACCTGATGAACTGCACTAAGGTGAAAATCCTGTATTTTATTAATATGTAAGGAAAATTCAAACAATTAATTGTTTACATACATTATCTGTATTCAAATGAGCTCACAACAGAAAAGAAAAATAAGCAAACCTTAAGAACATTTGTAAAGAAATGTAAAAAAATAATTAATTTTTTTCAGCTTTTTTTGAACAAAGAGTCATCAATAGGCCATCTTTTCTAGTTTAATTAAGCAATAACTGATCTCAGTGAGGTTGTGGAAGGCTCTTGAATACTAATAAATAAAACCAGAAGATGAAGCATTTCTTTCATTAAATAGTAGGAGCTGTTTATAACTCTATTACTTACTGCTAAAATCAATTATTATTACTAATACTCTACAAGTAATTTATAACTGAAGGCATACTGAAGGTTGTAAAGCAGAACTTTTCTTTTTAAATGTCAGACATAGCCATGAAGGTCAGCTATTGTGAATAAGGACATCTCACATGAACACACTTGTAATAATATTTGTGAAGATAGATCTAGTGTTAGTGGCAGCTGCAGGCAGTAAGCAGAGCTGTCACAGTCTTACTGCCAGTCTAATGCATATGACTACACTGGTGTAAAAATACAGAAATGTTTCTAATCCAAGGGAATAAAGAAAACGGAATGATTTTTGCAAAAGATTTAATCAACTGATATAGACACACAAGCAATTTATTTAAAAAATATGCTTGAAATATTAAAATATGCAAGAAAGTCTTCTATTATTAAAATAAATTCTATTCTAATAGGTGTGAAAGAATCTCAGGGGTCCATGGTGCATGTTTGTTTCGTTGCATGTGACTACTTGAAATATACTGTCATATTTTCATCATGCACTTCCTTTTGGTCCACTTTCCATAGACAACGTGTTTGTGACAGGTGTGCACCTTCTGGTTTTTTCATGTGCTGTTACAACACAGTTGCTTTAATTTAATACTACACGGTTTTATAATATGTCTTTCATGCTCTTTCCTGATTTATTACTTAAATGATTTGGGATATTCTGCAAATTGGTAGTCTTTTGACATTTACATAACTGTTGATTTGATAAGGTTTTAGTTTTTCAAAGAACTTATCATGTGTTGCCCAGTTGCGACAGTCGCAGAAAATTAGGTGCACACTTTGAATTTGAGACCAACACATGGCATTCTCCAGCTTCAGTTTTCTCTTTTTGGTGCTTTAAATTAAACAACTCTCCATAAATGTTGTAATGGTAGGTAACTAAAACACCATATTTGTGCTATAATTTCTTATTTATTTTATTTTATTTTATTTTATTTTATTTTATTTTATTTTATTTTATTTTATTTTATTTTAATTGGAACTCCACTGTCATTAAAAAAGAAGTCATTTATTCAGACCTATGACTATAATGCTGTCAGCACTGAGGCTAAATTGCCAAGGTATTTGACTTCCAAACAAAATAATGTGGAGTTCAATGATCTAAATGCAGTGACCAATATTTATTATGTTGAAATATCCATTTGGATTGGCAGTCCTTTAGCTATCATGGTGTTATATTCCAAATGTATTTCATGTCCAAAATGAATACTTTATGCAGAAGACAGAAATGACAAAAAAAGGTTCTTTTAAAAACCATTTTAGAAGATATTTTTAAGTTTATTTTTCACATGTTTAGTGGATAAGATAAATTTAACAGTTTGCTTTCTTTACTACTGTAGAACACGTCTTGTTATAATAGCACTGAGATAATAGACATTTAGTGTATTCTGAACTGGATACCCTTGTGCATCTCATAACATTCTCTGAAATTTGTGCATTTCAAAATCTGTATAATAGATTAAGCTTACTGGTCTCAGAAGAATCCAGATTTTAAGCATAAACTTGATGTTAAAGAAAGAAGAAAACCTGCCTAAATAGAGTTGTCATGTAATTCCTTTACGTCCACTGATGTGTTGGACCTCAATTCGATGCCATGCTTGATGAAGGGCGAAAAAAGATTCACAATAGTTTTGAAGTCAAAAGGAACGTGTTTGGCAGGCCCTTTGGCAAAAAAAGCTGCTTTATTATTTACAAAGAGCTACCACATTTAAGTACCTGGTGGCGGCGTTTTGTGCCCTTCCCTCGGAACGCCATCACTGGAGCCCTCCGCAGTTCTCTGTGTCAGAAGATGTAGTGGCCCAGCACGGGAGTTGGCCACATCTGTCAGGAAACTGCTACAGATGGTTCAACTCATTAGCTGACAGAACTCCTAGCAAACATCATCCAAGAGTATGGGGACCTCACTTGGACTAAATGTTAAGCTTGCCCCCTCTTCAGTGCCACTATGATTTCTGCAAAGTAAGATCCTTTGCCATTTCTATTGGCCCCTGGATAGACTTGAATGTAACCAGTCTGCAACCCTGTTTTATACAATTTGCAAATGTGAAAAATTTAAATTAATACTGGTTGCAACATTACAGGTCCACCCAAACAGTGTCTTGAGCATCGCTCACAGTATCTTTTAAATGTTGGATATATCTGATATTAGTATGTCTCCATAATGATATCACAACTGTGATGCAATGAACTCCAATGCGTTTCTAATATATTATACATCTGTATTTGTAAAACCTTTGCTTAGGTATCATGTTTATATTGTTATGTTTGCAGTCACTCATGCAGAATTTCTCATCTTACCTTCTTGTTACTTGGTGTTGCTAGCAAAGTTGTTACATATTTCTGTCAGTGTTGTCAGTAGCAGAGCAATTACAGCAGGTGTGTTTCATAGCTAACTTCTGCGGCAGAGCCAGCAGAGGGAGCATACACATTGGTGTTTTATGATACTTACAGATTTGGGCCTATTTTTTCCCTATTTTTGCAAATACATGTATTTTCATATATGTGGTTATTATATATGACAACGTGGCCAAATGTTTGTGCTCTGGAAATGCAGTAACTGCGCAGAAAAGCTGAGCTGTCTATTGATTTATGATTACAAAATTCGCTTTGATTTTGCAAAGACTTGCATATATCAATTCATGTACTGGGAGTAATTCTTTGGATGAAGTTTTTTTGGACCCTGGACAGAAGAGACTTTCCCCCAAAAAAGCCCTTCTATTATAGCACAGAAGGCACTGTCTTTAGAAAAACCACAACATAAATTTAAGGACAGGTTAAAATGACTTCATACACTTGCAAGGTCAAGCCCTTAATAAATCACTATACACATTGTGTGCAGTTCACCTGTGTGAAATAGGCTTGAAGACACTGTTCTGACTGTAGCTGATATTTGGAGATACGTTTTGGTTGTATGCAAAATATACTATACAAAGACTTCCTTTTCGGTTACATCTAAATGCATAGACTCTTAGAATGCAAAATTGCTCTGAAATCCTTCTCACCCTCATAGTCACTGTGCCATGGGCCTGCTCCCGAAGTTGACAGGAATTTTACAGGAAGTGGTGTCAGGACAGAGGGGTGTTTTTTGTACAATCTTATGTGTGTTTAAACAATACAGTGAATTAAGTATTCCTTTGTAAATTATGTTGTTTGCATCATGATTTCAGCTTTATTTAAATACTTTTTTTGTATTTAGCATTTTTACACTATGTGCTTGGTTAAGCCAGGCAGGGTTGATTATCATTAAAGTGTTATTTATTTCTATTTTATTAAGCCCCTTTTTACATTCATGTTACAGGTTAATTTATACTTTTATTTCATGCACTACTTGGCTTTACTGATTAATATGCCCCATGGCATTCAATAAAGCCAGGCAGTGGAGGAAATAAGAGTGGTATTAATTTCTAACATTGCTATAAATTTGCCTTAATAAAACTAGCTCAATAACACTGCAGTAGTAATACAATGGATGCTTCCAAATTGTTAGCAAAGACACAACTGAAAGAACAACGCATTTTTTTCCAGAATTTAAGAATGCTGTGCTGTCTTTTTACTAGTGTTCAAATTAGACTACCTGTTAGAACAGAGCGCTGTTATATTGTGTTCTAAAAAGCAGTGTATATTTTTCAAAAAGAATTATTATTTTACTTAGTCAATCAGTTCAACCAGAGGCAGATAGATCCTTTGGATCTTTTCAAGTGCCTTGTGGATTTTCATGACCACTGTTACTTAACAGACTGTCTAAAATCAGGTTTTAAATTATCAAAGAAAAAAGAGAAAATTGTTGAGTATGAGGGCAAACAGCAAACAAGAAAAATTAGAATAATGGATCTTCTTTTTAGTAGTAAAATAACTACTATTGACTCACATTTTCCAATATTTTCCATTGATTTACATGTTGTTTTGTAGCAAAGCAGAATTCTCAAGAAAGAAACCCAGATAGTATTGGTGAATGTTAGTTTTAGGCCTAAGAACTACTCATTATGGTGGAAATTTTTTTGCTATAATTTTTTTAGGTCTAGATTGTGAAATATTTGTAGCATGAAATCCTTAAGTAATCTTTGCCATGTAACAGCTAGCTGTGACAAACTTTTTACTCATGCCGGCATTCCTTTCTTGCTCAAACTCATCTAGACTTAACTGAAAATTTTGCTCAGTAAGAGGGTTTTGGATACAGCTGTTATTTGACCTCAGTGCAAAATGAAAGCATGGTAAAGAAAGGTAGCATCCAAAAATCTGAACAAAACTGTAGTCCAGAAGGATAGCCAAGTCCTCAGAGCTTGATCCTGGAAGGTGCATGGAGAAGCCCTTAATTGCTCCTGAAGCCAGTGGGATGTGAGTCTTCTCTGCACTTTGCTGGGTCAGACCTTGATAAATCACTCAACACATTTTGCAGGGATCATCTATGGGGTGAAAGGCAGCAAATGTTTAAAAGAATTAATATAAACATTACATGTCAAATGGAACTTAGTTTTACATTCAGGCAACTATGAAAATAATACTGTCATTTTGATAATGTATTGGTTAGTTAAAATCAGATGGTCAGCAGACTATCTACTACCATTTGATTTTACTAAATAAAAGCATTTACATGTATTTACATAATCCAAAGGCTGAGGATCTACCAACGTAGATTCAAATTCAGATTTTAGGCTTTATGTAATGATCTTTGCTTAATATGTTTTTCTAAATAGTAACAAAACCTGTAAAATTGCCTTATTTACTATAAAACTCATATATGTCCAGACATACCATTTAATTTGCTTATAGGGTGCTGGTGTAGTTTAATTGAGTCAAATAACTTTGTTCGAGTGATCTGTAACCTCTTAATCACGGAGTCACTGAAGTTGGAAATGATCTCCTCGCATGTGCAGGGCACAGCCAGTTCGGGTCTGTGCCCTACATAAGCAGTGTGCGATATTTTATCTGGGCTAGTCCTCTTGCAGAGTTCCATTTTAACAACTGTTTTCTCAGAAGAGTATTTAGTTTCTAATGGAAAACTGAATGTCTTCCTGTATCAAGCTTTAAACAAGATATTAGCCAACAACAGGAATAATGACATCCACAGTCACGTTAGAATCAATGTTTTAAATTTAATTTAAATTTAAATGTTTTAAATCCATCAAACTTTGGGGGAAATTTGACAATTGCTGTGTCAAGCTGGAGAGCTTATTCTAGGATCCTACTTCATGGAAAGCTCCTCTATATGCCCCTGGAGCGGTGGAAAATTAGGTTAGATAAATAGAACATCGATTAGATTGTTTGGCAGTTTAGTTTGCCAGAAATGCTGAAAATCTGTAGCACATATTAATATCGGTGAGATATGTAGATAGTTAATGCTTTCCATCTTTCACTGACAACAGCAGAAGTTTGGGCCACTCACTAGCTCTCTGGATAAGGCATTTGGGGTGTATGTAAAAGATCTCAGCACATTTTATTTCTAGCTACACACATAAGCAGCAGATATGATTATAAAGGAAATTTCACAAGAGTAATTTTTAGTGTTTAACCCCTGCAATGCAAAGCTATATACCTGTTTTCTTCTTGTATCATCACAGCCAAGCAGAATAAGCTGTGGTGCTTGCAAAACACCAAAATATATGTTTGGGCTGCGAGGCATAACACGTGCAATTAAATATGAGAAGATCTCTTTAGCTAACAGTGTGAGGGCCAGGGGGTGGAACGACGAGGGATGCCTCACCAGCCTGGGTGCTGCAAGTAAGGCGTGAAGGGTTAAGGCAATGTCTTTTCCTGTGAGAGATCTTTAAAAGGCAGGCCCTTTTAAAGGGCTCTCTACAAGTTCAAGGATGAAATGGAGGGAGGGTGAATTCCCCTCCCCATCTCTTGCACTGTACTTCATGCAGATGCTGAAAGGAGAGTATCCATTTCTGTTTCAACTTTTCTCTGAGTGTCTTTTATCGGTAGGGATAGGACTGATATTTCAATTTCTGTTGATTTTTCTGTTTTGTTGGGCTTCTTTTTTTCCACCTATATAGCACACTTGTGCTTTTATAGGACACAGAAAATTCTCTGCTTTTTGTAGAAGGAAGTATGTACTGATTTCCCATCCTGCCCCTCCACCCGATGTTTCTTCTATTTCAATGTATTTTTATGGAATTAAAAGGTGTTGCCTTTATTTATTGGCTGGCAATAAATATTATTTATTTTTACACCTCCTTCTTTACAGCACAGTCCTGAAAGAGGAACTGTGGTCTAAACATTGTTGTTGAGTTTTATATTTCCAGCCACGCATTTAAGTAATTTTGTTTCAAAAGGAATAGATCACTTTTAAGGTGACATTTTCTGGGAACTAGAACCTAAAATTCAAAAACCATGTAGCCAAATCCCTGCCTGTGTGTACAAGAAGAGTGTAGACTGAGCACAAGAAACAGCCAAACAAGACCGTAATTAGGATCATTAAAATATTTTCTGGACATCTGAGGCAAAAAGACCTGTAATAACACATAAGAATAGGTACGACAGGCTCTGTATGAAGCGTTTGGAAGAGCTGGGCTGCTGTGCTGCCAATGCTCGTGAGGAATGCGGGTGGCGCCCTTATTTCGGCCTTCCCGCGAGCAGCCCGCCGTGCGGGGAGCCCCCGCCGCCGCCGGTACCCGCCGCCCCTACAGCCGCGGCCGGCGCCAAGGGCGGGGCCGGGGCGGGGCCCTTCCCTCCGCGCCACAGCCGCGCTCCGCCGCCGCGAGGGGGCGCCCCGCCCCGCCCCGCCCCGCCCCGCCCCGCCCCCCCGCGCGGGGGAGCCTGCGGCCGGCGCGGGGATTTCGCCTTGGCGTGGCCGCTAAGGCGGAACGTGCGATAAACTTCACGTTACCCGGGACAGTGCTTCCAGTACGGCCCTTTGCCAGCCGCCGTCGTGGGGGCGCCGGGCTGGAGCGGAACTGCTGCCTGTCCAGTTCCGCCCGGTGGAGCTGCGCCCCGCGCTCTCGGTTCAGCGGCAGCCCGCTCGACGCGTTAGGTCCTTGCAGCCTGTCACCGCCTTGCAACAAAACCTTTTAGCAAATAGTCGCGATCTTAATAAAGAGATAGGAAAATAAAGGCGGGATGGGGGGAGGAAGGATATCAATTTGCATATAGCCATAATTCCTTTCCTTATTTGCTTTCACGTATTTCTTTAAAATCCTGGTTGAAAGGCAGATGCAGAGAAATGTTCTATCCTGTAAACTGTTGGAAACTGACCTCGCTTGATGGGCTTTGTATGGGTAGCAGTTTAAGTGCAATGCCGAATACACTGGGTATAGAGATGAGTTCAGGAACGTTTGCCTCTGTCTGGAGTATATGGAAACTCCCTCCTCATGCTTGGGCTGGAGATGCAGATGTAGAAAGGTAAACTTCATTTTTTTGCCCACCACATTACCACTGCTCCTTACATGATAATAAATAATGATAGTTATAATTATGATCATAATGATGATAATAATAACAATACTAGTAACAATGAGGGTGAAGAGCAGAGCAGACGGAAGGACTTGCTACTAGGGAAAATCATCAGAAACATTCTGGACACCTCACCCACTTCATTTAACCCACAGAAATAAACTTTAACATTCAAGCAAAACAAACTCTTGTTTCTTTTTCTTTTCTCTTTTGAGCATACAGAGTCCCACTCTAACTGAAAGATGCAGGCACGATTGCAAATTGGAAAAGTATGCCCTTTTCAATTAAAAACCAATGGGCCTCATTTTATTGGGCCTTCCTGAGATTGATGCTGGGTTGCCACACCATTTCTTTGTATTTAATTAAACTTCTTGTGACATAACTAATTGGCAGGCATATAATATATAATGCATTTATGCATATATAAAAATAGGTATTGGCCAAGGAGCCTGGGGACGTTCTCACAGAGGGGTGGTGCTCTCAGCCTGGTGCTTTTAGGACCATGATACAATAGGTCTTACCAGATGTCTGAAGTTAAGGCATCTGAGATAGTACGGACAGTTTGTGTCAACCAGAATTCTATTTGTACTATGATCCCAAGCCTTTTTCCTAAAATCCACTGACTTTTGTGTTTGGATCTTCAAGTTCCTGTTATAATCCTGCACGATAAAGTCAGCTAGTGAATCTAGGGAGAATGCAAGGCTTTGTGGCTTCAGAATTCCATCTGAGAAGATGCATCTGAAAGTATTCTCTTTTCCATGGTTATTTTTGTTCTGTTCTTTGTTAGAGAAAATATGTAGGAAAATGTGTTTCTAAAATGTGTTCCCAACTATAATAGTTATGACAAAGCAGGGGCTTTCTTTTTTAAACTCTAGAGTATATTCTTCCAAAATGCAGCATTTTTTTTCTGGTATTTGTTACTTGGAAAAGAAAAGATGGGAATGACAGAAGGAAAAGATGAGAAATAGATTACAGCAAATGGAATAACTCTTTAGGAGCAGTACACTTTTCACCTCTGGGTGCCACTGTTCAACTGTTTCTTATGCAGTGACCATCTGCTTAGAAGTCCAGCTCCTATTGGAGAAATATTCCCTACAAGAAACTGTTAAAGAGATACTGCCTGTATCTCTGGATAATCGAGAAACAAGTTTCTGATGTATGAATATTAGTTATGCGCTGTTCTGATATGCCATTTACATACTGAACAACGGAACAGTAAACAGTCCACATTTGTTCAGTTTAATGAGTGAAGTAGACTGATGGTTTATTTAAAATATTTCTTGCCTCTTTAGTTATAAGTTGAAATGTGAATCTCCTTTTTTTTCCTGTATAAATGAGTACTAGTACAGATTTATTAAGTACGCGGATTTACTGTAATCATTCAGTTGATTTAAACAAGTTTTACAATATCAACCATCATTTGCTTTATTGCCCACAACCTACTTAATTCAAAAATCCATTGACTGATATCATTTCTTTTCAACTGCTGTGGAGCTGTTAATACTCAGAGCAAAATTAATTGCAGTCTGTGTATCCAGTTGTTCCACCAGATTAATAATATTGTGACTATTTCTCCTAGAAACTCTGCCAGGGCAACTCATTGCTAAATGACACTAGACCTCTTCTCTGAACTGTACTATGATTTTAATTCTAGTGAAATAGAAATCTTCTATGAATGAAATCAAGTGTGTCATTTAACTCCTTCATTACTATAAGGCTGCACTTTGGGCAACATTTTCAAAACAATAACAATTGCATTTTAGGTCATAATGGTAGGTAGCTTTCTCACCCAGGGAGGAACACTGCTGCTGTCTTGCCCATACCTTCAATCTAGGAGTGTTCTTACTGCACCATACTAAGTACTGCAGTCTATCAATGAAAGCCAGCAAGCCTTTTTATATCTGCACACAGACAATGGAAAGTTCCATGATAGCCTTATAAACAGGCATGGGCTATATTTATTTCTGTTCAATAGTTCTATATGTGTTCTATATATGCATTTTTTCAAAGTGGTAGAGGAAAAATTCAGACTAAAACATCTGTTAAAAATTAATTTCAACTTTGTCCCAGATTTGTACATTTTTTCTATCCAGTTTCATTGGAAAATCCCAAATAAATAGAGCACTTTAAAATAAAAGAATTTAACTTTATCCTGGGAACACACAGTTCAGGTTTTGGAAGGGGAAACGTGTAATAAAATGCTGCTCAAATGAAACTGGTAAAGCTGTAAAATACGTAAGTGGAAACTTTGAGGAAACTGGCAATGAGAAACTGGAAATCAAGCAGTAATTTAAGTTTCACACAACCACCCTTTGCATGTGTGAGCACAAAGGAGAGACTAGGCACAAATGTGAGTCAGAGCTCTCCTCTCAGGAACTGAAGGGACAGAGATTCCCAGCATCTGTTTCCTTAACTATCACCCAGAGGATACTGGTGGTAAATCACAGTGAGTAAAAATAGAATTAGAAAACTAGCTCAAAACAAATGAGGTACTGTATTTTGCAGTACTTTTGCAGTAGGTCCATATCCAGCTCAGCTTTCATCTTTGTTCAAATTAGATGTGTCAGATCACATTCACTTCTAAACAAATTGTTATTAAAAGCACAAGCATGGATAATTAGGATGTCCCACAAAATAGCCAGCCAAATCTGATGCCTAAATGGGAGATTTATCCAGCTCACATATTTTAATGAATGCATCCATGTCATTGTTGTAGAACAAGATGGCCAAACCCTTTGGTAGTGTTAATCACTGCCCTTCTTTTGAAGGGAACGGGCCTACGTCGAGTTGAATACACTCTGGTCCGGCCAAGAGACTCCAACTGGAAGAGTGAGTTTGTATGTATGAATTATTTCAGGTGCTCCATTGATCTGTACAAAATTTCCATGTCATCAGTGAAGGCTGAAGTAATGATACTTTGCCTTGAAGGGCGCTAGTGAAATTTAAGTAAAGTACTGTGAGTTCTTAATCTGGAAGACACAAGGAATTCGTATCAACTGTAAGAGTTCTGAATTTATATTTGAACATCAAACATTTAAAATAATATTTTACACATTTAGTAAAGTTGTGATGCTTTAAAAAATGTCAAAGATCAGTCAATGGAATCAACATGTCTTCAGTATATCCTATTTGCTGTAAATAGCCTTGTTATTAGGTATGTGAATATAATGTGATTCTGGGACTTCTGAAGAAAACCCCAACCTTTTATTTTAGAATTACATGTATTTATGTGCAAATAACATGAGATATTCATGGAATCTATAATATTTTAGTAAATGATAGTTACAGATTTCAAGAGATACAGCAGTTTTAATGAATTAGATTTTCAGGTAAGAGAAGTTAACAATATGTAGCAGAATTAATCCAGTAAGTTATTGACAACTGTTAGTGACTACCATTTCAATATATACTATTGTCAAGAGAGAATAAAATTTTTATGTCTTCTTTTAGTGTTTTGCCTCCTCATATTTTGAGGATATACCTTTTTAGTCTTGTTTTATTCATCATAAAAGATCATTTAGTTTTATTTCCAACACAAGATGTTTTAAGAAAAGCCTTTTCTTCTAGAGAAGTCTGTAATTTTAGTAGCAGGAGTCCTAAAAATTCTTGTGGTTGAGGAATATTTGATAAAACAATAAAAAGCTGACAAAAAAAAGAACAACCATATACGCAATAAATTCTAAGAATGAGCCACTGTTGGTTAAAAGCTCCCAAGTAGAAAGAAAAGTTTTACAATGAGGGTCACCTATCCTGCTATCTGCTATTGCTGTTATATAAAGAGAATTTGATTTAAATCAGTATCACAAACAATGCAACAGCAAATTAGGAATGGTGGTGTTCAAGAGTATTTAAATGATCTGAATCTCTAATTATATAGAATTTAAAATTCTGAAAAAAAATATTCTTGTACGGTTCTGAAACTGGCAAACTTAACAATGTGACTCTCACCTAACCATAAGTATCTGTTATTTAAAATTCTTTCCATCTTTTCTCTACAGTGCATTTAGTCCAGTGTCCATATTCTCTAGTTTATCACACTTACCTTTCTAAGGCAGTTTTCTTTCTTGGTATTTATATAGTTCAGAATCTGGACCTTGAGGTGAAGTGTACATTTGAAAAGAAAATATTTCTTACATTTTTAGCCAGGTTAAAAGATTTCAATTAATTTTTATTTGGTTTTTTGCTTAATTAGAGTCAGGGTTCCACAGCACTATGTTCTTATGCTACATGCTATTATGCAAACATTAGCACTGAGACAGAGATCTTCCTTTTAAAGAATTTGTGAACAGACTTTCAAAAATGACTAGTTGCTGTTGTAGCCATCATGCTCTATGGCTTTATGATGCATCACATTGACTAACCAGCATATTGAAAGATAGGAAAACGTAACTGAAGAATATTCAAAAGTCCCCTTGATACAATGATGATCCAGCTCCACTCAGTCCCTTGTGCTTACTTCTGTTTGTTACATGATCATTTCTAGTGATTTTTTGCAACTAGTATTTGAGTCATGTAGTGTGGTGAGTGCACCCACTGTTTCAGGTGCAGATGGCATTTTCCTTGTATGCCAATCTGATTTGTTCATTGAACATCATACATGTTTTGTCTCATATCTGCTGCTGAGAAAAGGTGTGAAAGACCATGAGAGACACATGAGGCAAACAAGGCACCAGGTAAATTAAGTGATGTCAGAATCTTTTGCTGCTTGTACCTAGTTTTCTTGATTAAAAAAACCCGAAGCACCTTACCTACATTATATATATTTTTAGAAAAGTTAACATGTATTAATTACCCAAACCAGACCCCACCCAAGCAATGGCAGCCGTTCTTTTCAGCAGTGAGGAGAAAACCCTAAGGATTTAAGGCCAGTAGCAATTTGCAGTGTGCAATTTCCTATTGTTTTTAAAAGAGTTATATTAAGCTAAATTATTTTTCTGTGCTTCCTCCCACTGATCATGTGGCCAGCAACACATTTTTATATTTATGCTGCCTGTTTTACCACTGTAGCTCTGTTACTGGAATACAGAAATTTGCTGATTCATTCAGTAATGTTTTGTGACACATATTTTCACACTGTATTTGGTTAAAAAAACCATATGGCTCTGCATGACTGGGAAGCTCTGCTCATTGCTCCAAAATCAGGAGCTATGAAATGGCTAGACTTGTCCACAGATTGTTTAGTCACTGGAGGCAAGATTTAATGAAACTGTTGTCTGTTGTATTGTAGGAGCCTTTGTAAGCAATGCAGCTCATTATTTCTTGTCCTAAATGAGTGTCTAGATTTTAGTAATAGTCTTAAGTATTTTTTGAATTACGTTTGTATATATATGTATATAATATATAAAAGAAGTATAAAATATAGTATTAACTTTTTATATATAAATATATATGTACAAATATAATATAAACAATTATGATAGTTTCTGAAAGATGTGTAGGCTAATGGATGTTGGATGCAATCTTAATACAAAATAGAATGATTCAGATACAAAAAAAAAGCAAAATACCCATTGCTATGATGTCTTAGAGAGAACACTTTCAAATGAGATGAGCAACAGGGTTAATACTGATGTTAAAGAGCTTCCTTCTCTCCCTGCTTTCTTGCTGGGTCCTCTGCTGCCAGTGAACAGGAAATGGATTATCCTAAAGTTGTGGGATGACTTTTGTCTGATTATTAGTAAACACTGTATCACAGTTGCTGGTGCAAAGCAAGCCATAACCTCTCCAAGAAACAGAAGTTTTGCCATGGGCTTTCCTGGGGAAAAAAAGAAAAACAAAAAACAAAACCAAAACCAAACCCACAAAAAACAGAAGCCAAACCCTGCTCTGTAATATTTTCTTTCTCTTGGAGCTTAGTTTTAAGCTTTTTTTAGTTTTGATCTGGATTATTAATATATTTAATAATAAAATAATTAAATTTACATACACATATTATTAAATTTCACCTATGCAGACAAAATGATAAAGGGTGACCACATGCCTAACAGCTGGAGGGACTGTTATCAGCCTATCCTGTTGTTAATATCAGTGAAACAAAGTGAGGTGGAGCAGGGCCCGACGTACCAGTTCACCACTGTCAAAAGGGAGACGATGTTCTCCTGTGCCCCATGTCAGCTTCTTCTCTCCCCACTTCAATGTGCTTTTCTACTGCTTACTTTGTGGCAGTTGAAATGCTCATTCCACGTTGCTTTGTAACTGAGGACAGTTTTTGGTGAGGAATTGGGCATTGCTGGTAGTGAGTTAGATGGCCTTGCTGAGGCGTCAAGTAAGCATGAGAGCTGATAGGAAAGGGGAGGCAGGATCGTGCAGCCAGACGCAAGAGCTGAGGGAAGGAAGGCGGGAGATGTGCAAGGTCAAGGGGGGAGAGGGGAGATGAGTTTTCCCTTTCTTGTACTAGATACAGTACAAGATGCTAGATTCTCCCATCTAAAACCTCGACTTCACTGTCATATAAGAGATTCTATAGAAGTTAATTATTTTTTTAATAAGTTGATGCACAGGGTACTTAAAACTATTGGAGTTATGCATGAGAAAATCTCTAGTTGCCTGACACCAAATCCTACAGGCCGTATTCAGTTCTGAAGTAAATTTTCCCCTGGCTTCAGTTTTTCTGGCAAGTTTTCAAGAATAAGTAGAAATCTTATCCAAGTGTCAGATTTGGTCAGTAGCCAATATTTTATGGAAATACACATGTAGAAAATAGGGAAAAGAGACTAGCTTGAAAAAGGCACAGCTGGAAGTTGCATCTCTAAAAAGTCCCTCTACTGAAAGGCAAAGTGGTCTTGTATGTGGTGTTTTCTTGTTTGGAAGTATGAAAACTTTGCATGTGTATGCTTCTTTTAGTTTTCACTTGAGTTTTAAGTGGCTGCCTTTGAAAAGAAAAGCAGAAAGGCTGCTGTCTGTGATCCTTACATTCCTGAGGTGCGTCCTGTTACCTTCACAGGGTGTTTTTGTACTATCATGCCAGCTCCTGGACCTTTTATTGCCCTTTTAACAGCCTACTCTAAGTTACAGTTAATTTACACTCGGCTAATAAGCAATTTTAGTTTCTTCCTGTTGTTCAATAGCCACACTTATTTGCAGCACACTACTAGAATTTTTTACATGAACACTGATTCGCTCCTGGGCTTTACACAACACTCTTTGCTATCACACTGGTGTTCTTCGTAGTAATTAATTTGTTTTAACCAAACTTTTGGGAGATAAAATGACATTATCTCGATTTTACAGATGCAAAACTGAGGCATGTAGAAACAAGAATCAAAAGAATTTACTAATTCTAGGAGCATGGCTTGACAGTACTGGCTTGTATCTGGTATTATAATAGCACTGTATTATACATTAGCACTAGTAATATAGTAACACATTAAAAGCACCATTTCCATTGATTTCAATTACTCCTGTCATGCGTGAAGAACACACATTTGGTGACCACTTACAAAAAATTTGTTTTGAGTGACTTGCCCGGTGTATAAGGGTGCTCTAAGTTGGTGATAGCATCTAATTCTTTAGGGCAGGTTTCAACTGCCTTAATCAAGAAATCATCCATTCTGTTTCTACTAACTTTTAATTCTTATAATTACATAGCTCAGCCCACATAATGTAACAAATATTTCTGGTTGTGGCAAAGAAGATATAAAGATCTGAAGTGGGAGATGCCAAACATTAAAGGAGAGCTTTATGAAACAACAACCCAGGCATCATTAAAATGGTTATTTGTTTCATGGCTGACCACAAGCATATTAAGTAGAGAATCTGATTTGAGGAGACTTGTGAGGTCCTGAAAGTATTTCTGGAAATATCAGACTGAATTCTGTCACATTCAATCTGACTCACTAAAACGAAGGATAGTGTCAATCGTAGCGCCTGAACTCCTAAGTGCTGAAGTTGCATTGCACATGAATTTTTCCTGTAGTTCCACATTAAGAATACACCTGCACCCTTCTACCCTCTGTGGCAAATGAAGCAGTGGAGTCTAAAAAGTCTTCTATAAAAATTCTAGCACAGGGCAGCTCCAAACTGTGCAGTCAGATAGGGGTCTTGTGGAACAATTTATCTGAAGTTCTTTTCTTTCAGTCCTCATCGTCTTCTCTCATTCGTACTTGAAATTCTTGTTCTCTCTGCTTATCAGGATGCTTCTAGGTATTACAATGACTTTTGCTTTAGTTAGGTTTATAGAGAACTTGCAAGTTCAAAGTCTTGTTTGGCTGTTGAAGGATGATATTTTTCAGTGAATAACAGTCAGCTGGATCTGTGCCTTGTGTACCAAGTTTTACCAATGTGGCTGGTACCTGTAGACTCTGTCATGACAACTGTTCATTGTTGATGAAATCAATGGTGGTGGTTTGGAAGAGCCTGTAGATTTTATTTCTACTTGGCTTCTGTTTAATTGGTTTTCTGCATGCATACACAAACTGTAAAAATCTATTTATTTCAAGCAATCACAAACAGAATGGGAGGAAATGTTTCTATCCAAAACTTAATCCACAAAGGACACTTGGATCAAACAGTTATTTTTAACTGGCTATTTATAGTGACTAAATGTTATATGAATGTATCTTGCAGGAGCTGTTTATAGACCAATGGTTGAATTGAGTCCTCATGGAAATATATGGAACTCTGCTGGCCACATTCAGTTATAACAGGTCTGGAACTGGGCCATTCAATTCAGTAGATTAGTGCAGGATGTAAATTGGTGTTGAATTTGATTCACTGCAGTTATTAGGTGTGTGAATATGAAGAAAATAGAGTCTTGTGGAAAAAATATTAACAGCTAAAAATCAAAAGCAATATTTCCATTGGGCATTTCTCCAGTAGGTGTTCTATGAAGCGTTAATATGCAATTAATTCTCTGAATGCAGCACGTGCACTCTTTTTTATCAGGGTTTTGAATGTTTCTGAAAACAGGATCCTTTCAGCTCTTTACAAGACACTAAAAATTCTGTCTGCTTTTAAGGCTTGTGTTGTTCTCCTCCTGGGAGTTTGAAGGAGGGTAGACTTCTAAGTTTGCTGAGTATACAGATGACTTGGATCAGCCCTGTCTCTGATACACATTGCAGATCCAGATTATACTACTTCAACACCTTATTATAATATATAGCAGAACATTTTTGTCAGGCACAAGGTATATGTGCAGCAAATGTATTTATATGTACATGCTTTTCTTAAGACCTGAAGCCCCATTTCTTCATTCTATCTAAATCACAGAACAGTCTTTCATTTATTCGGTCTACAAGCTTATGTGCCTGTAGTTAATTGGAATGATAATTGGCTAAGATGGAATATTTTGGGGGAAATGGTAGAAATGTTGGGAGCAAATGACTGCATAACTTTTATTCTTGCTTTTATTTGAGCAAGAATAAAAGGATATGACTATTGTTATATTTAAGTGTATGCCTATCCAGACAGTACTCTGTAACTAGGCTCAGAATCTGTCCAATAGTATCCAAGAATTTTTCTTTTCAGTGATTACTGCACTATTTTTAATGAAAGGACATAGAACATCTTTACAGATAGGTAATAATGGTTTTTCTTTTGCTGTATTTTTAAAGCAAATTGTCATCAGCTGTGATGTAAAATTGGTTATTTCCTGGCAGCTAACACTCACGTTTCCCATAATAAGATTTGTTTTCCTAGCAAACCGATGCCTTGGTACTGTAGGATTAAAATTCTAAATCATCTCAATGAAATGCCTGTGTTTCCATTTTTAATTGTTGAAGTCGGAAAGGGAACAAAACTACATAATTGCAAATGGGTTTGGATTTCAGTTTAAAGAGAAAGCTGTCACCTCAAATAAGTCCAATAACTCCTGGGAGCCAAGATAATTTTCAAAAGATAATAACTGAACAAAAAAACCCCCAACAACCCAACCTCAAGTGATGTATATTTATAAACAGGAAAATCATTTTCAATTGAAGAGTAGTCTCTAGAGATCACTACACTTCCACAGAAAAACAATTCTCAGCTTGAATCCAATCCAATTTCATAGCTCTCAACTGTCCTAGCATTGTACCCTTATCAGTTAAGATGCTAATTATTTCCCCTTTGACCATATTATCTGATTCTGATGATATCAAAGCAAACTTAAGTGATTAAACATACAATTATTGGGCATTTGACGTCATCAGGCAGCAAGGTTCACTTTTTCCTCCTGTTCACTTATAATGCTATTGTCAAAGTACAGTAGAAGTCTTTTTGTATTGTGACTTAAATGGTACCTTTTCTATAAATGCTGTGCACGCTTATTCCTTTCAGGAAGCAAAGGAGAAAAAAACCCCAATGTTGTGTTATGGATGTGGCTTTTTACACTCTGACTTAATCTTTAGAAAATGAAAAATACAAGGTCAAAAGGTAGTTATGTTAGAAAATATTCACCTGCATTGCTGTATTGATTTCTTTTTTTAAAGGGAAAGCCAATAGCATGTAGTTGCAAAATGCATTCATTAGCCCTAATGGCATGTTTCTAACACCAGAGCTATAGCAGTCTTCCCCCCCCACCCCGCTTTCTTTTTTAATGGTTACAGTATAACATATACTAAAAAGTAAACTACTCCTTCTTCTGTAACATAAATGATACATTTGGTGTCACGTGAAGAGGTAATATTGATCTTACATTTCTATTACTTTTCTGAGAAAAATAATAACAGAGAATCAGAACCCTTAATTAATTGTTCTTGGACTGTCAAGAACATGTGTTTGGGAAAAAAGGAGCACCTTTGGGCACCAACACAGTAGGTCAGATTCTCCTTTTATTTTTATACTGATTTAAATAATGCTGGACAGTCTATAGAAAACTTACGCAGAGAACAGTTTACATTTCTGTTCACCTTTGAAGTCTTTAGACTGACAGAGTAGCATAGAGCAGTCTGGAGGTACACCTAGTGACCAGCAAAAGCCAATAGTAAATGCCTAGGGACACATTGTTGAGCAGACATAAAACGAGAAATATACAGAACAATAAGTTATTTGTGTTGCAGTATGGACACTAAAGTGTTAGGAAAGTTGGAATTATTTTGGAACCTGGTACAAAGCCTTTGAAATCAATAGTTACTTTTCTTGGATTTTGAAGAGCTTCACTTCAGTAGCAACTTCGGTTTTAAGTCTCGTTCAAATCACGGTATCATCATTAGCCAAATGCTTTCTTAGCATTGCTGAAACATTGTTTCAACACTGATCTGTAGGAGAAAGAAACCACTTACTGAATCACTGAGACCACTTCCTGAACATTTTAATTTTACGGGAAAAAGAAAATACTCATAGGATATTGGAAACAATAGGCTCAGTAGCTTTTTGCTGGGAGAAGTCTGACAGTAATGGGCTTTGATTTAAATACTGTTATGCAAAAGTAATTCATCTTTCTTCAGGAAATCTAAGAAAACAAGGAAAATGCTACTGAAGTTTCATCTGATATTTTTCCCATTGTACTTATAAGGTCAGGTTTATGATGTGAGTGTATCAGATATATAACTGTGAATCTGAAATGTTCTGTTCCTGAATATTGCCTTAAAATATTGAATATTTCCTTTTTTCTTTTTTTTTGCCAGGGAAAAAAACCAAACACCCAAAACCAAAAAACAACCCAACAACCAGAAACAAGCTGGTATCAGGATTTTTTTTTTTTACCCCATTTGAGGTTATATTCTCGAGAAGATTTAAAATAAATTCTGTGGAAGAATGTCCAGAACTATATTATATCCATATCCATTTATTAAAAAAAAAAAATACTTATCTGATTTCAGATGAGGTCTGAAATGTGGGCCATGTAACAGATCCTCAGAGACTGATTAAACATTTTGATAATTTAGTTAAAAATGGCTATAAATATTTAAAATTGTGAATTGTTTTAATACCGAATGTTATGTGTTTGTGAGAAAAAGAGAATTTGGGAACCCTGTCTGTATCAGGATCTGTTTCTACTAATATAAATCAATTAGGTTTTACAAAGGCTTATGTTATATTTTGCTGATCAGCTGAAGCAGGCACTGACTGAATCAGTTTCTAGTCAAAAATCTATAAACAATAAAGGTCTTGGTCTTGAGAAGTATAACCAAGTTTTTTTGAGAATAATCTGAGATTCCAGAATTGGCATACTCAAATCTCGATACCTGTATCTAACTTAGACTTGATTATTCATTTTCATATGCCTGACCTCTCAAAGAACATGGAAATTCTTCATGTATTGCCCCTGCTTATCTATCTGTGGTGCTCTGTATAACTGAAAGTTTGCTATTCATGTTACTAAAAGTGAAATTTGTTAGTAAAAGCTTCCATGATATTGAAAGACTGGGCTATACAATGGCAGATGAAATTAAATGCTGATAAAAGTAAAGTAACTAACAAGGGAAAAAAGTATTTCCAGCTTTATATATGCAGGGATGATCTTTGAATTGATTATTATCACTCAGGAGAGAGATAACTCCATCATACTGGAGTTATGATAGCTAGCTCTGTGAGGACATCTGTTAAGTGCTAGGTAATGATAAAATTGAATAAAATATTAGGAATTAGGAAAGGAATAGGAATCAACCATTGTAAAAACCATCATGCAGTTATATCTTCAATACTTGTTTGCACTTCTGACTCCAGCTAAAATTCACACAGTAGAACCAGAAAAGTCATAAAATAAGACAGTAATGACAATAAAAGAAATAACTAAATAGATTAGAGTTCTTCAGCTAGGAAAACAGGTAATGAAGGGAAATATGATAGATGCCTGTAAAATTTGAGAGGCAGAGGGAGGAGGAATAGGTGTTGACTGTTTCTTCTGATGCAAAAATGAGGAGCCATGAAATCAAGGTACAAGGTCACAGGCTGTCGTGGTTTAGCCATGACACAGGCTTAAAACAAAGGCAACAGATCTTTGAAAAGTTTAATTTGGCTGTGAAAATTTTTGTCATTGGACATTGTGGAAGCTAACTTTTACCTTGGTTTAGATAGCAATTAGATAAATACATGGAAGAAAAATCCATCAAGGGCTATTAAACACAGATATTACCTCTAGTTCAGGAAGTCTCTCCCACATATTGCTAGGAGCTGGAAAAACGTCCAGGGAAAGTATTGCTGTATAACTGCTCTGTTTTAATACCCTTCCCTAGGCACTTACTGTTTGGCTTTTGCTGGAAACAGGATACCAGGCTACCTTTGTTTTGACCTGCCATGGCTACTCTTATGATCTGCCCCAAAAATAGCAAGCACTCCTATTTGGTATTTTCCAGTGAAACTCAAAAATCAACATGTTCACAACGGGAATAACACTTCATCCACAGAGATATCATGCTTCTAAATATTATCTGCCAAGTGCTTTTATGTCATATAATTAAGTTTGTGTATGCTTACATATATATAAATATATGGGTGTGTTTGCACACATATGTATGTGTGTATACATGCAAACACACTTACATATATAACGTTATTGTCATTGATTTTGTCTATGATGGTATGATCTTAAACATTTGTGCTTTAAGATCATTCATAAATATGTGCTTAAAATAGCAATTTGAGTAGTTCCATTGACTACAAATAAGCTTTCATATTTTGCTGAAGTAGGGTATGAATGTGTACATTGGGCACTATTATTACTAAAGGTAAAGTGACCCACTCTTTGTTGCCATTTCCATATCTTCTTACTGTACTTAATTATTTTTCTTAGAATTAAAAACTTATCAAATCAATTTTCAGTGGGAATTTTCCAAGCATTTCTAAATAACCATGATTTCTGGCCTATATTGTCTGTGCAGTTTTCTTTAGTCTTGGCCAATTTTATAATCTGATCCAGCAAACTCTTACTCTTGTAGTGTTCTTCCTTGACTTAGCTGCTCAATCAGTGAAAGTTTGGAGAACAAGGCCCTAAGTGTCCCTGTGTCACTTCTTTGACAAAATCCAAGCATTCATGTGCAAGCATAGGCTGTATATCTTGCTGCTGTGAGATCATATACAGATGAGGACTTCTGGTAACAATGGTCCTGACACTGAAGAAAAGCTATCAAGGAGTATTTAGAGGAGTGTTCTGCAGTGAATAGAATCTGTTTGAAAGGATCACTTCAAAATATAGTTTCAGCATTTTTAAATTAAGTTAAATTATTTGATATCTCTGGGACAAAATGGCAGTATGCAAACAAAGAGGAAAACCACAAAAAACTGCCACCTTTTATTCCCTTGGGCTTTTTTGTTCATCCTGTTTATTTGATGATTTTTACATGTCGCAGATCAAAATACTACTGTGAATTTATAAAATCAGTTTCGCTGCAACATGCAACAGAAAAAAAACGTATGAAATATGTGATGTCAGGAATGTATTTTAAGAAACTTTATTTTTAAAAATCTTAAAATACAAAGCTTTAGGAAGCACCTTCCATTAAATTCAGATGAATTCTTCCACTTACCAACAGAAGTTTATTGTCCTAGAAACGGTTTATTAAGTAATAGATTTGCATTTCTTTAGTTAATGGCCAGGAGGCCAAATCTTAGACTTTTTGTTCTGTTTGGACAGGATTCTTAGTGTCTCACTTCAGGCACTTTTGTAAAAGTATGGTACTTAGACTATCTCTTCAGACATAATGGGAAGAGACACGCACTTCTGTGGGGTGATTACTGAAGGAAACTAAGCTTTAGACCTAAAGTTATCTGGAAGCAGCAAGTAACTTTAAAATTGTTGCTTTTAGGTTTTCTTACATTGTTTGTTACTATATCAGAGAATTAGATAATAATGTGATGCATGGGATGCATGTGATGCATGAATGTATGTGTGTGCAGCTGTATGTTTGCTGATAACCATGTCACTGCATAGCATACCCAGATCCAATACCCTGATCAGAGACGGTGGATATAGTAGAAAGACTTTCAAAAGAAAACACCAGTCCTGAAAGCCCTTATTCACAAGCCTGCTCTATATTTGTACAAGACAAGGAGATAACCATCATATTCATTTAACCCAACTGCCTGTGTAAAAGTCATGTGAATTTTGTTCCACCTGTCACTGAAACCCATAATTTCCATGCCAAGCCCATAACATCTTTAGAGGATAAAGCCACATGATAGACTAAAATAGTTGCACATTCATACAGAGAGAAACAAAAGAAGATACTAAACCTTTTTTGGAGTGGTGGAACAGATGTTGTCTGGATCCAACACTAGAATCCCCAGGGAAAAAAGTAATCTCCTCTGAAGTAAGTGTGCATCTGCCTGCTGCTTCTCCTGCTATGATGGATAGTTACAGGAAATAAACTGACTCAGCAATGATACAATGAATCTCGCTCCCTTCTCTGCTCCTGCTACTTCCTCCTATTTAGAATTAGTAGATAGATACTCCGATTAAAACCTACTGTCTAGATACAAACTATAACACTGATTAAATGTATTGCTTTGCCAAGGGAGATGTAGCTGAATTGCCCATTTTTCATTCAAATGTTCAAGCTGAGAGAAGTAGCTTCCAGGTCTAAATATATTGAATCACCATTAACCCAATGAAGAGGGTAGGAACACAGATATACACTTCTTATTAGATGAGCAGAGTTGTTTGTCTGATAATATGAACAATTAAATGGTGGTGTTTATTTAGATCCTTTTAAAATGAATTTGATGCCACATGACACGACGTTGATTAAACATGCAACAACAAGAATTTAAAGTACCCATGTTAAAGTATTTGTAAAGATCTGGTAAGGGCCAACTATGTAAATGCTGTGCATAAATAATTGGTTAAAAAAGAAAAGGCAGAGACACCAGAAATCAGGCTCACCAGACTTATTACTTGTTCACTGTTGAACAGAAGCCACTTCCTACAGGAATCAGTAATTGAACCCTGCTCATTCCACTCTGTAAAATGATCACAATGTAAAAGTAAAGCAAAAAGCTTTGAGAACAGAAGAAAATGCACATACAGTTTAAGAGAGCTGTGTTTTGCTCTGTGGAATACATTTCATATGGGAAGAAAGTGCTTTGAAAACATGACAAAATATCTAAAGTTAATATTTGTAGTTCTGTTTATTTCAGTTAGTATTCATTTTGGTTTTCTTTAGTACTTAACAACTTACATTGTATTGAAAGAGAATTAAATGCATGTATTTGTGTTTATTAGTCATGAGGTTTTAATGTAACTCTCCAGATTTGCAACTGCTTTAACATGGATTCATAGAGTTTTAAGGCTAAAAGAAATGGTTATGCTTATCTAGTTTGACTATTTCCCCTGGTGATTCCTCATTGACTCTGATGACCTGTGGCTGAACTACAGTAAATTTTATAGAAAGATAGTAGTAACAGAATATGAATAATTTGCATGTTTTATATTTCATATGATAGTTGTTAAGCAACTTGTATGGTTTTCACATGCCTGAATATTTCCATTGTGTCTACTGCTGAATATTTGAATACACATGAGGGTTCAAGGCTTACTTCGTAATTCGTTGTTTTATGTGTTTATAGATGTTGCAGTTCTTAGCACAGAGTAGTAAATTACTTGCTCAAACAGAAACAAATATGTGACAAAACTGGTAACAAAACCCCTTTATGCATATTGATTCTAGTCCCACCCACTCAGTCTCCTCAAAATACTGCCTCCATTAAAGTATTTAAATGGGTGGTGTGTTTTCCAGCAGTTTTCATGAGATTTGAATGAATGGGCAAATTACCTGAAAGGAAACCTCCCTTAAAATAGCATTATATGAAGAAACAAACATACCTTCCTCATATTAAAGAGGATATGGTATAGACACCCATGGGCTTTTAGGGATAGCAAGGAAAGCAATGAATGTCATAACCAAGCATAAACTGAATTTACTTACTTGTGTTGATAATTGTGTAGCAGCAATTTATCCAGCAGTGTTTGAAACTGAGTAGAATGTCTTACACTTTCAGTGTTTTTTTTTGTAAAGGATATCAAATACGAGGCCTTAGAAATGAGTACAGTTTTCTTTGTCAAAAATACAGGTAATGAGGAAAATGGAATTCCATTTGGCAAGATTTTGGTGGGAAAGCATTTCATTAAAATTATACTGCTCAAATTAATGAAATAGTACTTATAGTGAAGAGAAAATATAACAGTTGTGGAAAGTGGTATTCTCTTTAAGGATGGAGCTTTAAGAAAGAATCACAGTCATGAGAACATGTTACTGCTCTTTATGTAACTGAGAAGAAGTAAAATTTCTTTTGGCATCAAAACTAATGACTGACAGGACCATGTTATGCGTGAATTTGATTTTATATTCTTGAGCCAATGATAATTGGGGTTTTTTTTGTTTTTTATATGTACCAACCCCAAAACCCCCTTATTAGTATGACTAGTAATATCTAATGCCATCAGTTTCATATGCAACTGACTATTAACATGAAACATGAATGAATGAATGCACTCAGTTTTATGAATAAAGCTCCCAGTAGTGCGGAGATACTTGAAAGCAAACATGGTGGCAAATGATTTTGAACTAGTTTTTGGTTTTGACATTGCTTTTGTACTCTTAGGAAAGTCGGAAGTTAAGGATAAGTTCTGTTCAAGTCAGGAGGAGAATATTAATGTATATATTGTCCTGTAACGTCTGGCTTAAAGGTAAGGAACCTGCCTCTACAAGGGACAATAAAAGTCGTCTTTCCTAAGTTCCGGCCTGTATTCCTTGACCTGAAAGATAATGATTGCAGTCTCAAATCTTTTTCAGGTGTGTGTGCATGTGTTTGTGTGTGAAAGATTTACAGAACAATACCTCTGCAAAAATAGTTACATTAATTTAGCAGGGAAAGCCCTGTACAAAATGACCATTACTAGTTAGACTAGTAATCCACAACACTGAGGAGAGAGAATGTTACTTGCATCTTCAGAAATGAATTTGCCATTTCTGCTTCACTAAGAAATCATTAAGTGTTGTGATGCAACAGAAGTAATTCCTTTCACCTCCACCACAAGCGGTGAAAAGAGAAATTTCACTAAGTAATGCTTTTTGTATAGCCTCCTGATCTTAGTGCTGTGGATGTATACTAAGCTGTGAAATGTTTCTTTTATTTATTGCTTGAAGCAGAGCCTACTGCATATTGTACTTCCTTCTGTAGTAATTTTAAGTGAATAAATGCAGAGATCCTGGAATATTTTCCACTGGTATGAAAGGGGAGGAGATGCATGGTTTAATTGTTTATCACCATATTACTGTCTGGTAGTTTAGCTGCTCATAACGATTATAATTTGCTTTCTTTTGACCAGGCAGCTAGTTAACTAAACTTTCCATAAATATTTATTAGCAGGTGAGTTATATGTGAAATTCAACTCAATCCAAAGGTAAATCTTAAAACAGTGAATGCTTCAGGTCTTAACTGTAAACTCAGCAACAAGGCTTAGCACACAGTGTGTGCTAATCCCACTCTGATTGGAAGCTGTAAATTTTCATTTCAGCACCACTGGGTCAGTTTGAGTTCAGTTACGCTGCAGAATGAAGCAGTTTACATGTTACATCACCACTGCATGCTAACTCATTCTTTCAGTACTGAAGAACTGATTACCAGATGTCATTTGTGGAGGTAGAATCTCAGTAAATATGAAAGTCCTGTTATACTGACAAGATAGAAATACCATTTTGGGAAGTATTTAAGCAACTAAAAGAGATAACTCTAATTTTAATATTTATATTTTACATTTTCATAATAAAAATTTTTGCTTTAATAATAAATAATAATTTCATTTTAGTAAGACACTTTCAGAATTTGTGTCTCCTAATAACATGCTTTTTAAGTGTTAGTTTGAAATTCAAAAGCCCCCCAGGTTACTTGTGTGTAACTGAAAATAGATTTTAACCAGTGTTTATAGTTGCAAAAAAGTGTCTGTTAGATTTATTCCCAAAGTGCTATTTGCATTTTAGTGAAATGATCTGTAGCAAATTTAAAAATTCATGCAAGAAAGACAAATCACTTTCTCAGACTAAAAATGCATCACTGGTGATGCATCATTGTCTTTTATACCTTCGTCATCATATCTCATAACACTAATACGCAAACTTGTGCACTACTCAGAGGGTTTAGTAAATTTTATTTTTCGGTGATTTATGACTGTTGCTCTTTTTTGCATGATTCTGCAGAAGAAAGATCCTGCCTACCTCCAATGTTATTTAGATCATGTCTTTAGTAACAGGAACTAGTTCATATGTAAATAGGAACTTGAGGCTGAGCTCAGAGGGTGTTGATCAGCAGTACAAAGTCTAGCTGGAGGCCAATAACTAACAGTGGATCCCAGGGGTCAATAGTGGGCTCAGTACTGTTGAATGTCATCATTAATGGTTTGGATTATGAGGCAGAGTGTACCCTCAGCAAGTTTGCTGATAACACCAAACTGGGAGGAGTGGCGGATACAGTAGAGGCTTGTGCTGCCATCCAGAGGGACCTCAACAGGCTGGAGAAATGGGCTGACAGGAACCTCATGAAGTTCAGGATAGGGAAGTGCAAAGTCCTGCACCTGGGTAGGAATAACCCCATGCACCAGTACGTGCTGGGGACTGACTAGCTGGAAAAGAGCTTTGCAGAAAAGGACGTGGGGATCCTGGTGGACACCAAGCTGAACATGAGCCAGATATGTGCCCTTGCAGCAAAGAAGGCTGAGGGTATCTTGGGCTGCATTAGAAGGTGTGTTACCAGCAGGTCGAGGGAGATGATTCTTCCCCTCTACTCAGCACTGGTGGGGCCACAGCTGGAGTACTTTGTCTAGTTCTGTGCTCCCCAGTACAAGAGAGACATGGACATACTGGAGAGAGTCCAGCAAAGGGCCCCTAAGATGATTGTGGGACTGGAGGAAAGGCAGAGAGAGCAGGGACTGTTTAGCCTAGAGAAAAGAAGCAGTATATATAAATATCTGAAGGGAAGATGTAAAGATGGAGCCAGACTCTTTTCAGTGGTGTCCAGTGACAGGACAAGAAACAATGGGCACAAACAGGAGCCCAGGAGACAGGAGGTTTTTTTTGAATGTGCGGGTGACTGAGCACTGGCACAGGTTGCCCAGGGAGGTTGTGGAGTCTCCCTCCTTGGAGATACTCAAAAGCTGTCTGGACATGGTCCTGGTCAGTGGGTTGGACAAGATGATCTCCAGATGTCCCTTCCAACTTCAGTCATTCTGCATGTGAAGTTAAGTACCTCTTAAAGTTAAAATTAGTCAGTTAAAATAACTAAATAAAATAAAAGCCCTCACTGCCAAAAATGGGGTGTAACTCTGATGAATACTTCTTGTGTTGCTTCACCAAGTGTTTTGGCAGAATAGTGGGGCATGGAAGGATGTGTTCTGAATATTCATTGACTATAATTTCTCATCTTGTGCCTGCTTTTTTTTTTTTACTGGCATGACACTGCCTAGTAGCAATAGGAAAGTCAGCAGAGGAATTACAGACAACAGAGCTAGAAATTACACTTCACCTCAGTTGGTGGAATTTCATCACTGTGATAGCAGTTTCCCTCAGTTAAGGATTTGGTGCTAGGAGCATCAGGAAGCATTTTTAGCAAGATAAATATTTACAGAGCAATCTCCATTACTGTAAATTATTAATAATGCCAGCCTAAAACCATGTGTACCCTTGGTCTGGCTCATGACTATTGTTAAACTTCTGTCTGCTGCTGTTTGAACAGCTTGAAGACAGCCAGCCACGCCCATTCTGATTGAAAAAAATACAGTGAAGAAAAATATTTCCAACTTTTCCGTGTTCTCTTTTCTGTCATATTTGAAAGCTGGCAGAGATGTACTGAAGAAGTTATACTTACATGCAGAGAATTTCATAAATATCAGCCTTCTTATTTTAATTCTGCGTGGCTGGCTCTTGGTTTAGAGAACCTGGAAGCCAGATGCTGCAGGGAGGATAGACTTTCTGGCAATAACCCAACTTTGTAAAAAAAGAAAAATGCTCTGCAGAGAATGATGAAGGACTGGCTTTCCAAAGTTTGGAATAATTTCCTCAATTTACAACTAAAGCACGACCAGTGATAGTTACCATATACATCTATTATAGCAAATGAAATAGATTATAGTGGGCAGCTGAAATATTCTTATTCTAAACAGCGAATAACTGAAAGAATAACAAGTCTGCAGTGTAAAGGAGGAATGAGTAGGGAGTTAGGTGCTGCTAGATATTAGCTGACTCATTGATACGAAGGCCAGTAAGAGGTCCCCTTTAATAACTTGTCTTGCTCTGTAGTTATGAAGATCTATAATTTCATTAAAGTGAGTCATACTTCTGAGGACAAGACTTCACTGTAGAACCGGTACCACACTGTTGAGAGGTGCTAGAGGCAGAAATACACTACTTTTGATGGTTAGATGTGACTAAATTCCTCCGTTTTTGTGAGTACTACCTTAGGCTTTCAGGAAAAAAAGTCAGTTTACCTATGGCACACGAAATAATCTGAAGACCTTTTCAATTAAATTAAAATGTAGAAAGCATCAATTTATACAAGCACAAAAGTAAGTGGAACCGTTTCATTATTTTGAGGTATCTGCCAGGAAAAAAATTATGATTTTACAACTATTGCAAGTTCTTCTCAGATATCTTTTCTTTCATGTTTATGGGCCAGGATGAAAATTTGTAAGAAAAATCTAGTTTAACACACTTTTTAATGGATGTTATTAAAATAATAATAGGCAAACAGGTAAACATATTATAATGAATAGCTCAGTAGTCAAACTGAACTCATAACTAAGTATGAATGAATCTGCTAACCTTCAAATCAGTACAGAAGATGTCAAAACAAATGATGAAATTGATGCAAGAAAAAGTTGTTTTCTTTCTTAGTCCTGTGTCAGAACTTTGAAGGAGCAACTTATTTCATTTAATCTAAGACCCTAGAAAGCTACTTAGTGTTACAACAGTGGCCTTTTATGCAACTGGTGAAGGACAGAACGATCAGTTCTGCCCTGAAATAATTTACAAAGATATATCACTTAATATATGTGGTAAAATCGATCTAGTAAATTTTCTGAGAATTGCAGAGACCATATAGGTTTCTTTATGGCCCATAACTTGAGTTTCTCCGAAACTCATTGCTGTTGCATTAGCAATTGCTATTTTCCTTGCTCCCTTCCTTAACATAGCCTCGCTCAGAACTCACGAAGGCTTAGGTAGAACAGACTGCTGGAGAGCTTTGACTTCTGCAACTTAAAATAGAATCTTTTAAACTTGCCAGAAGGTACAGATTTGAGAGCCATGATGTTGTTCCCCCAAGCGTACATGTGCATACACAGTCTATCTGTACATTCACATGCTGACAGGGGAAGAATGCTTCCATCTCACAAAATAAGCAATCTTTTCTTTTTTTTTAAATGTGTTGCCATTTCTTCTGCATTGTTTTCTTCAGGAACTTTGCCCTTTCATGTTTGTTGTTCCTAAAATTC
This sequence comes from Morus bassanus, assembly GCA_031468815.1. Taxonomy (NCBI): domain Eukaryota; kingdom Metazoa; phylum Chordata; class Aves; order Suliformes; family Sulidae; genus Morus; species Morus bassanus. The sequence goes on along the minus strand of CM062574.1, from coordinate 25,974,545 downwards.
AGTCAAAGAACAGCTTCATTAGATACTGATGGCAGTAGGAGTTGCACAGGCAATGGTGGTTAGCTGGCATAGCCAGTGACTGAAATTTTTCACTTTTTACTCCTGCTGAGGACCATCAATGGAATGGGGAGGCACTCATCTGAAGTGTTGTGGGTAAGCCGAGAGACCACAAACTGCTTTTATGTGTTCTTGACTTCCTGGGTTGGTGGGAGCATTCTACTTTGTTTTCTGTGAAGACAGACTGTCAACAAGCATAAGAAAAGTTCATGTGACCCAGTAATTTCCATAGTACGTAGGCTTCAGATCTCTTGTCCTACTTGCAGAATCCTCCTTGTAGCCTCCTACTAATCTTGCAGATTCTACTGAAGGGCCTGTCTATCTGATATTTTCAAAAATACATCAACAAGATCAGCTTGACCCTCCCTAAGAAAAACAGCTCTCCATTTGATATATTTATCATAGGTACAAATGCTTAAGAAATAGTGAATGACATCACTAGTATCTACATTTCATTTACAGAGTCTTTTAAATCCATGACATTTACTTCCTGGCAAGAAATGAGGGAAGTAGCATGCAGCCCTAATCACAACAGAATTTATTAATTACTTCAGTGGCTTTTAGCCTAGAGATGAAGGACTGTTTTATCTTTCTATCAGAATTAATTAAATTAAAACAATTCAGCTTTTTCTTGTTCTTTTATGTTCTTTTTCTTCCTTATTAGCTTAGTAGTGTTTGGTTACTATCCTATTTTTTCAAATGATAATTAGGCAATCTTTAGTGTCACTGGCAATCTTCTTTTGTCACTGTAAGTTGGCAGATTTTGGACACCATTGCAGCTCATGTTTCAAACACAGTAATCACAAAATAAGAACAAATTCAGGGAGGAATTTGCCTTCCTAACAGCTGGTTCTAGTTGAAAATCTAGCATATGTATTGACTAATCAAGTTCTTCATGTCCCCTAGGCACTTATATAAGAAAACAACTTCAAGAACTTTTAAAATTTCTATCTTTCACATACATTGATTTAGAACATTAAGCCAAACTGTATTTCTGTAACTGCTTCATGAAAGTAATAGGCAGAGTGTCTCACCGAGCTTGGAAGAAACCCAACAATTTTAAATACCAAAGTACTTTTTAATAATCCTCTTGGGACTTTTTTATCATGTGTTATACTCTGTGATCAGGGTTGTTATCTGACTTCCTACCTTTATGCTCAGAATGGAATATAATCAATAAAAAAACTTAATTCCAAGCTCATTTCTTTCCTGTGTCAGTAAACAGCTCAGCTGTAATTCATTGTCATATCCATCTTATGTGCCATACCTGCGCAAGTTTAGCAAATGCTCTCCTCTTACAAAGCTTTTGTGAAAAGTAAAGCTTAGAGATTCTATTGGAAATTAATAGGAGCTAATGAATTTTCAAGTTTTCAAATATTCCACATTTATGACTCCTTCAGGTAAAAAACAGAGTTATTTACACCATGCACTCAAAGAAGGATTTCTTTCTTACTAAGTAAAAGGGCTGCATACAAACACCTATTGAATTCAGAATTCAGTGACCACTGAGTTTCCCTGAAGAAAAGCTGCACTTGGAACTCTACAGACGTAGACATTAAAATAATAATAAAAACCAGGCTGTTGCAATAAATAGTTTTCATTAGCACATCAAAGAACTACACTCTTCTTTCCTTGCTTTGAGTTTGACAAACAAGCAAAATGTCAGGAGATCTGCCTTCTGCTTAGCTTGTGTGGTTTGTTTAGTATCATCTTCCTTAGTTCCTGTCTATAAGAATTGCCTCACAGGGGTTAATTAATTTTTATAAAAGGAAGTGAGATTTTTGGGTGGAATTCATAGTAGAAGTGAAAATTATCAGTACTACTTTTTGGAATCTTGAAAATAAAATCTTTATATATAGATTTTATTCTTACTTTTTGCAGACAAAAATATTTTCCTCTTAGGTACTTTTATGAGCTTCAACGTGTTTGAAACAGATCATGCACAATTATGTGGAGTAGGCAAAAGGTCGCGTTTCAGACTTAAGAATCTTAGTTGTGTCACTGATAATGTTGATCTAAAACTTGCCTCATTAAATGAAAAGAATTATTTTTATCTTCTGTTACTAGGTGATAAAGAAGGTAGGAGAAGATAACATATGGGAACTTTAGTAGGACTCAATGCAGTAGAGACATATGAAATAGCTACAGTGTAATAAAGAAGTGTTAGGGTTAATCCTCTGCCATCCATCTTTATTTTCTATTCCACTCCATTGCAACCACAAATATGAACTTGACAGATGTTAGTAAAAGATTGGATGTAATCCAGGCTACAATGGTTGCTGTGGATAGAAAGTTTAAAAGTTTTGGCTCAAGGCTGCAAGAAGCTGAGAAAAAAAAAGAAAAAGAGGAGAATTTGGGCTCGGTGACTGATGGACAAAACACGAATTAAGTTGATGAACTGTAAAACAAATTCATATTGAGAAATATAAGGTTGATACAGCTTCATGAAAATAAGGAACTGGATAGCTTGAGATCTGTTATTTGTTGCTATGGCTTATAATGGTGTTGAGAGATAAGTAATTTATCACTCATTTTACATTGTGTGGTGGGACTTTCTATGGTCAGCTGAACAACACAAGTATAGTATTAGTGTAATGTGCAAGCCTTAGCATTAAGGGATAGAATGTCATAATTCTCATGTAAATATGAGTCAAGAGTTCAAGTTTCAGAAATCATATTTTATAATCTGCACTATGGTCCAATATTTCAGCTTAAGTAAGTGTTTGTGATTGTCAGAATGAGAATAAAAAATACAAGCTTGGAACATAGCTCACCCTCTTTTGCCAAGGTAAGGATAAGCATATTTCTTTCTTTCACCTCCCCAATGCCACTGATTTTTTTGGCTAAGGGCATGGAAAATGTATCTACCTTAAGAATACAGGAGTGTCTTTGTAACAGTCAATCTGTTCAGCAATCTTTAATAATGCTGTCTTTATTCACCAGACTCCTTTCTCACTTATAACATGTTGTGATGCTGAGTTCAATGAAACCTATAAGGTATTAGAAGTATTACTACCTAACTGAGCTACTTGCTGCAACTTAAAAAGCTGTCTCTAGCAAAATAATAATAATAGTTTTCTCACCCTTGCTAACACTGTATACTTGTTTAGTTCAGGAAAGCATGAAAACTTTGGGCTCTGGCCAGAAAATGTTCCTATTGTTTTTGCTGAAGTGAAGAGTTGGCAGAAAACAGCTTTTTATTTTAACTCAATCTTCACTGCTCTGCAACAAAATTCAATCTAGGCCTCTTTACAGATAATCTAGAAATGAGAAAATACAAGCAGTAGAGACTGACATGTTTGTAGTGAACTCCTGTATTTTGGCTCTTTCCCATTTGTTCTTGGCTATTTTTCCAGTAGCAAGGCATCATTTTGTTATCTACTCTCATATATCTGTTATTTAAAAGTCCCTCAGTTTTTAAGGTCGACAGAGCTGAAATCCAGAACTTCATTTTTTCTATCAATGCCTCAATTTTGGCTGAGGCATTTCTTCCATTATTGGGAAGAAAGCAGCTGAAGTAGTCCTACAGACTGGTTAGTTATCCAGGAGGGTTACATCTTTTATGACGAATAGGTATTTTTAGAAGAAAGACAGAATGTTCCTTCTGTAGAGCTTGCAGAACTTTTTCCAGTAGAACAATGTCTGTTTGATGGAACAAAAATGTTCCACAGGAATGTTCATTCTGTCACAGCTATCAACAGAAAACAGGCAGGGAGGTGAGCTTTTATTTTCTTGCCAGGTTTTGTACCAATCAACCAGCTTGTCAACAGCTGTGTGACCTCTTTTCTAGGCTCTCTAGGCTCTTGACCTGGCAAGCTCTCAAGCTCCTCAGTATCCCAGTTCATCATTTGATGGGCAGCCAGCTCTTTCTCTGGCTGCTTGTATGGATCACATAGTGGCTTGCTCATGGCTCGCCTAAGCTTCCAAGTGTCTTGCTAACTGGCTTTTTTCCCTTCTATTTAGTTCCTCAAATGCCATTTCCACAGACTGCCTCGTTCCTCAACTCCTTGGCTTTTGAGGTGTGGTTGCTGTGACTGGCCTATTGTCCATCTAGCTAGCTCCCTGGTGGATAAGCATCAGAAATCCAGCTGGCTTGCTGTCCAGAAGTTGATTCCTAGCTGGTTGTCTGTTTAGCTGCTATATGGATTCTCTGTAAGGGTTGCCATCACAGGCAGTTAGTTTATGCTGATGGCCTGCTCAGTGGTGTTCTCTGGACATTTTTTTTTTAATTTTTTCTACCACAAAGTAAGTGGGGTTTTTAACTGTATATAATGATTAAATATGATAATTCTTTAAATAAATACTTGCAGTTTTCACAGAAAAATCCTAAGACTTTCCTAAGTCTTCAGTAAGCCCGAAGTGTTTTAAAGGAACACTGTAAATTTAAAAAACTAACAAAAAAAAGATATTGCACCTCTCCTTTTTTGCTAAATGGTGTGTTTTGTCCTCTTATTAAAATGTCTTTCTCCTATGAGTTTCTAGAAAGACTCACATGAATCAGAGATGGTGACTTACTTTTCAGGGATAACACACTATATATCAATTAAACAAATGTTTACCTCAAAAAAATACTCCTCAGTTATAAGTTTTTTCAGTATATGTGCTAAAAGTAAAAGCAATGTGAAATACTGCAAAATTATATTTGAGTTAATGGAAGTTCATTTAAAATATCTTATAACTAAGAATATAATCTAACAAAATTTAAAAGCAATGTTATCTCACCATGTTTGGCCTGTGGAGGGAGAGGCAAAGCTATTATTTAGGAACATCATAAAGTTGGCTTAGGACATCACTATTTAGAAAGTTTTGATTTTGAATTTCCCCTATTTTCTATTCCTTGAACTCCTTTCTGGCACAGATGTGATTCTTTCCTTTATTCCTGTCTTTTTCTTATATTTTGCTCAGTCTTACTTTTCTTATGCTACTTGCCAAGTATGGCAAACTCAAGCATGCCACCAAAATCAAGACTGCAATTAAAGTTTCTGATTGGCTTATTTAAAATGGTAGGCTTTCTTTTTTAAAAAAAAGGAAAAAAAGAAACTACCGTTCTTTTCCAGTCACTTGGTTTTAACACCCTGCTCTCTGAAATTAATAGAACTGATAATCTCCTAGTAGTTGTCCTTGCTGCAGGGAGTAGTAGGTGGTACTGGCCATATTGGCCATGTATTCTGGCCATAGCTAGGCATTCCGATCACCTCTTCTGCTGGCAAATGATGCTTTATTCTTTTTACAATTTGAAGTTTCAGTAAACCCCAGAGATTGGACACACATGAAAAATTTTATGAAAAAAGGTAACCTCACACAATTAGTAAGGATCTTAAAGAGCCAGTAACTTGCTTTTCTCAAATGCTCTCAACAGTTTGAAAAATGAGGTAATATTCTTTCATAGTTTCAGTTAGGGGAGATAAAAGATGCGCTGGTCATACTTAATACTACTGCAGTATTCATGATAATGATGATGGTGAGACTTTATGCTATCCACTGAAGGAATAAACTGTCTGCAACCAACCTTCTGTCAATTCTTCAGTATTTCAGCGTATTAGTTCCCTCCTCTAATGAGAGGTGAAATAGTAACAGAGCATCAGGAATGGACTTCTAGTGACCTCTTGAGCCAGCTCCCTTTCTGTCTGTTTCCCCGTGAGTGGAAAGCTGTTTTGTTCACACTGCTGCTATAGAAATGTGAAGTCTTCCCATAAGAAGAAGGAATACTGAATGGAGCAGAGGAAATTCACAGAGAAAGATACACCTCTGTGTAGCTAGGAGGATACAGTTTAGGGCGATGACAGAGAAGTCCTTTGTGCCGTTGTTTTGAATGTTTATTTAAACAAGATATAAATCTTCAGTAAGTGACCATTCTTCAAAGCCAGTACTCACCCAAAGCTTTAGGACCTAATGCAGGCACTGATTCACATTCACTCTCCTTTTCCAACGCTTCAAGCTATTCAATGTGTTCCTCTTTGGCACATGTTAGAAGATGATAAAAACTGTTACAAATCTCATATCCGTGTTTGAAGCTTGGACAACTATAGTGCACCCTTGGTGTTTAAAAACTATTTCCTCTAGGCAGTCAGGCCAAAAGAAGGTATATTGCAGAGATTTAAATATGTCTTTCTGGCTAAGAAAAAAAACCCTAAGTCAAGCCAAAACAACTTCTGTGTACCTTGTAATTAATGTGAAAGCTTTGTACTGTGTGACTAGAAACTCTCAACCTGTTATTTGGCATCACTGAGGTTGGATAAAGGAGAAAACAAAGCTGTGCAAATGGCTAGAAGTAATTTATAAAACCAAAACAATTAGATTGGCTTTGCTGAAAGTTCTGGATCTGACTGTGAATAAGGACTAGTTTTTCTGAAAGGAGTACTACAAGTAGTAGTTTTTCCAAGTATCTCTGTGAACTGTGATGCTTATAGCAACCTTTATATTCTAGGAAATAGTCAAAAGTTATACGCTTTTATATATAAAATATAGGAAGAGAGAAGAGGATGTTATTCGCAAACAGTAAAGGGGGAAATGGTCCTTGTTTCTAGTAAAAGAGAAAGAATCTTATGCATTTATCAAACAGAACTGGAAGTTCTCCTCAGCTGAGTAGTCCTTGCTAATTTAGCTAGTAGTATTTATCATTATGCAAATATTCACTATTCATGAGGTTTATTATGCATTAATAAATCATCAGATTTTTATGGTATCAGGCAAATGTTATTACATACTATAGCTACCAGTGAAGTGACAAACCCTGAAAAAAGCTTTCTCTAATTAAACTGTAACGGTTGGTCTGACTAGTAACACTGTCAACTCTTTACCCAGTTATTCTGTGTTTTGGCTCCTATGGATTGGAGCTCAGTTCCAATATTCAAGCTGTCTCTACACCTGACCATAGCAGTCTGAAAAAGTTACATCTTCACCAGCACAACCTCGTCCATGGCCATTTATAAAGCCAAAGAAAGTGTCAGGCAATGTGGGAGGACTTGGAAATACGTTAGTGCATGAAAAAGAATTTCACAAAAGCTGGATATGGATTTAATAACACAGATCTATTTGAGGAGGAATTATCCCAGACTGTATTATTGCAGAGTTCAGTACAAAAATGAAACTTGTAATTTAGTTTTTCTGCTTCAGAATTTGTCCTCTGAACCCTTTGGGAGGTGTTACATAAAATACTACATAATACTAGCTAAGAAACTTTTAGAATTGGTTACGGTAAGTTTACATAGCAATTTGAATGCCTGCCAATGTTAGTGTTTTAGCGAAAGGGTTTCTTCCTTTCCACACCCTTTAAACATCCACAAAGTATTTCCAAGAAAAGAAACAAGTGTAAAGATAATACAGTATGTTTGGCATTTCTGATAAAGAAAGGCCTGATTTATGGACCTTTTGCACACCACTCGTTCACAATTCATAGACTTAAACCCCTTTTTCCCTTGCATGTGCAATTTCCTTCTGTCTCATAAGTGAAGAGTGGGGTTAATGAAGGCAGGTGGAATTGGCTTACACAACTCACATAGTATTCTGTCATGACAAACAGGGAGCACGTTTATTTTCCTTGAAGGTTCCTGGTATGTTGATTGCAGAAATAACTGGCTTGTGCTCAATCCACATACAAATATATAAGCACAGAGGAGGTACACTAACCATCTCTAGCGAAAGCCAATGCTCCCCAGTTTTCCACAAGATACCAGGGTTTGCATCCTCTTAACGGATCCTGGAAGCAATAACAGGCTGGAGCTGAGGTTCCCCTGTCCTGGAGTTCATGGAATTAATCACAAGAGCAAAGGGACACGTGTGACATCCCAGAAAGGTCTTTGGAGTTCTAGGTAAAAATTTGTTTCTGTAGTTCAGCAGAGAGTACTTCTGCACCACTGTTTCGTAAGGGCCACAAGTAAATTTCTGAGCCTAACTTTCAGATTTTGTTGTGTGTAAATTACTGCAGTAGAGTTTTACAACTATTTTTCTCAGTATTAATTTCAATGTTTAATTGATGCAGCCAATACATATGAAGCTCTTAGCCTCTCCAAAGAAAGATTAACTCTTACCTGCTTGTTGGCATTTGTACTTATTTACTTTTAGACTAAACACTTAAAAAAAAAAAGAATTCACTTTTGGTATCAAATGATCTGCATGGATTCACTCAGGATCTGAGTCTGTTCTGGAAAAGGACATATTCTTTGCTATTATAAAACTGTATAGGGAAATGAAGCCATCAGATCAGGCCATTGTCATTAACCTTAACCACAGCACCATTAAACTGGTCAAATAACAAGACTATGCAACATTTGGGCATACAATTAATATATTTACTATTTTTTCTTTAACTAGGAACACCACCTCTCTCAGCTGTACTTGTTTACTGAAGATATTTGTGGCCAAGGGAGCACTTACACTGTCTTGTAACTTCTGTCTCTCTTATGTAGTGCCTAAAAGAACAACAGCAGAAATATACTTGGAGAGTATATATTTTTAATTCGTAATTCTTAGAGAATAGAGATTTTCACAGTTGAGAGGTGTTACAGGACACCTCAATAGATGCTAAATATGTCTGGACCACCAGAACATGGTAACTTTGCATGACAATGGCTGATCTGAAACAAAATCTTTATTTAGAGACTGTAACAACTGTACAGGGGGTTTTATGAGCTTTAGTGTAAAGAATCTGTGCACTGAAGAGAGACTAGGTAGACCTTGACACAATTGAACATTGTGGTCTACACTGTCAATAATATGCATACTGAAGAGAGGTCATTAATCTGCAGACTGGAGTCTCCTGCACCGCTCCATGACACATCCAACTCTACATCCTCTATTGCTACCACATATTGATAACATGCCTATAAAATTCTTTTGTATGTGCTTTGCAGTGGAAAAATATTATGGATCACCGAGTCTCAGAAGTATTCTCTTGGAACTTCCATTTGACAATAAAACTCCATACTGCAGGAAAAGCTTTCTACTCATGATTTGAGATTAATTCAAGACAATATACATAGCATTTTTAATCTTCTACTGTAGGTTTGTCTATTTCAAAACTGAATTCAATTAAAATAGAAATTGTCTTTTCTAAAAGAAACAATAACCTTTCTAGAAAACATAGAATGTAATGATCCGTTAGTATATAACCACAAGCAAAAAGACAGAATTAAGGTTGAAAATTTATCATTAACAAGCATAAGTATTACTGGATTGTCAGGTATGGTGTACTATACAGTATGTTGCAGTCACTCCTTACTACTTTGAAAAAATGGCATTTATTATTAACTTCAGGCTCTCTAGTTCAGTGGGTTTGTCAGAACCTTAAGTTTATAGATAATTTATAACTTCAATTAAGGTATTATATAAATTGTACATTATTTTCTCTGGAAATTACTCCTTATCCTTTAAAGATAACAGTAAATGAAAAATACCTGTTAGTAATGTGTGAAATCCCAAGGACAGGGATTCAAGGCACTACAGATGCGTATTCAAATCATATTGAAGAAACAAGACTGCAGTTTGCTGTAGTTTAATGTCTGCAGTAGAAATTTCATAAATTTCCTATTCAGAAAAACCAGAAATGAGCTGAAAAAGGGCATGAAAACAGGTTTATTTGTAATACTTCCACTGTTTGCTTTTCAGCTTTGGTGAAACCATTGTCTGTTAAACACAGCCTTCTCTCTTTGTAGATCTTACTCCCATTTTAAGTTTTGACTTTATCTGTCTGTGAATAAAAACATCTTTATTGCAACAAGTGGAAAATCAACAACTGAAAGTTATTTTGAGCAGCTTCCTATGCACTCCTATGCATTGAGAACATTTGAGCATCAGTTGAAGTTGTAGTTCAGTTTTTATTTTCTTATATTTTCTGAGCAGAGGCAAGATGATAAGGATGGTAGTGTTTTGTATTTGAACCACAGAAAACCCGTAATGGTGCTAGGAATGCAGAATGGACTGTGGGTACTGACATGGGCGAAACAGTGGCACATGCCATGTGACACATCAGGGGTGACTCAAGCAGGGGGGCTGCATTCTCCTGTGACCTGCTCTGTGCCAGTGAATCCTTTTACCCAGGTGTGGCACCAGTGCTGTATTCATGTGCCCAGATGCCCAATGAACACAATCTGCTGGGATTTAAGAGATTTGTTCTCCTGTTTTGATTATAAAATGGGAGCCTTTACATTCAAATATCATGATGATAAAGTAATTTGTAATAGACCTTTTGTGTTGGTAGTGAAAATACATTAAAGTTGAAAAAAAAATTTATGTACTTTATTGGAAGCAGCTCCTTTAATTTGTTGCTTTGATTTCTTCTTTTGATTCTTTGGACTTCTGAACTTTTTTATCTTTTCATACAAAGCACATGGAGTTTATACTCAGCTGAATGCAACTTACGTTCAGAAAAAGGTCAGTTTTGCTTGTGTTTTCTGGGCCATCTGCAAAGTAAGCACAGGAATCGGCAAACTTACTTACAAAGCCAGTTGTTTGTCCTAGCTCAGGTCAAAACACTGAAAGTTTGCCTGTGAACATTCTCTGAAATCCAAATGACTTATTATCAGGCTTCCTTTGCTTTTGATCCTGTTGTAGGATGATGTGTTTTCCTAATGATGCAGAATCTCTCATTAAGTTCAGGAAACAGGATATAAGGATAAGTCAATTGACTCAATTTATGGGCATAATAAAGCAGGCCCTATTACCTTCAGCAATCAAGGCAAGACAAGGTGAAACATAAAGTTGTAAAGTTACTATGACAAATAACTTAGTATTTACCTGCAAATACAGAGTTAATACACTGTGTTTTTGAAGCAGAATCTGAGGCGTTAAAATCTGAAAAGAATAGTCAGAGTCTGTTGTTTAATCTGACATCTCAGAATATTTCAGAATTCATTCAAAGCCAGAAATATCTGTTTCTGAAGCATGATGAACTACAAGAATTTTTTAAAGTATTTCCTAATGTCTGCTCTACATCTCCTTTTGGCCTTTCTGAGTCAGTGTTAACAGCTGGGGATTTTTTTTTTCTTACTTGTAATATAATTAAAAACAAATTTAGCAGGAGAATAGAAGTTTTGTCCGTTGGAGGCCTGTTATTTTTTAGAAAGGTGATTGGCAAGGTACACAGCTGTTCCCGACAATTATAAAGTTAAAACAGTGAAACAAGGGAAAGAGGCTGAATTTACCAAATATGGTTTCCTTTGTATGTCAGTGAAAACAAATCATTGGACTGGCTAGAGTTCTTCATGCAGCATGCATAAGTCAAACTCCTTTACACATACTGCATGACAGAAATTACAGATGAAACTTGGTATCTTCCCAAAGAAAGCAATGCAATAGATGCTTCCAAACTGCATGGAACACAGTAGCAGGTAAAGAAAACATTGGCAATTGGGATTTAAAAGCTATACTTTTTTGCCTTAACAGGAAAAGAAATACTTTTCATTTCAGCTGGAATATAGTCCAAAACTGGTGGAGAGCTGTTGCTTATTCATGCAATTAAAAGTTGCCTTGAACTTCATCTACCTATATCCAACTAAGTTCAAAATTATGAAATGAGGTCTTATGCTTGTGTGTTAATTAAGTCTGTCACAGTACAAATATTGCCAAAGGAGGAACATGGCACAATACTGAAGGAAATGTGTGAAGCAAGTTGTCAGTCATTGGTACAATTCCCCAGTATTGAACTATGGTGCTCAGGGACAAGTCTATATTGAGGTGCTCTGACTTTGTATGTGCTGTTTTGCTGGGGAATATTTAACACAGGACTTTGACCAGCTACAACATTTTCTGTAAGGAAAGATGAGTTCATTCAGGTGTCTTATGGCCAAATTAATTTCAAACAATAATACTCATGTTATTTTTGACTTGTTCAAAATGCCTTCTGTGGTGTGACACAGGAGGCAGGTATTCTAAAGAGAATGATGTGAGTGACCCTTATCATTTTTATGTTTGTTTGTAAAGTGCTTTTGAATCTTAAGGAATTCTAAGTGCTAAGTGGAAGGCATCATGAATATTATATAAATGTATGTTCATTAGCATTAAAAATTCAGAAACAAATTATTTCCAGTGCCAGAACTTATTCTTATGTTCAGTCACTCAACAGGCAAAATTAAAGTAAAGTACTAGCAACACCATTCCCGTGCCAAGAAAGACGTTGCATTTCAAGACAAGGGGCAAAGGAAGTAGGGCCAACATAGTGAAAATGTTTACAATCCACTTTGTAAAACTGCTGGATAAAATTATCTTGTAAGCCCATTTACCATGTCTCACCTTGCTTTTTCTCCCTTGATATTTGTGCCTACACTTCTGAATAACTACTGGTTACTGAAGCAGTCAAAATAAAATATAACAGCAGGGACAGTGCAGCTGCTGTGTAAGGTAAATGTAATAACGATATTGATGATTTCACTAACTTACTTAGTGAATGAGAATTTACCTTGGGAATAGGGATGAGTTTGTTGTCCATCATCATTATTTCATTCATCAGCTAGATGTTGCTCTGGGCAACTAGTATGCTATTTGCCTCTCCTGGCTTTAGCTTGTTTTTTGGCTGGAAAGATTTGCATTTCTTTCATTTGCTTCTTGTACTTGCTGTGAGCAGTAAGGCAAAGGAGACTGCTGCTCTGTGAGGAATCTGAAATGGAACCCTTACAACACCTGAAGAGCCAGAAAGCCTCATGACTCTGTGCCCTAGGATTTGTAGTTGTTTGGGAGGAGCCCAGCCTTTTGATTCGGCTGATTTTTAATTTTTAACTTTGCAGGTGACAACAACTTCCAGCAGCTTTAGTAGCTGAACCTGATTTTGCAAGAGCATTTATGGTGTCCCTTTAAAAATCAGTTTGCTGCTGCTGTTAGAGAACTTGAATAATTTTTGAATGCTGCTTGTGATTAAGTAATATCCAGAGAGAGAAGAGAAATTTGTATTTTCCTCCTTGTTCATGTTCATAACTAAGCCTTTTCTGTGACTGGTATGCATATGTAACTCCCATTCCTTTGCTTTGATGACTCTCCCTCTCATTTGAAACATGTTCTCTCTCTCCTGTTGTTTTTTACTTAACTCCATATTTATTGACAAACAAATAGAGTAACACTGAATGGCTTGAGAACATGTGTGTTTTTACTGCTTTGTCCTCTTAGCTACAGCTGAAAAAAAAAAGAAAAAGCATACATTTTTAGATTTACTATTCTGATGTGCCTGCAAATTAAATATGTGAATTTTCATGAATCTTATCAAAATTTATCAATCTTTTTTAGATTTAAATGATTTGCCAACATATTCCCTTTTGTCCTCTAGGTTTTGAAAACAGTATAGGAAAAAAGCACAAACTTACTGACTTTTCCCCAGTATAGGAAGGTTAGAATCAAAACTAAAGGCCTAATAAAAAAATAAACCCTGTCAACTTTCTGGGAGAGTTTCAGATTATTTCAATGAGCTTTGGATTGACTCCTCAGTGGTACCAACAATGTAGGCAAAACTCAATTTTACTGTGGTACAGACTTCTGGGGGAGGAACAGAATGAAGGCTGTGATTTGAGGAGGCTAAGGATGTTAAGGGAAGTGGAAGTTCAGTTGCTGGGGATCTGAAAGCAGGCATTGGTCAGTAGGGCTTCAGAGGGAGAATTTTAGAAGGTTGTAGGTGGGGATGAAGATGTACAGAGTCAGTAGAGCTCTGGAGAATTTGGGGTCTGAGAAATCATAGCATTCAATTTGAGAAATCATAGGAAATCACCTCCACAGTGTGAAGCTGAGCTTTGGGGGAGAGCTTAGTCAGGTAAGAGCAATGAGTGCTCTGAAGGAGTTAGTTAGGGAAAAGGGATTGTAAATACTCAATAGGTTTCAAGGTATGCATCTTTGTTGAGTCTGTGGTAGGTGGTTGGGCAGGTATATGGTTCTGTTTATCCCTTTCAGCCCTTCTGGGGACCCTTTGTTTCCTTCCAAGCAGAAGCTGCTGTTCAACATTTTGAGCCTCCTGGAAGCGGAAAGAAGGGAAAGAGGAAGAAGGCAAGGTCTGAAGAGTTTCCTCTGTGTGGGAGGTTAAGACCAGAACCAGGTCTGGGAAAGAATGGTTTAAGAATTGAGAAATGAACTGTACTCATTAGAGTAAGGCTTTCTTCTTCTGGGAACATCTGCTGGTACTGAGAGGAACAGGCGGCAATAAACACCATGCCATACACTCTCTTGGGCAGCAACGGCAGCAGCAGTTGTCTGTGAAAGCAGAAGCAGTTCAGACTAGGTCTCTTGTCTTGTTAGACACAAACAAGGCAAGCAGTATGTCACTGCAGGCTGTTCCTACTTTGTTGCTTGACTCTTCTGGTCATGTGTGAGCAACATAGGAAAGTTTGTAAGCCCTTCCTAGAGAGTGTGTAGTTCTTATTTAAGCTAACAGTCAGTTGGTATGTATATTGATGATAAAAAAACTAGGATAGAACTGAAAATGTATGTAGCAAATGTTGACTTCCAGGCATGTTTATTTCTCTATAAAGTTGTATATAAGAAAAACCCCACTATAGCCACATTGTGAACTAGCAAATGCAGATCCAAGCAGTGGCCGTAGGAGCTGTAGGTGGTTGCTGAGTAGCCAACATTTATATTTCAAAAAGTCAGTGCACATTTGAAAAAGTTCACTGCACATTCATGTGTCACTGCATGTTTTTATGGCCCTGCTGTGCATGCAGAATTGTTTGTTTTCTTCAAATAGAAAATAGCATGAACCTGGCCAGCACTACATAATAGCATAGACTCCTCTTCTAACATCTGGTTCCTTTCATACTGTAATAGACAAACAGCTAAACATTCAGTGGCTTAATTTCTTTTTCTTTTTGTAAATCTGAGGCATTCAGATGCTTATCAGATCCTGACAGGCTTGCTGTTTTTACTTAGGCAAAATCACTACTGACTTTGAAGCCCATATCAGCTTTGTTTAGCTAATGAGCATTGACTTGAGAATTTGGCCCCAAATTCCTTTTATAGATAAATCATCTGGAGTTCTCACATAAGCAAATTGACTACTTATGTTTTCAGTATTTTGGGGGGTTTCCTAGCATCAGGAACATCACAGCAGTGAATGACCTTTCTTACAATCCTTCAAATTGAAATTGGGAATTTAAAATAGAGGTTTATATAAAATGCAATTTTCCTGGCAGGAAAGTGAAGTAAGTTCAACAACTCTATAGCCAGTAACACTCCCACAGAAACAGATAGCAATGGTATCAGACTTCAGTAGGAGCAGGAATGACAAAGAATACTAGGAAATAGGACTGTGTGACCAGACCTTTGAGGACTTACATCTGCAAAACATTATATAACATGTGGGCAGCTGCACAGGTGTTATAAAACTGCTGGTGTTGAGGGACTATTTGATTAGCTAATTACCCTTATAAAGGGACAACTTAATCTGTGTGAAACTCCCCCAGTTGAAAACTCATTTTGTCATTCTATTTTCAAATTTTCTCTTCACAAATTGCAGCTAAAAATAATTGGAAATTTAGAAGAAAAGAAAGAAAAAGAGAATCTAATTTGACAATAAAAAAAATCAACTTTTAAAATTCCTCCCTGGTGGTCTGGTATTATTAAATATTCTCCTTGATTTTTTTTTTTATCTTGGTTTATTGGAGGGAGAAAAACAATTATCTGTAAACGTAATTTTTAATGCATGGTAATAAAAATAAATGGTACAGCTCTGCTGCTGCTCACCTAAATCTTCTTCCCTGGTGGTCTAGTGGTATTAAATAATGTGTTCCACATGTATTCATCATTTGCTGACAGGAAAAGGAAAACTTTTTACATTTTATTGTCCACAAAACAAACACAATGTTAGTTAATCAGGTGGGGAAGATTTTTCTGAGGGTCACTCAAGAAACAAAAGAAACCTTTTACTTTCCCAGCTGGTGTAATTTTAGCTCTCCTAATTTACATGACAATTAGCATGAAACTAGAAGGGCAGAAATGATTTCCAGGATGCCCTTTGTGTCAGTTCTATTTTGGCCAGGTAGTATTTGTTATGGTTTTATTCTTTTCTGCAACAAATTAGCTAAAGTAATGAGCATTTGCCACAAATTATCTCCTTTGCTTTAGGATATTTACTGTCTGTTTTACACTCATACACAACATTTTTTTAATGTAAATCTCACAGTGCTTTACTAAACCAGACCAGCAAACATTATCCTTCCTATTTCAAAGTCTGATAAACTGATAGGTGGTGGTGTGCAGTGTGGACTTGCCTGCAGCTGTGTGGCAATTCCATGACAAGAGAGGAAAATGGAACACCATTCTCTGGGTTTTTTCCCATCTTACAGACCTCTAGTATCTTCTACTTCAAAAACATGAAGATTTTATTTTCCAAATGCCCTTAAAGAAAATACGCTTTCAGCAATGGCAGTGGAATCCTCATTAATTCTTATTCATCTTCTTTTCTGGTGTTTGTGCCATTTTTAAAAACACTGCTGGACAAATTTTTGACTAGTTTTAAACAGTGTGATGTCATGGTGTGTGTACTCTCCTCTCAGAGACAGACCAAAAAATATTGATTTGTTGGACAGGGTATTTATTATATGTATTAATACTGAATTTTGAAAATACAACATTCCCGCACTGTTATAATTTTGGTTTTGGCATAAAGTTTAGTAACATATTTTAGAGATTTATCTGTGATAACCGATGATTCTTTTCATTTTATAAAACAATATATATGATTTACTTATTAAATACAAGCTGATATTATTAACATATAAATCTCAAGTATTATACTGGATGTATACTTCATATGGCACATTGGGAATATTGACAGAAACTGCTTCATTTCCTTTGGGTTGTTTTACTTTGATACATTTTGGACATTGAAAACAGCAGTGGGTAGAAAATACATACTGGATCATTTTTACAAAAGCTAGTACAGGGGCCGGTTTTTTCTAAAAAGCCTGTAAATAACAAGAGCATAATAGACTGCCATGAGATGTAATTTTGATCTCATTATGCTGTGAAGGCTTGATAACTCAAGAGAGGTAAACCACCGAAGAGGAATAGATTCCCTATCACAATGATGTTAAAAGTAAAAAACCATTCCAAAGGGTTCACAGCCCATTCTTGGGAAGTACAAATATTTTTGCTTTAAAATAGGAAGATATGTACATTTGTTTTTAAACATGAACTGCTTTCATCTCAGAGGTATAAAATAATTAACTTAAACTCTGATAAAATCTGTAGTTTGTAATTGAAAACATGTGCATTGTGGGACCAGTGGAATGTTTCCAGCCGAGCTGTGTGTGGCAGAAAGGAATCTCTACAGAGCTCAAAGCATTCCTGGTTTTATGGTAAATGTCTCTCTCTCCTCACTGAATTCTTATTAATCAGTTTTATTTACATGGCGTTGCAGTGATCTACTGAAGAAGAAAATGCTTTAAAAACATTTTGAAAGAGACATAGGAGTCCTTGAGGGAGTAGACTTCAATTTAGCCGCAAGTTCCATTATAAACCACATCCAGTGATAAGGCTTTAAAAAACCCAAACTTTTAACGTATGTATGCATGTACGTGTTTATTTTCTACTGATGCTGTTGGAGTGACTTCTTGGGGAAACTCCCTTACAGTGGCGTGATGAATGACTTGTGTGGCAATGATAAGGATATATTTTATTAGGACATAATATTTGTTCACATTAACTACCATGAATATATTACAAAAACTTTTTCATTAAACAACTGCTCTCTGGGGTGTGTAGTTCCCAGGGATAGTAACACAAACTAGAGTACTGTCTTTGGGGCAAATGTCACACTGTTAAAAGAGAAGATTGAAAAGGAAAACCTAATCTAAAACCATTACTTGTCTCTAGCAAACAGCTTCTTTTTCCCCCAAACATTAATTTTTATTAAATATTTTATTTAAAAACAAACTAATAGCTTCTAGGGATTGTTAAGTTCTCAACAACGGAGTCTATTGTGGAATTTCTGACCTCAATGTTTAGGTTTAGTATTGAACATGCAAAAAATTCATTATGATTCAAAAAACTATTAGACAAATTTCTGAAAGAAGAAATATTAAATACAAATTTACTGCTTTGGCCTAGAAGGTCCCCAAAGTACAGATTGCTAGGAGGTGAAAGACTATTCTGGAGAAATACCAGTATATGATATATAATCCTTCCGAAGCATCCTTATTGGCCATAACAGAAGATAGGATGGGGGATTAGATAGATTTTGGTATGGCTGTTCTTCTGTTGATACACTGCTGTAATATCATTACTTTGACAGCACTTGTCCTTTGTCACAGAGTAATTCTTACAGTTGTTAGTCTTTTTGATATTTGGACTAATATCGAGGACATCAGTCTTTGTAGTTAAAGCTAAGAATCACAATAGTCAGTATTTATGGGCATTACTCTTATTTCTGTTATTGCCGCCTTATGTGACTTGAGGGAATTCTTCATCTTGTGTGCCTCTGTTTACCTAACTTAAGAAATTATTTTTGAGTTGTCATTAGCTGAGTGTTAAGGTTGTTGGTGAGGTTAAAATAAGAGTCAATTTTTACTGAAAGGACTCTACTTAATGATTTTTATGTAGCATTGTGCTCCTTAATTTTAATTTTCATATTTGCATTTATTTCACAAAGTATAAGTGTTGTGCAAAAACAATGATGAAGAAGAGTGATATATCCCAGCAAAACATCTATCTGGAGGGAAAAAAAGCACTTTTGGAAAAGAAACTTCAGTTATAAGCTGTAAATCCAAGGAAAGTGTAATTAGCATCTGAAAAACCAAGCAAAACCAGTTGTATAGCATTAACCTAGCTAGCATTATGCATTATAGCATTACATTGACATGCCCTTAATCATATGGGATCAAGACATACTTCTCAAATTTTCATGACTTTTAGTCATCTCAGCATATGATATTGTCCTTCTTCAGGGCAATCAAACCAAAATATAAAGTTTCTTGTATTTTGGATTCTTCTCAAGACTCATCTGTGGATATCTGACAAGAGAAGGGTGTTGCTGCATTAGAAGCTCTGAAAGGTGTTGGCAACCCTCACAGCCCTTTTATTTCAGGCTGTCTTTGTTTTGAACTCATTGGTGAAGCAGTTTGAGCAGCCGAATTGTGCATGCACGGTATCTTTTCAGTACTTGGTTGAATGGGAGCCTTCTGTTATTTTAAATAGTTATCATACATAAGACTTTATCTGTAGCAATGGTAATTTTCCTAAAAAAACTAAGTCTGTTGTCTTTGTGTATATGCTGGAGCGCATACTCCTTAGAACATGACAAAAATAAAAGCATTGTTAGATATGCAGAAGCCAGAAAGAAATCTAAATGGGTCGCTGTTTGAAAGAGAAATCTGAGCTGTGACTCTGAAATGATCCCAGCTTGCAGACCCATGGGTAGGAAAGCTTAAAGTGCCAGTATCGCACTCTGGCCCTTTCCAGATCTAGAGGCAGGAGAAACACCTGTATGATAGATCTGTGAGACCTATTAGTCCTACCCTACAGGCTTTCAGTTCTTGTGCCAGTGGAGTTGTCATGAGAGCTCTGTGGCTTCAAAGGATGCAGAGCAGCTCTTCTACCCAGTGTAAATGGGTAAGAGCTTAGTCTTAATACCAGGAGAACATGGTGAGAATATAGTCATTGGAAAGTGATGTTCAAGTCATAACATTGACTGGTTACGCCCAAGGCTTGCATTATGTCTATCAGGTTGCTCTCTATATAGACTTGGAAGAAAGGACTGTATCTGGGAGGTTCATTCATGAGAAGGAATGAAAGCTCTTCCCCTTGTGATGTTTACATTCAGCAGTTGTAACTAATAAAACCAATTAGCTGACATGATCAGCACAACTTGCCATGATTTTCTTAAGCTATAACGTAGGTTCAAAATTGAACCTATCAAATATAGTTTTGCATTATCCAGATGTAAATCAAAAAAATAGGTTCACTATACAAAATAGGTTCAAAACTCACTGCACAAAATCAAATATCCTGCCCTTTCTGTTAATATTTGCTTTGTTCTGTTCCACCACAATGGAATTGTTAACTCATCTTTTGTGCTGCTCTTCCATAAGATAATAAATATAGCACCCAGTCCTTCTAAGTCTTTCCTAAAATGCCAAAATATTCAAGAATACCATAAAAATTGTTTTGTCTTTATAACTAGAGTGAATTTCACCTTGGGGGTAGTCCTGTGTGGCACCTTTGATGCCATTTCTGGAGGAACTGCTGAGTTTTCTGTTTCTTGCCTTGTCTGTGAAACACTACCACAACAGCCTCAGAGAAGTGCACAAGTTGTGCTGCTGTAATAATAATGAGACAAACTCTTTTCCTCAGAAAAGCAGACCATCCTTTTCACATAGAATATACAATACAGTCTGAAATAGAACTGATTGCCTTTTCTTACTAAACATTAGTAAATTAATATGATAAGACAATGTAATTAAACATTTTTTCTTACATGAGAGTCAAGTGAATACAAATGAATACAAATGGGGGTATTGACAATGAAAGGTGAGGATTGGCTGGCTAAGGTAGCGTTGAATGTACACAACAGTTTTGGGCAAATGAAAGGTCATTTTGTATGGTCACAAGGTCATAAAATATCCTAAGATGCATATCAAAAAGGAAGGATTTAACTGATGGATTGGAAAATGAGCACAGTAATACAGCTGAACACAGAGAAATTTTCCCAGAGAGGGTAGGATTGCTATTCTTTGTAATCTGCTGGCCATCAGCTTTTTCCAGAGCAGAGCGTGGGGGCTACAGTGTTGGAACCAGCTCGTTAGCTGTTTCCAGGTGTGCAGTTGTCTCCATAGCTGCAGGTCGTGTATAGCTCCCTCAGCTACCCAGGAGAGCTGCTTTTTCAGTGGCTTCTAGCCTTTGTTATCCTTACACTGAGCACAAGAGTCGCACTGTGACATTGAACATATGGACTTGTTCTACAAGAAGCTGTACTTCCATACAGGTAAACAAGGTGTTTTATGTGACAGGAAGAGGTGGTTATGGATACATTTTATGTGCAGTGTATACCTACCCTTGAAATGTATCAGCTAAGCTGAGCAATGTCAAACACAGGGTTGATTAGGCATATGGCAACAGCAGAATTAATAGGTTTTCTGAATAGTTTTACTATAACTCTTGCCACCTTGTTTCTGCTTCCCTCATCTACGCCTTTATCACATTAAAGTGCATCAAAATGCTAGCTGCTCATTAAAGAATGAGCATGCCTGTGGCGGTCTATAAACTAAGGCCAGAGTTTCAGAAGTGCTGAGAACCTAGCAGCTCCAGCTGATGTCAACAGGAATGCAGGTGCTCTGCACATCTGAAAATTCAGGGCTCATTTTTTTTACCAGAGATCTGTCTTAAGCATGGCTGTATGTATACTTGGGGGAAGGTATTAAAAATGTCAAAGCACATACTCACATGCAAATGAAGAACAATAATGTTTTCATTATGCTTGCATATATACACTTGAGATAACTCTTTTAGAATGTCAGAGTGAAAATAAAAGCCTTCATATTATTTGCAGTTACTTGCAATATATTGAACATTATCAGAATGGATCTGCAGGTTTACAGAGGGCTAGCCCATGTAAACCTGCAGCTCGTGTCCTGAGGACAGATCCTTGCAATGTGGAGAGCCTCATTATGTGCTCAGGCACTGGTTGACATAGTCCTCCTTCAGTCCTCCTTGAAGGAGTGAAGTTTATAGAGACAATAGACACATACAGGTCTGAGATTGCAGCACTTGCAAAGGACGTCAAAGGGAATTGTGTTTTGAATGTAAAATGTTATAAAGTGCTTTGGATGGTGATCTGAGAGTCAGGTGTTAGCAGCTTTTTATGAGCATCCAAAATTACTGGTGATATTTTTGGTAACTGGTAGCTGTTTCCCATGTCTTTATTCTCCTTTCAGGAAAGTGAGAAAATAGTACCACACAAAATAATAATGCTGCCTAATTTCATAGATTTTGGCTTTGTTCTTGCTTTTTAAGAAAAATACATTTATATTCTATTGAGGAACTCTAAAGGGAGGCCCACATAGAACTGAAAAATTCTGTATTTGGGGGCACATGTTCTGTGGAGCATATAGAGAAAAGACTGCATAAGTATTCATTTGCCAAATGAGGCAGGGATCTGTGGAAAAATACTGCATGCAGCTATCTCATTAAAAGCTTTATCACAGACTATGTGGAGCTTTCTACTAAACTTTGATTGTCTGGTTTGCTCATTTAGCATCAGTTTTATGTAGCTGTGTAAGTGTGTAACTATATTAACCACCACAGGATCATCACAGAGCTTAGTGGGACTGTCCTTGCAGGACGACTGTAACACCATGGATATCACAGGGTTGTGGTATTATAGACAATGATGCTTAATATAGTAACTGCCCTTTCTTTGCCTTCTAAACTGTATATGCAGTATTTTCACAAGTGCTAAGCTCATTCAAAATTTAAAAACAACCCCTCTTCGCCAGAACCTAAACAGAATTAACACTGGTTTTGTTTCAGTCAATGCATTTATTTATGAAAGAAGCAAGTCTGTTACTTAAGCAAGCCCCTGGGTGCATTTACAAATACCAAACAACACAATTAATCATTTTTGGTGTAATCCACTGCTAGCCATTGGCTGTGTAAAGGATATGTCCTGCATTTTTCAAATACTATAAGAGAAGTGCTAACATTAAAGGCAAAATCTCTAACAAACCCCAAAACCCTCTGCCAGCAAAAAAAAAAAAAAAAAAAAAAAAAAAAAAAGAAAAAAAAGCTCATTTTCATAAATTTACACATAACACAACCTTTAACCTTTTTGGAAAAACCCTTGACTGATGATAGATCCCATTGTGGGTTTTTTTTTAATTGTCCTCTGAGCTGTTGGACAGTGTTGGAGACAAACAGAGGCCTCGAGATATCGCTGGACTGGCAAGTGTTCTGTCTCTTTAAGAGTCTAAGCTTGATTGTCATGATGAGTCTGCGTGCTTCAGAGTCACAATAGTTTAAGTCCGATTTTTAAAAAATGATTGAAAAAATAAGACTTCCTTCTGCAGCAAGCTTTCTAGATACTGAAATGGAATCAGTGTTCCCCATCTCATCTGCAGCAGTGTCCAAAAAAATTCTCAGTTTTTAAAATATTTTTTTAAAGTGCTACGATTAGATGCCAGTAGGGTGCAATTTTTAGTAAAGATAAACTAGGTTGGAACTGTAGGTTAAAAAGTTCTGAAGAAAGAAAAATAAACAGAAACATGAATGGTAAAAGGAGAAGCAATACCAAATGAATAATAAAATATTTAGTGCTTTTCAATTAACTGTTCAGATGATTAGTATACTAGTATATTATATCATAAAAATAATGTCTATTCATTTTTTGCAGCCATTATCTTGACTGTGATTTACTCCCCTCAAATCATTAACAATGCTATTAAAAAGGTGGATGTAGATGAACACACTGGGTAGTGTGCAGAAAAATAGGATTATAGCTGAGGGTCAGGAATGAAGCTGAAAACCAACAGATTTTAGAGGACAGAGGTGGGGGACTGGAAGGGAACAGACACCTGAAAGGAAATGAAATGAGGAGGAAGGAATACAGCAAAAACCGTGATCTGACTGTGCCCAGTTCCTTACGGTAGCTGAAGTGCTTTTCTGGTAAGATTCCTTCTCTCTTCCCCAGAATGCTGCAGTTTAATCTTAATCCTGAACAAACCTTCGTTTCATGAAAGGCACAGCCTTTTGGAATCACACAGCTTTTCTTCAGAATGGAAATCTGTGTGTACATCATGAAGAAGATAAATATGTGTATGAATAAGAGTCCCCGGGGTCTTTTCTGAAGCAATGAAGCATCCTTGTTTCAGGTTACAATGGCAGCTTGAGGGCAGCATTTCCATCCAGAAGAAAATGGCTGTGACTCTTCATAAATAGAGGCCTTCTTGGAAAATGAGATAAAGTGCATAACCAGGAATGTGTTAACCAAAGAGAGAAGAGAAACATCAGCAAAATGAAAATGAACGGCTGACACATAGTTGGGAAAAGGTTACCAGTGGGAATTTCTTTGTCTGAATGGATGTTTTGTTGTATAAATAGATGTGTTTTTATCATTATATTAGTTGCTAGTATTAATTAAAATTGTAATCAAATTTCCCTGGTGCTTTTCACACCTGAAAATGACAGTCCTTCACACAGTTGTAAGGATTCACTGAGTCAGAGTTCTGTGTTAATGTTCAAATCTTATGCTCAGCTAATTAGACCATGCATTTAAAGTGAGATCATTCTTTCTATATTTTTTTCTTTATGGTTTTGAGTAGAAAGGTTGGGCTGCTACGAAAGAAGTAGTAGCAATGCTTTTTGACTGACAAAGCATGTCATATGACAAGGTCCACAATAGGTTTTGCATGTGCAGTGCCTTTTTATAAACACAGACTCTCGACAAATGTCAGCTCATGAGAGAAAGAGGTGCTAGCCAGGCTAGCACCTAGCAAAGGGATCCTAACTGCCTATCTCTGTGAAACAAGATGGCTGAAGGTAGTGGTCTGCAGCATGGCTATGTGATGAACTCTCTGGTGTTTGCCTCTTGCCTCCTCCCATCCTCCTTGATACTAATAGCAGCAGAAGAAATGTGCACATTTACATTCATTTTATTACACCCATTGGCCCAGGCCTAACCACTGGGCATGCCAGGGAGTGTATTGTCTGGCAACTCTGTTTGCCCTCAGACACCTAGGAAAGCTCATGGGTTTTCAAGTCTAGCAATTATTTTACACCTTTGCAATGAGGGAAAGAAATAGGATGATACTTTTAGCAGTAATTGAAAACCAAGGATGGGTTGTGAATATGAGCTCCAGCTGCTGGTTGCAAGAGCTCCTCATGCTGTCTCAGCTCCCGATTCTAGACACTAGAGTCCCTTCTGCTCTTTCACATCCCAGTTTCTGAGTGGAAGTCCAGCAGGACTTTACCCCAAGCCAGCAAATATTCCCTAGAGGAAGAATGGACTCTTGAGTCCACAGTAAGGGAGAGAGAACGCTGGAGAGTGAAGAATGATTGACAACTGTAGGTGCACGAGGAGTTACATTTTCTCACTGTATGGTTGGGGTTTTGTTTGTTTGGTTTTGAGATGTGGTTTCATCTCATTACTTGTTTCACAGGTCAGGCTTATGCCTCCCTTCATACATATCTGAAGGAATGAAGGTGAAGGCCTTAAATAATTGACTTTCTGACATTTCCATAGGCTTGGGTATATGCTTTCAAGAATTTATTTGAGAAATGTTAAATGACTTATACCTCTGCATTCTGAGTTACAGTGTGCTTATCTCTTCAGAAGAAAAAAGAACCTGACTGCCTATTTATTATTTCCTTTAACAACAAGCAAAATTACGATGAAATTATGATGCATTATTTTTGTACTGTTTCACAGGAATGAATATATTTGGATAGCATAACCTGACATAATGAGCGGAAACTTTTACAAAACATTTCACCTCCACAGAGGCAAATCATAATTTGAACATCAGCACCATGACATAATATCATCCATCAGCTGCTTCCCAGAATGCTGCAAAAGAGCCAGTCACTTCCTTAAAGGTCTTTGTATAGTGGCAGTTTGGAGAGCTACAGATGTAACTGGGTTATCTGGCCCTGAACATGCTCAGATAAACCACACCACCAAACAAAGTAATGACTAACTGGATTAAGAGACCTCCAGGAAACACTTTTTGATTTTTAGAATGAATGAGCGAGATATTAATAAATATGTGCTTTATAATTTAGTCTTCTATGTTTTGACTGTGTTTCTTCGTATGTTAAAGGTACATTAATCCACTGTTGTCCGTCATTCTCAACAGCTTTCATAATGAAACAGGGTAAAGGGGTGAGTGCAAATATGAAGTAAAGGGGCAATAAAAGAATTAACATGCCATACAAAAGTCAGTCTTACTTTCATTGAACTTGCCATTCAATATCTGCTCTCAAAGAGCCTTACTTTCTGTCTTCTTATTGTTCCATTCTTCAACTATTTTTGTGTAAAGAATTAAGCAAAGGAGCAGGTTTTAAAAAATTCTGCATTCTCATGAATGTGAGTCATTGTTTTAACACCTTCTGCCACAAGACTTCTGCTGATTCCTTATTGCCGACCCACTTGAGTTCTCTTTCTGTATCCTAGCATCTCCCTTACCTATCTTCTGACCTTCTCCTGAGTCATTATTTTGCTGTCTGCCTTCTCCTTAGTGTGCTGATGTGACGTCCACACATCCTGAACCCCTTTAGTACTGTTGTACAGCACCCCTTATTAGCCATCAGTGCAACTATCTGCCATTAATTTGTTTAATTAATGTTGGAATCATATATATTTTTGAGTTCAACAATTTAATTATGCACTCTGTAAAAAAAGTACTTTCTTTTCTTTGTTTTATAGGTGCTAGCTGATTATTCCTTGAGAACTTATGGAATTTTCTGTAATATCTTCTTCATTGAATGCGCATTTTATGTAGTATAAAACCAGTCTGAAACAAGGCAATTATGAGCTTATTCATTAATATGCTTGTTTCTCTGTCAAAGTTGAAAAAATCATAGTCTGTCTTTCATTATCTGAGGTGGCGGTAATACCCGGCATTCTTGCAAGCAAAAACACCCCTTTGGGGAATGAACACTTTCAGAAACATTGTCTGTATCTCATGTGTCAGCCCCATTTCTGCTTCCATTGAAGGCAAAAGCAACTTTCCGTATGTGATATATTTTAGTTTTATTCTATTGAAAGCAATAGAATAGTCGGAAAATCTCTGTTAAAGAACAATGATAGTACTATTTACTACATGCATAGTGTCCTAAGTTGTCTTTCTCTTTCATTCTGTCTTTCATACACTGTCATACCCAAACATAGCCTGATCTCCTATGCACTATGAGCATGAGCACTTCTTCTGAACTCTGTTAGAATCCTTGCTTAACTGTGTCTTTTTAGATAGCAGATGTTGTACAAACATGCCTTTATATTTGCACACTTTATTAGTTGCATAAGAAATATGGGGTAAAGGGACTTTTCTGAATGCCAGTAAGTTATTTTAGCTGTTTATCTAGAACACTTGTTCTGTTAGCTCTTCTTGTACACTATAATCACACACATAGATGCTGAGTTTATAGTGGCAGCTTTATGTCAACTTTCATAATCCGAACTATGTCTCATAAAAGACATAAAATCTCATTAATGTATTCTGAATAGGCCACAGACAAAAATCTGTTCCGTTCATATAAAAATCCACATATTGCTCCAAAGAGATTGAAGTGAAGACCTGATAATAGTGAAATAGTGACCTGACAAAAATTCAAAGCATGTAGAAGCAGCAAAATGGAAAAAGTCTAAAAGCCTTACTGTAATGATCAGAAGATGTGAATAGATACAAATACCTTTTGGACCTTTCAATGGTCATGTAACATCAATATTAAGTAATGAAGTTTGTTTGAAAATAACCTTTTAACAGTATGTAATAACACTGTTTAGGCTGAGAGGGAGCTCTGAGCTTATTTTAGAGCTCTAGCATTACTGAGGCTGGCACGGTGTCATTATATAATTGCATCCAGCTGATTTCTTTGCAGTTATCCCAGCATTTGTTAAATAACTCAAAACAGAAAATGACAACATGGTAGAACTCCTTTCCTCCCTTCTCTTAAACATATATTAAGGCTGCCTTTTGCTGGTTCTTTTGTTTATTTTTCCCAAATGTTTGTGATTCCCTCCTAGCCTAGAAATTCCACTTAATAAAGTTAGTTTCAGCTTTGTTTGCCTTTTTTTTACGTCCCCCCACCCCCCTGAAAACCGAGGCATACAATTAAAGCACAATTCTTTGATTATAAACTGGATGAGTACCTTACCATAAGCATGTCCTTAGTATTATTCTTAGAATTATCGTTGGCATTTGTTGGTCTATTGCTTGTTTTAATTTGTATTTAAATATGTTGCATGGTAGCAAGCCACACATTTCTTGCTCTCCACTGTATCAGTTAAGCTTCACTGGTGTTTATCCTTGGGATTTTGTCTTGGCCAGAGAGGAGGGTTATCCACAGAATTTAAATGTGGACTTCACTGGCGTTTAAAGCTCAGTGACATTTGGAACTAGAAGTTTGATTCTGGTCCACTGCTATTCCTAATTTTACTTTGTTTATTATTGCCACTGTAACAAACGTGCTTCTGATGCCATGATTCCTGTTGTCCCTGATAACATCAAGCTTACTTTTAACTTCTTAGTATGGCAAGAATGGCCGGAAGCAAGTATCACTTATCATTTCAACTGTGAGATTAATTTTAATGGAAATAGGCTGAAACTTCACCCAGATCCAGAAATTCAGTATGTTTAGAGTTGGTCAAAGAATTACACTCTGTGCTTAAATGCCATACACTTGCCTTTTTTAGGTGATATTTCTCTTCTATATATTTGTGTTTTTAAAAAAGTAATAATTCTTGTAATGCCTTTTAACATATATCACCCATGCAGTGAAGGTTATTATAAGCATATGTTTTGTCAGGTACACGTACACAGTGTGGCATATCTTCATAGGGAGACTATGCTAAAAGATAAGGAGATTAAATGGAGAACATTGGAAAAAAGTGTAAGGAAATGGAAATAAGTGGGGGAAAGTGTTTTCTGCAGGCCAGTCGCACTGCTACTAATAAAAATCAAACTGTAGTACTTCAATATATTTTATTTTTAATATGAGATTTAATTTTATTTGGACGTAGCATAAATCCAGGGACAGCAATTTTTTTAAGCAATTGATTTAAGAGACCTCAATATGTCAGTCTTTCATAACAAAACAGAGGGAGTATGGGTAGTCATTAGCTTAAGCAAGAATTGATATTTTGACTGCTTTCTAGGCTCTGTCAGTTGAGGGTGATTCTGAATAGACTAAAGTATCTTTTCTCATTTGTGGAGTTGCCTGTTCTCTTCTGGGTATTATATTCCAAGAAGGATTCACTGGGTGCATTCCTTAAACATGACTGTGCATAAAGCATGTGCAGATCAAGGAAGAATAAATTGCTTCAGACTAATAAGTTAGATCTATGTCTTTACTGTTGTTAGGCATAAATCTTCCTGCGTATAGGTCTAAACAACTTCTTGTGATCAGAACAAATGGTTCTGGAGAGATGGTTATGAATATAAAGCCAGGAAATGCCCATTTACATTCTGTTAATTTTAGTAGGAAGTGCAGACCACTGTCTTCTGTGTATAAAAATATCTAAAATGTATTTTGTTTGGTGAATCGCAGTTACCTGCAACAGACATCACACAAGTGAGTTTTTTCTGCCTCTATACATTTTCATATTAAGACTCTGTCTTGTTATTAAAGCTTTATTTGGGTTTCTCAGGAGACATAGGTTTAGTTCCAAGATTCCATTATATTTAGGCTCTCAAATTATGTTTGTCGTCATAGTTCTGGGCTCAGCAGCTCATGAAAGAATTCAGCTAATATCTGTCGCATGTTAGTCATTCTCTCATCCTCTCCCCAGGGAAGAAGAATGTGCAATGGAATGTCTTGGTTTGCTAGAGATTTAAGTTTTTAGTTTAAAATTCACAAGTTGGTATAAGCTTATTTTAGGGACAGCAATGTCAAAGAAATGTGCCTTGCACTGGGAATGGAATGACACGAGCTTTGCAGCGGTGCTTATTCTTTGTGGGAGTTCGCTCCATGCATTTGGATGAACTGAGAAAGAACCGTGTTCTGTAGGCAAACAATCATTTGTTGTTGAGATTTCCACTGTTTTAGATGAGTGTAACAGTTAAAAGCCTTCTGTGTTGAGCTTGAGGTGTTGTTCTTATATCCTCCGGGATATAAGACTGTTGAAATCAGTACATGATAAAGTACAGTGTGTGGTCATGCTTGACATGGCTCTGAATGAGCTACCTCAGAGCCTTTGGAATGAAAAGAACTTCTGAACATGATTTGAAATTCAGTTGAAAACAGAAAACATCTTTGGTATGCTTGAACTTATAGTAAGCTGAGGGAATTCTGTTACAGGCTTCCTTTGTGACCTTTGGCTATGTGGTATCTGGGCCTGCAGGTAGCCATATGCACACACAAACCCTGACAGTATCAGACTTAGAATGGGCTGATTCACTCCTGGCTAGCTCCTGGCCTAACATTCACATAGAAGGGGCAATTTTCATGGCCAGAAGAGGAGAGAATTTTATACATAAATACACAAAATATTTTGGTTTGTATTCCTAAGTACTTGTAGTTGTCTGTTGATACCATTCCTACTAGTCCTGTCTGTTGTAGTGTGGTGTTAAAGAATGAAAAGTTTTGCAGTGTGATGGGAAATAACATTGAAGAGTGCATTACTGTACTCATTGCGGTAATTATGTCTATAAAATTGCAATCCAACCTTGTAAATTATTTTCGGATGACTCATAAGTGGTGATAAGTTGTTATAACAAGTCTTTGGTGAGTTGGTATTTGCAGATCAGGTCCATCATTACTGGAAGATCCAGAAAGTGTGCTCACATAGAGGCAGTTTCTGGAAAGATTTGAAGTCAGAAGGAAAGAATTTCTGGCACTTGCATGATTACAAGATCAGGTCTATAATGACTACAGTAAGAGAGTACTGCTTTTATTTATTTTAACTATGTGTAAAATATTTTTAGTAAATTTAAATTTTACTAAGTTTTTCCTTGTGAGTATCGTAAACAAAGGAGTGGAATGTGCTGTTCTTGCATTAATTAAAGATTCTCCAATATATACAGTGTCTCCATCAGCTCAATAAGAGTGTTTGTATACTGCTTGTTTGAGGATGACAGAATCTGCTGCACATAAAATAGCCCATTTAGAAACGGTGACCTCTTTCCCTCCAAAACAATTCTTGGTGTGTTAGATAACCGCTTAATAGCCATCCAAAACAGAGAAAGAAAAACAGAAAAATATGTCAAGAATGGACTATGTATCTATCTCTATGTATACATCTCCAACTTTATAACATAATGCAAATGGGATTTTAACCAAAAATAATTTATTGTGGAGTGGAAATGGAGTACTAAAATATTAGTACAGTTCACCCACTATATAAATTAAAACTTGATAATATTCATAAAAGTAATATTTTCTAAGGAATTTCAAAATGCAAAGAACACCTGGACTAAGAATGAAATGGAAATGTGTTCTACTATTATGAATAAAGACCCCTGATTCTGCAAGCACTTGCAGGAGTAAAGAACTGTGAACATACTGGCAGCTCACTGATTCTTTCTAAGGCCAATTTCATTCAAAAGTTTCCAAGGATGCCCAAACCTTTGATCCTGGAAACACCCATGAACTGTATTTTGCTCATAGGAGTAGGTTTATAGATGTTAATGGGGCTACTTACATGAGTAAGACAAGTGTTTGAATAATTTTTAAGGAATCCTTGACTAGATATTAATGTATAATATGAGCTATTAACTAATTAATGTGCACTTGTGAATGGTGAAATGCTTCTGCAAATGCTTAAGACAGTCTCGTAAATTTGCTAAGACTAATCATGCAGTAATGCTACTAATATACTTAGTTGTCCTCAGGTTTGGGCCATGGTCTTCAATATAGTGGTAGTTTAATAAAATTTTATTTTAGGCTTGTGACAGTTTAATGTTTAAACCAATCAATGTTTAAAAAGTACTCTTAAAAGTGTCTATTTAGTTGTGCTCTCTTGGAGAAAGAAAGCACAATGGAAGGAAAACACATCTATAGAAGCAGCTTAGTAAGATCTTTCATAAATATTCAAGTGTGCAGTTTTCAGCTGATGGTTTGGTTGCTAAAGGGCTAAGGTGAAATCTATGAAGTGCTTATTGGTGAAAACATTACAGACCCAGAGTTTTCTTACAGATTCTTTATATTATACTACAGATTCACCCAGTGGACAATATATGCTAACATGCAAGTATGAACATGACACGTCATTCAAAATCTGTGCTCAGCATGACAGTGTGCCTTATGCTATTTTGCCTGTCTGATTTTTATTTCTCTGAAATAAGAAATAAATAATAAGATTCGGCCAAATCTGGAAATATTTCTTGACTGGGCCTGAATAAGGAGGGCCTGAGAACAAGAGGTATACAGAGATGCTGGATTTAAAGAAGGTAACCTTTGAGGCTTGTTGACTCACTGATGAGATTTACACCCTCTTCCTTTGCAGGGCAAAGTACTTATGTAGTTTTATATGTATTTGCTGTTTTCTTGAGCAATCCTGTTCTGTCATGTATTCACACTGTATGAGCTTCTCACAAATATCCAAGGAGGTATCATGCATCTTTCTGTTCTTTCTTATGGAAGCTCTACTGCCAGTTTCAATGGGATTATAATGCTCTATACACCCTCTTACTGCTGATAGAGTGGCACCAATGAGCTGCATACTAGTTTTCTGCCGTGACATTTCCAACTTTCCCCATATTATTAGCGACTTGAAAGAGGATCTTAAAAATTATAATCTAGCCTGAGGGTGGTTTGATGTTCAGAAAATGAGTATACATACAATGGGTGCTACTGTTGGTTCCCATCAAATATTTCTAGTATTCATTTCCCCAAAGAATTCCTTCGTCCACTGGAACCAAGGGGAAAAGTCAGGATTTTAGAGTTCCCAGAGATCTCTTTTTTTATTCTGTGAGTGAAGGATACGATATGTACATGGGAGGTAACTGCACGCAGGGTTCAACGTGAATCACTCTGATGCAGAAAGACTGTCTCATGATTGGGATTAATATAAACACTTAATGACTAGTATTTAAATATTATGTTTTAAATGTGTTGCAGTGTGCCAGGTGTGCACTAAGTCCATATATGAAAGCATAAGACAACAGTTTAACAAAAGATTTGAACCTGGAATAGCTCATTGTCACCAAAAAGTTAGCCTAGACATCTGCATGAAGATCCAATTCACAGTCCTGCTCATGTAGACAAAACCCTGTTGGAGAAATTTTGGAGCTTGTCATTTGACATAGTATTAGCCACAGCTGGGCTCTCAACAGGGTACAGCAGGAATTTCTTTAGGAATTATTTATATAAAAACAATAAATTCATATGAAATAGACCACATTAAATAATGCCATGTATTTCCAAATGTCTTAAACATGTTACAGGCTATTGCCATTGTTATGGATTTCTTACACAGCTAAAAACAAGACTGAAGTTAATGGGAATATTTACTGTTAGAAGTGCAGACAGAAATTACAAAGTTTGATTTGATTTACACAAGCATAAATGCAAAATGACCCTACTATCATTAAAGGAATTGTTCTAGATTTACAGTAGTACAAAGAAGATAAGAAACTGGCCCAATGTAGACATTTTAGCAATAAAATGCATTCATTTATAGGGTGCAAATGTGCAGCAGTAAGAGATGTGAGGAAACTAGGGGGGATTCCCTCTGGCAGGGCCACGAATCACCCTCGGAGACCCTACTGTCTAGGCTGGCTTTCACAACACCTGTTTCTGCAAAGAATTTTAAAAGCTTGAACACCAACATCACCTACCAAAAATTTGCCAAGGGAAGGAAGAAACAAAATGTATAGTGGCCCAAGCTGTTCACTATATTGCTTAAACCATTGATATCCATGGTGTATATAATTTATAGAGCTATACCACCTTTTTTAGTGTACAAGTGACAAAGAGTTCTTTTTTCTTAGAATTTGTTTAAAATTAAGTTAGTGGCAATCTTGCTTGGTATTAATTTTTGGTGGAGACTTTTTCCTCTTTCATCCGGTATAAAATTATTTAGAGATGATTTAAAACCTTAGAAAAAGTGCTATGATAGTGACTGATAGTGACGGTACAAAGAGTTGTTATGTAGTAAGCTCTTGATCTTTGTTTGACATCACTGGTGGTCCTAGCCTGTGCCCATAATCTTGAATGCACATGGGAGAATTATAAGCTTGTGGAAAGATGAAAACATTTTTTCATGGAGATCAGAGTCAGATTCTGATTCTAAGATCTTGAAAAATATCCACCTCTCCCTTACTACTATGGATTTAATTTTAAATGATTGTCTTTCTACAGAGATAAATGAAAGTACTGGTAAGAACAGTAATACAGTAGTCTGGCTGGCACTCCACTATTGTTCCGGTAGGTACAACCATCCGGAGCAGACACTTCCAGGATTGATAGCAAACTTCAGTCGTTCAATACGGCTGGCAATACCAGTCCATCTTTAGTGAAGGGCACTATTAATAGCCAGGTAAAAGCATTTGTGTATTAGAAGATTCCAGTTATGGTCATATTGTGTCAGGAAGATGTCAGTGTTCTATCTTGTCTTGCTACTAATGATTGCTAAAATAATACTTGCAGTATAATAGATGAGGAGGGATGGATTACAAAGTTATAAATCAATCAAAGTTTTTGTGATACATTTATATGCTTTTGCGGCTTGTTAAATCATCAAAACCCTCAGACTGATTTTTACTTTAACAATCAATCCTCTCTACGTTTTTTAACATGCAGTCAAGAGTTAAATTTTTGTAACTATAAATATTGAGAAGAGTATTATGACACTAGCAGGAAGATTTATTACATTCTGATGGCAGAGCTGAAAGGATGTATATACTATACCACTGAAGTGTCAAGATGCAAAGGATGATTAGTCAGAAAGAGTTTGTTTTACACAAAGGAAACTCATCTATATGTTCATCAGCTGATATGCAGCAGGAATTCATCTGCACAAATGTTTATACTCACAGATGGTCTGATATCAATCTGCTCATAGGATAATGTTTGAGTTTGTGTTGTGAATGCTTACAACGTTATCTGTGATGAAGCTATGGCAGTACACAGGTAACTGTCACATCTAAGGCTGTACAGCTACTCAAATATTCATCATGGCTTCTGATAAGCAGCAAATGACCCTCAAAGATTCAGGCTTTCTGTTTGCATATTTACCCAAAAGGTGAGATTCCAAACTAGGAAGTCTTTTAAGGAAAAGAGAGCAATTAACTCTCTGGGTGTAATCAGCTACTAGCTCTTAGGTTTACAAGCTACTTTTGTATTTGAATGCTACCCAATAAGTATATAAAAATTTGGCAGTTGCACTTTTGACAGAAGTTTTGCAATTGAGACATATGTAGACCAGGAACAAGACCAAATTTACCAGACACATCCTGTGCAATTAATACAGCTTCCAAAAAGAACACATTTTAATTAGGCATCTATCAGTTTACTGTGAAAACTGGTCTGTGCAATATTTAGAAGGCACAGCATTGTACACGAAAAGTTATGCCAGTCCACCGAACCTTGGCTGAGGAAGGAGATTCTGAAAAGTTTGAGGCTGCAGATCATTAGCGGGGAGGTTCTTCAGTAGCTTGTACAAGCATCCCATGTAGCTCTACATGATGTTTCCGTCACTGGAGCCATCTAAGCCATGCAGAATCTTGTACTTATGTGGAAGCTGTATGCAGTTGGTAAAGCGCAGCAGCAATCTGAGTTGAGATACATGTCCTTTGTGTTGTGTTAAATGACTCTGCACAATATGGCCCATTGCAATTGTGCTGTGAATGTCCTAGTTAATCCACTTTCGCTTTAGCTAGCCTGGTTTACTTCTCAAGTGGAACAAACAAGCAGCATATATATGTCTGGTTATAAGTGCCAAGCTGACTCTATTATTTGCAGTTGTCTGCATGTATCTTTCCTCTTAAACCATTTTGATTAGAAAAAACTTGTATTGCGTTAACAGAACACTTATTAAAATGATTAAAAATAGGGTAATGACAGATATCAAAATATATTTGTGTATAGGGAGAGATTAATTCGGTAAATTTATTTCCAGTGGAGCTCCCCAGGGATCTAGGCTTGTTTGGATACTAATATTTTTGTTATAAAAACTACACAATGCTGAAAAGCATTACTTGCTAAAGCCTATAGATGAGACAAACATTAGCGAGTTAGTCACAATAAAGAAAAAGCACAACTATTAAATGGATCTCAGTGACCTAGTGACATGGTCACAGAGCAGTTATCACATTATTTCCAAATGCATGTTAGTATCACTACAGATACTATACTATAGATACTTGATATAATATAGCAAGATATGCTATACTTAGAAGTTAAGAACGTAAGCAGTACTTCTGTCTTAGAAGAATGCAGTACCTTATGAATATTCAGTTCAATATGAGCTGTCAATACTGTAGCTAAAAGAGGCAAAGGGTTCCTTGGCTGTATGAGAAGAAAAGTATCTGCAGAACTAAAGAAATGCAAACAATATTGGCAAGATCTCTAATAAGATTGTGTTGTTTTCTGGAGACTACCCTTCAAGAGGTAGATGTGGAAATAAGAGTTTAAATGCAAGCCACAAAAATTATGCAGGTGCTAGAAAACAAGACTTATTCTTCCAAGAAAGAAGCAAGGAGTTCTACTTACACAGCTTCTTAAAGATAAGGTCAAGAAGCACACAGACACCCTTCCATGGAAAAAAATGTGATAATTGGGCTTTTCTGTCCTGCTGACAAAGCATAACAAGATCGGATGGCTGGAAGCTGTGAGAGTAATTAGATGCAGTAACGGCTTGCCAGGTGAGGTAGAGGACTCACCATTACTTAGATTTTTAAGGAAAGAAGATTAGATTTTTTTTTTTTTTTTTTTTTAAAAAGTCTGTAATCCAGCTTCAATGAGAAATTCTAATACCTGGGTGTTTTTAGGGACAGGAATGTGGGGATGGCAGTGAAAGCAGATTGCTGGATGTTTCCGGTTATCTTTTCTTGGAGTTCTTGGAGTTTGTAAAATCTGAGTTCCTCCTTTCTTCTGCGGGTTGCAGCAGGAACTGAAATGCTTGCATTGCTCTCTCTGAAATGCTTTTGCATTGTTTTGTGACACAGACAGCTCTGCATTAAGACAATGGTTATGAAGAGTAATCAAGCTTCAGAGCTTCAGCCAGTCAAGAAGGAATTTCCCCAGACATCCAATTAAGTATATAGATCCAAGGATTTTGTTTGTTTGCAGCTTTCTCTAAAGGAGGAGAGGCTGATCATAACTAGACACAAGACACCAGATAATGTGAGCCCGTGTTCTGAGTTGTACAGAGAAACCTCTTAGATGTGGCTGACTTGTCTTGCTCACGTACTTGTGTTAGACTGACTGCTGTCTGGGAGGGAATACACCTGCAACCCAGATGGGGAAGGCCCTCAATAGTGGAGGCTAGAGTTCATTTGCTGAGATCACTTGGGCATATCTCACCTCATCAGTTTCCTGCCTGTGTTGAAGTTTTGCCTATTGGACTCTTATTTTTGCTCCTCTACCTTCTGCCTCAGCAGGTAATTTAATATCCCAATGGGGCCAAGTATTTTGGTTTAACTAGAAATTTTGGGAATCAATGTGGGCCATCTGAATGAAACTTAATGGTTTCTGATTAACAGATGGCCAGCTGGAAGCATCTAATAATTCTTTCTGACTTTGAGCTATAAAAATTTGAAACATACAGTTTAATGACTTTTATTTAGGGCTCTTTGCTTAACAGGATTAGAGTTGTGGTTCCGTTTTCTCCTTAGGTTGTCTTTAAAGACACTCTTACAACTCTAGTGATTATTATTGTCCCACTAAATATCTCTCTGAAAAATCCTGCATTCTTCTCCTGGAAACTGTCAGCACTGTTTTTACTTGGTGAGAAGTGTCAGTAAAGACAGATGTCAAAGCTTCTGCTAGTCAGAATGAACTGCAGATTGTGCTCGAGCAAACTGAAAGGAAGGGGTGTTGGCACATACACGCTACAGCAACATAATACCCTGTGCCAAGGAAAAATTCCTTTGGTCATTGTATGTCATCCGTATGTGAAGTACAAAGGTGTCCAGGGTAGCTTCAT
The DNA here is from genome assembly GCA_031468815.1 of Morus bassanus. Taxonomy (NCBI): domain Eukaryota; kingdom Metazoa; phylum Chordata; class Aves; order Suliformes; family Sulidae; genus Morus; species Morus bassanus. The sequence continues at coordinate 25,936,783 of CM062574.1, read as the reverse complement.
CACATTCTCTAGTTTTATTGGGAAGGAGTTCAAAATATATGGGTTTGAAGCATGAAGACTGAATGAAGATTGTACTGCTTAATCAGAGCTTTATGGCAGCACTGGTTGCTAACATGCGTGTGATATGTGCTAGTATGTTCCATTTACTTTATTACTTTGTAGAGAAGTTTACAGTCTAACCAGTAGTAGTGGCAAATCTGGAACTACAATGCATTGAGTTCCTTTAACAAATGCAACAAATGACATGGTCACATTCAGCTTAGCTCAGAAAACCAAAGGTGTTTTAGAGCAGGCAATGCGTAATTCTGGTGACTGCTGAACCATTCGTTTTGCTGAAGTACAGGGTCCAGCAATATTCAAACACAGATAACGTTTGAAGTTCCCTTGCCCTTTGTTTCCTTTTACCTTTGCATCATGAACAAGACTTCACAATAACTAATGGTAATCCTCTGTGACAGATTTTTAAAACAGATGCTTTTTTTTAACACTAAGGTGGAGGAAAAGAGTGACCATGGTGTGCAGTACAGTTTCCATGTTTATTAGAAAGGTAAATACAGTGAAAGAAACACTAAGAAATTCAGGCATTTTTTGCTAAGCCATTACCCTTAGGTATGAAATGAGCCAGCTGTTATGAGGTGGTCCCCTGTTTCTTTATAACGTACTGATCTGATTTAATGCTAAAAACAGAGTTTGAGGACAAACAGTTCATTCTGTCCAACCTTCTGAAACTCATCTTCAGATGCCTTTGGTGAATATTTACTGTAATGTATTCTGTTTGCACTACAGTTTGTAGGTTGAATATGATCTTATCTTCTGCACTATATGCATGTGAACAAGGCTATTTGTGCAGAACACTGTTATCTGTTGTTCTTCGGGTTTTGTTATTTGCAATGTAACACTTTTTTTTCTTAGCCAAAAAGTGTGCTAACCATTTATTATAAACAGAATCATGTGACTACATTTACTAGACACATGACAAGAATAAAAAGTAGTGTAAATTTTTTTAAATGATACACAAAGTCAGATAGGATTAAAGTCTTTTTTGAATACATTATGAGTAGTTAATAAATCAGTGAAAGTGCAAATCAGTTTTGCAAAGGATTGCAAGGAGGAAAAGAGCTAAATTTGTCATGTTTCCCGTAAAGTAATGTGACCAATGGTAGCGCTAAAATACTTGTCAAGAAAAATCTCCTATTTAGTTCTAGCCCCAAAACCCAAGCCCCACAGTCATCCCAAAAAAGTGAGGCCCAGATTTAGTTGTATTGAGGAAACTCCTAGCAATTAATGAGAAATTAAACTACTACATTGGATGGTCTTTCTTGTTTGTCCAGCCATTAAATTAACTCTTTAAATGCATTTCTGGTTTTGATTTTTGTTTTGGTAAGGGTGTCTGAATTCTTATTGGTGTTAAAAATCAAACACACAAAAAGAATAATGGGCTGCTTGGGATAAGGCATTTTATCACTGACATTTTCTAAGATTAGAACAGGCTTTTCAAACAAAAAAAAAGTCTGGGAACTGAAAAAATAAATACTGTCTGGATTATTTTTCTTGTTCTCTGCCTCTGTATCACTGCAATAAACTTCAGCTATAACGCAGATGTTTCATTCTGTACACAAACTTTATAGCAAAACAGTAAGACTTCTGGTCAGCAAACAAGATAGGCTGTCCTGAAATGCTTCTCCTTTCCACTGCTTCCTTGTGTTTTATTGATAAAATATTTTGCAACTTCCTGACTGTGTAATGAAGTTGATTTTTATAAAAAAATTTGATGTACAGAGGAAAAGAAAGCATCACATAAAAAGGGATCAACTAAAAATAAAGGAAACTACTGGGCTAGCTGAATTATATTTTGGGTTAACTCAGAATTTTATTTTTCATTCTTTTTTGGCCAATACCCATGAAAATTTACTTTTGCTTTTAACCGGACTGTCTCTCTTTTCTTACCTTTGCATTTTTAGCTCCAAACTCCCGATAAGGAATGCACTGTTTTCAGCTCTTGTACTTTTGTTTGTTTAGGCCAAGAGCTTCAGCTGGATCTTTCTGTATTTTTCCCCAGGCATTTGTTCCACTTTCCTTTGACAGAAGAATAGAAAACCACATTTGTAGTATTCCTAAATTAATTATACTTTTCCAGGCTTAAAATACTGTGACAGATCAACAAAACAGTAGCAGAAAACTAATTCCTTCAAAAAATATGAAAAAAGGAAGTTGTGTAGGATGGTGTAATTAATCTTGCAATAAAAATAATTGTTTACAGTTAAAATTAATGTAACATGCATTCCTCAGCAGATAATAAATTATGGGTTTTCTCATTAGCATTTGAATTGATTTCCTCTAATTTCTGAGGAACACATGAGCATGTGACTAGATTAAGTTTAATTGGACTACAGCTGGCGCTGATTGTGTGTGGATAGGGTGGGGGTTTCTGACTGATTTGGCATCTTCCTGCATTGTGTTTCATTGTCTGTTTCTTCCCGTTCAGCTTTTTTTGTACAGGTTATAAGGCACTGTGAGAAATATTAGAGAATTAAAGTGGAAAAGAACCCTCTGATTTGTGAACATGGAAAAATGTAGGTGAAGTATTTATAGAAGGTCTGTGGTGTCAGCTAGCAAGCAGGCTGAAAATGAGACAAACATCATACTTTAGAGCCAAAGTGCTATGCAGTATAACATGCAGATGATACTGACGTTATCAGAAGAGCATTTGTGAATCTTACTACAGTAGTGTAAGGCACTGCTGAGTAGCTGTTTCAGCTTCCTCACTAACTGAATGTCACTGCTGTCACAGGAGAAAGTTGACCAAGGTCTGTATTATGTTCCAGAGCTCAGTTTAGTGTTTTAACTGAAATCGTGAACTGGAGCAGCTGGGGCAGGAGTACACATTTTTTCTTACTAACTCTCGTTGCACACGCAGTAAGCTGTGTCAGACAACAAGATTTTAAAATTTTGCTGCTAGTGCTACTGGAGCTCCTCCGTCAGCCTAGCTAGCCCAGATTTCTTCCTCCAACAGTGGCCACTAATAGCTGCCTGCGGAAAGGCATGAGATTAGGTCAAACATATAGTGATAATCCCCTCTCTGTTCTTCTAGTCTTTGTTGATGTATGGCCCTAGGATTTCATGAAGCAAAGGTGATATCTTTGTGTTTAATAGTCCTGGACTGATTTTTCTTTCATGAAAATATCTAACAGCTTTTAAAATTCACATTTAATCTTCAGCATTCTCAGCATCCTGTGTCTAATTTTGTTGGTATAACTGTGCATTAATTGAACTATTTTCATTTGATACTGTCTAATTCTTGTATTAGAAAAGACCTTTCAGCTTCATGCAACTTCTGATTTTTATAGTTAGGATCACGTCTTCTCAGAGGCAGGGCTTTAAGCTGAAGATTCCTGCTGTATTTAACAGTTTCTGTGTAGAAGGCACTCTAAGTCCCAATTGTTTTCGCTGCCCTTTCCTTTCTCTTTTCAAATGCTGCTACAACTTTTTGAGCTAGAGAAACCAAAGCTGTGTTCAGTACTCAGGAGTAGCTCATTCTGGATTCATACAGTGACATAATGATGTTTTCTGCTTTTTTCTCTATTCCCTTCTGAAGACTGTAGATTCCTAGGGAGTACCATGCTATTCAGTGTGACTGGGGGTGACAGAAAGAGGATGACTAAATACAGAAAGATACAGAGGGCTACCTGTTGAAAAGAGCATCATGCAAGTAGTGGATAATTTAGAGACTATCCTTCTTGTCTTCTACTAAGATGTTTCACCTACTGGAAAAGGAAACAGTTTAAAGAATCTGTAGATGACAAAATAAATTCAGTGGAGGAAGTACTGAACTTGGGGAATATGGTGAGGTTATTAATAGGAAAGAAAAGGCCACAAGGTATAGTGAAAAGACAGATGCTAATGGCAAGCAATTTAATAACAAATGCAGATAAAGAGCCAGAGTCACTCACAATGTAATTCAGTTTAAGACAACATTTGAAGAAACATATGAAGAATTAATTTGGTTCATGCTGTATAATCTTGGTTTTGATTCTCTCCATCATCTTTTGTCTTCCAGGTGCTTTCTACCACAGCTAGAGATGGAAAACAATGTTTACTGTTGGTTCATGCTGTACTTGAAACAAATAACACATGTGAGGGGAAGTAGAGAGAGTGCTTTACAAGTCAAATTTAAATAAATATATTTTAACTAATAGGTTCCTCAGATGATTTTCCAGAACTGTTTTTCAAATGTGTACTGAGAGGGCAGACAAAGATATTTTAAGAATGAATGGTGGACTAAGAGTCTTTATAGTCACAGCATTTCTTTAGACCTTTCTTCCTAAGCAAGGAAATCTGTAGATTGATTGAACCTGATTAGAATAGGAAGAAAGCAGAAAGAGACAAGTTAAGAGGGTAACCTTACCCAAAAAAATCAAGAAAAGAACAAAGAAAGAGTGAAAGATGCCTATGTTTTACTTGCCTTTGGATTGAGGAGTTGCCTACAGCATGTGTTGCCCCATTTACTCAGCTCTTTCTTTTACATATACATTGCAGAGCATAATTGGAAATGTAGCCCTTGCAACTCATGAAATATTTGGTGCTGTCTAGTGGATATTTTTGGCAGAAATAAGAACATATACAAAATTATCTCTTCTGCCTACTTCATCCCTTTTTTTTCTAGAAGGTTGATATTAGCTTTTGAAGCATGATTTTAAAAATATTTGAGACATTTGCCTGGTACATGTATGAAATAAAAAAAAAAAAGAAACTGTTTTCCTTTCTTGGGATAAATATACTGTGCAGAATTAATTCCCCCATGTGAGAGTTTGGCCAGTAATAATACAGTTGTTTTGAGAAACATATAATGGCTTCTTAAACCTCTATGAACACTGAGGCATGTAATTCTACATTTCATCTGAAAAATTACAACTCCAGCAGTACATTGTATGTTAGCACCATGCTGAGACATCAGCTTACCACTAATTTGAAAAAAGAATACCATCTTTTCAGGGGCTGACACTGACCCTTCCAGATGGATTTTTCATGGAGTATTTTCTGCCAAATACTGTTCAGACATTTGCTAGGTATTAGAGGTTTGTGGGATTTAGGAAGGTTATAACCCTAGATATTCTGGCTACAGACCAGTTTCAGGCTTTCTCTTTCTTAGGACCAGAGCTGTTAAAGTAATATCTTGTAATAGGGAAAAGAATCTCAATATCAAAGTTTACATTTCTTAGTTAAACCTAGATATGATTATCTATTTAATTATATGTAGCAGTGTATTTATGTAAATTATTATTTATTATTTGTATGACAGTAGTGCCTAGAAATTCACATCATAGATCTGGTACTTACTGTGTTCAGATCTTACAGACAGAAAAGCTTCAGCTTGCACGTAGTGTTTTAAAAGTATTTTTTGAATACTCTGGGTGTGGGGTTTCCTGTGCATGCCAAGGAAGTCAGAATTACCAGGCGAGAGATCAGCTGGCAGTGGGATGTCCTTTTTAGAAGCAAGGCAAGATTCAAAATAGGAAAGTAAGCAGCAGTGATGCTTTTGCAGTGCTTTCCAGAAGAAGCCAACTGCTGGTACTGCGCCTGCAGTAAAAATAATATGTTCCTTACTGTTTCACTTAAGCATGAAAAATAATTATGCCAACCTTAAAAATAAAACGGGACACTAGAAGAAGTAATTGAGAAAAAAGGAACATGAGCAGTTAATTGCAAGTCTGATCAGACCTGTTCTGCATTGTGGTTTTCTACTTTTTTTGTGCCTCTTCTGACCCATCTCCAGCTGCGAGCAAAAAAAATCCTTACTGTAAGGTACAAATGTCTGTCTTATATTTAAGCATTAATTTGGAGAGATGCTATGAACTGCCCAGCTTCTCAATGTTATTAAAAAAGCATTGCAGGTTTCTAGGGAACCTTTTGCAATCAAGGGCTCTTATAGCCTCCAACTCTCACCAAATTATTTTCTTTTGTGGTCAATTTACATGCTTATGTCCTTTGGAATTTGAAGATTTTAGCTAGTCTCAATTAGACTCTTGCTTCAGTGACACCCTCTGATCAAAGTATATAGTACAATTTGACTGCAGCAAAATGCGCTGCGTACCATCTCTAATTGGTTGGGCTGTCAGTACAGGATTTTAGCCTGCCCAGAACTTTCAATCTTCTGTGCTTAATGTGCATTAAATCTTTCACCATCTACAAATGCCTTCCCTCCTCCCCCTTACTTTGTGCTGTAGGAGAGCTACAGTCCATAACCTTTGTTTTCAGTTTTATCATAAATTGAAATACACGCACACTTAAATTTTCCTAATAAATAAAGTGCTATGTTGTTCTAAAGCTGCCTTTTCACCTCATTACAGCTCAACGGAGTGGAGAGTGATGTCATGGTTGACCCAGCACCAGCATGCCCATAAATGATACAGTATGTTCCCCCCTTTACTTCCTGGCTAAAGCACTGGGAAGGAGCTTAATATGAAATTCATGCCGTGATGACAGATTTAAAAGTTGCTACAGACTGTAACAGACAGCAACTGCATTTTGCAGACATACATGACACATACCACTCTCTTGTATTCTCAAGTGATGACATTTTCAGTTTAAAGAGTTATGCTTCTATTGCGTATTATGGCTGTCTGTCTACAAAATTAGGCGGGAGGAGGGAAGGAAAGGACAGGACAGAGAAAACACTGAACTTGATATAGGGCTTTGCTTGCAGAATATGTTGAATATTAATCAGTGGTTGGAGGGGCAGCACACACCAGTTTTCAAGCAGACTGCACTTCTGCTCTGTGCCTTTTGGGGGATTTCGGCTGTTTGGAGGCAGACAAAGCAGTTGTACTTCATCTGGTGAAATGGGCCTCTCGCACTTTTAACAAGGAGACTCTGAAAACCGAAATGGTGCTAAATTGTAAATCTGCAAGCAGGAAACTAACATGCCAAAATTGAGACACCCTTCTTTGGCTGGGCTTTCCAAGCAATTTAATAAATAGCCATCATGCGGTGTCTCCGGGTCAATAAAACGTGCCACTGAGGAGAATTTACAGGAATGGGCCAGAGAGGCTCTTGCCTGATAGAGAGCTCTGATGTTCTCTACTTGCACCTATGTCTGTGCTGGAGAACCTTCTCATGAAAATAAAGCTGGATTGTAAATATGAGCACTGGTTTATAATCTTGGCATCTTCCTCCACCCTCTGCTGGCTGTCCTTTTCTGCATCTACTCAGTATCATGCCATACCTGACAGGTAAATAGTCACTCAACTTGATATAAAGCTAAGTTATGCAAATATGTAAGAATGGATTACTAGCGTTGCACTAGATCAGAAAACAAAATTACATTGGCCTCTTATCAGAAGGCATTTCATACTGTTACTGCAGTTTATGCCAAATAGGCAACCTCCTCCACTGGAAGGCATATCCATTAATTTTCTCCAGGATTCTTAGATGCCTGGCCAGGATTTGAGAAGAGGTGAAGAAAAAGAATACCCTTGAGAATTCCTCCATGTTCTATTCTGAGATACGTGTGCAGAAACAGGATTTTATGACTTTTTAGAATCTGAGCACCCTTAAGTCAGTGTTGAAGGAAATCAGCCCCATGCAGAATTATGTTTCCAGTGTGGTAGGAATGCCCAGTCACAAGAGACGTGATCAATAAAGCTTATAGTTTATGTACCTCAATATTGAGTTCCCATATTTTGATTTAAGGAGTTTCCAGTAACATAACCCATGGGGGCTAAATTTTCCTGCTCTGCATGAATGAAATGTTGCCATTTGTTCAATATTCAGGTTATTTATCATTTGGAGTCTTCCCCATATTGCTGAAGCCAAATCCCCTCACAGAAAGAGGCAATTCTTAAAGAGACGTATAAAGATTTGCTCCTGTAAGATATCAGCTGGTGAAGAGCAAAGCTATTTGAATCAAATCAAAGCAGAATCCAAACTAGAACACTGTTGAATCTGCAAGGTTTTGTCTCTCAGGCAAACTTTTTTGAGTTTTGAACAAGTTGTGGAATTTTTGACCGTATTAAAATCATGAAGTGCTGAGAATTTCATCAAAAGGTTGACTATAATAGATTTCTAGCTTTGGTCCTCAGTTGAGTTTGCTTGCAGAAAGTTTGCTAAAGCAAGTCTGCATATAAAGATCCAGTTCTTCAACAGAGAATCTGATGTGAGCGTCGTATTTCAAGTATATGACCTATCTTTTGATATATCCTACAATCTGGAATTTACGTGTCTGAATAAAACCTGTGTAAACACCTAAATGCTTGACTCCATGATTTTGAAGAGATGTCACACTATTTTCCCTGCCAGTCTTAGCTGAAGTGCGAACAATTTTGAAATAGATAGTAGGGTATGTGGTTTTCTGTCTTCTGTTACAGGTGCCAGACCAGTGGGAACATCTTTTTAATTCTTCATTCATTCCAGTTTCCCACATCCATATCAATTTATCTCTGTCTCTTGCGGAGCCTCACTTAGCTGAGTAGCTCTCATTTGTCCCCTGACCTTTGACTGCTACTGGTTATGTTGAGTATAGGATAAGGAGGGGAAACTGCCACAAGAAAGGTGTTTTTTTCTCCATCAATCCCTTGAGGATATTTTATAAGTTTCTAGATTTATTTTCATTCCAAATGTTGTTTTTAACAATTACTGTCACTGCAAAGAATATGAAAAATATTATTTATGAAAAAGTTATTGTCATTGTATTTTCTGGAAGGTCAGATACGGGTATGTTAGTACAGAAGTCATGCAGATTTCTTCACTGCAGAAAAATGCATTGACAGAATGTCAGACTTTCGTAAACTGCTGTTTTAAACCAGAAAATATTAAATTGCCATCAGTTTGCTAGTTTTGTTATTTTACAGCATATGGAGGATGGTTACTAATTTTTCAATATCAAGATATTTTAAAATGAAACATACCTGACACTGCAAAATGGAAGGAATTAGAGACTGTTTAAAAGTAGTGGCCTGATCTCCAAACCTGGAGCATGGATTAGTAGCATGTGAAAAGGGAAATCACCAGGGATGAAATATTGACCAAGCTACCAGGCCCCCATCAAATGAAAGTGTAACAAACTAGAACGTTATTAATCACTACTTCTCATGTGTGCTTTGGGGTTTTTTTTGCCTAAGCAATATAATTAATTGTGAAATATAATATTGTAAGTATAGTTCTGTAAAGATGTTTTGATTTTTTTGCCAATTCTGTTATCCTTATTCTGATTATTGCTAAAAAATATAATACATTTTATTTTGCTATTTCTAAAGTCTTCCTGGAGATCTGAAACTGAGACTGTCATGGGAATATTTTCCCAAATCTTTATTTTTGTGAATTGTCCCACCAGATCTTGTCGACAAAATGGGGTGACCTAAATAAACACCATTTTACTTTTTATATTTTGAATGAGCCCCCTATGCAGGTGGTGACAGTAAATTAGTAAAACATTACTGGAAGAAAAATCATATTCTTAAATATAATTCATAGCTGTTAAACCTAGAGCACCAGGACCCACCCTCTGACCAATTATATGCAATTTCATGAACCTGAATGATTGTACAAAATGTGATTAGCGACTTATATGTGTATCTGGAACATAAGATTAACTTTGTGTGGTAAAATCTTTAGTCTGGGATGTGAACATTGCCCTGCCTTGCAGAAATGGGCATCTGCCTTCCAAAGAATTAACAGTTTGCTTGGACCTTAGCAAACATTGGAGTGGTATTAGGTAGCTCTAGTTAACATCTGAGTTGGTTAGGAGTTCTCCTGGACACACCAGGTGAAAGATGGTGGAAAGAGACAATGGCCTGTCAGCAGGAAGACTTCTTTATGTTTCAGGACAGAGAAATCCTTGAGAAAGGGTTGAATTTGAATAGGTTATAAATGGATTTGAGTGATGAAAGAAAATGTATATTCCAAATTTAGATACTCTTCTATGAACACAGAGTTGGGAAGAGATGTGTAATATGAAAGCCTACATATATCTGAGAGTTTAACAGCTGGAACATGTAGCATGGGAGCCGTAGAGCTAAAACATTCTTTCAATGACCAGCCCATGGTACTCAAATGGTAACAGGCTGCTGCACCATAAACTGCATGGGCCAGTTTCCACACCACGTGACTGGCATGGAAGAATTGTCTTCTACTGGCTTACATTAGACAGGCAAGCTCCCTGGCCTGCTGCAGCGTAACTGGGAAAGGACTTGAAACCTGAGCATCCTCAGGGTGTTTGTAATAAGAAATGCCCCATAAACATGTTGCAAAATTTTGTTGATATGTGTTTGAGTTTATATGTACTTCTGGATTTACATATAGATAAATATATGCTGAATGCATTGTATTATATTTTAGGCCGATATAGTGCAAGTCAAATTACAGTGACAGAGAGCAAGGGAGGTTGAGCCCAGATATGGTTAGCATAGAGCTGAAGATGTATGCATAAATCATCCTATTTTCTTTGTTTAAGAGTTAGCTGGAAACAAGTCTGGAATTATTTAAACTGGTACACTTCATTGAAATCAGTAGGGTAAATAAGTCCAGAATTTGTGTGCATAAAAGTTTAGTTGTTCTTTTTAACTTTCTAAAAGTAAATGCTTCTCAATAGCAATATTGCTAACTTTAATAAAAATTAAGTGTTGATCAAAAGTCATGACTATTAATTCATTAGAAAAAGAGATGATATGCAATAGTGTTAACTGCACACACTGCAGTTAACTGCATACACTGCATTTGGCTGTGTCTTTGCTTGTATGTACATTACAGAGCAGTAGTCCAGTGCATGGCTGCTCAGAAATTGCATGTGGAGAACACAGCTGACATAGTACCATCTGTATCAGCTTAGGGACAGACATGCTACAGCCTGTGATGAAGCAACATGCCGGTCACAGCACGAGGGCTTGCCAGTCGTTCCTTTGCCAGTAGTGGGTACAGATAGAAGGAACCACCATAGTCTGTTGCAGTGTCCCAGCCCAGCAACACAGAAAACAGTGTTACAGTACAGGAACATTTTATCATTTATGACTTCAAGCTGTATAATGCTCCCTGGATTCTCACATTCCTCACTAGTAATTGCTTTTACCATGTTACTCTGCAAATTTGGAGGCTGATTCTACAAATCTTGCTCATACAACTTGTCCTTAGAAATGCAAGTTATATTCTTGGAGTCAGTGGTTACTCATGTGAGCAAGACTAGGGTTCTTGAATTGATATCTCATTCAACAACATTTAAGGAAAAAGAACTTTCCTCTCCTTTGCGTGTATTTATGAAGTTATTTTTATTTCATATAGAAGACATGTCTAGCTGCATCAGTGCAATGTCTCTGTATAATTGTAAGCCTGTTACACTTTGAAGTGTATTATTTCTCCTTTTTCCCCTCCATGATTCTCACACAACACTGGAATGTTGTCTCTGATCTTTAACGAGTTGATACAGCTCTGAAATCACAGCAAACTGACAGGAAAAATGCTGAAATCAGACCTGCCAATCTACTTCACTTTAGTGCACGAGAGGTACACCTGATTTGTATGTGGGGCTAGAGGGTCATCAAGTGCCTTGGGATATATGACTGATGCAGAAGTGTCTAGCATTACCAGTTTGCTTTGTCTGTTTGACAGGTGAAGCTGTGGGGCAAAGTTGATGATCAGGAGGTGTGCTTTCCTCTGGAACTCTTTGGCTAATATTCAGGAATTCATGCACCAGGCGGCAACTCAAAATTAACTATTTGCTATGCAGTATGTGTTCTCACACCTCCATGTGTTGTTAGCACTGTTTTTGAAGACTAGGAGGTGACGTGAGTCTCACATTGACAGCATGGGAAAAATATAGATTTGGGAGATGAAGAAATACCTAAATAACATGGAAAGGAGGAATATATCACAGAAGAAATATCACCGCTAAAAGCACTTCTTGCTGTATCAATATGTGTGTAATAAAAAATGACAGACATGATTCTCATTCTGCTTGAAAAGAATGGTTTTACATTATTCTCCTCAAAACTTTTTTTTTGTGATGGTTACAAAAACTTTATAACAATATGCTGACAAATTCAGTCTCATTGCTTAGTTGTATTACTCTGTTGGTCTGCCATCATCATTCATGTTCTCTTGGAAAGTGAAATCCTTGACTAAAGACCCGCTGTGTTTTACAGCACCTTTAACAGTGGATTCAGGTTCATGGTCACATTAATGCAAATACATAATAAATAAAGTCTATTAATAGACAATATTCAAGTGGATACTCAAACCGATGAATAGTAGCCATGCCAAAAAGGTCACAAAAAGAAAGTGCGCAAGAGATTAGGCTGAAGGCCTCATTGTCCTTCAGGCAGATGTTGTACACATGATAGCTGTTGGAATTATTTTCATGCCAAAGGTGAGCACATTGTATGTCTAATACAAGTTTGTAATGTGATATTGTAGAAAACCACATTAGCAAAAATTTGAATGGCAGATGCAGAGGCTTTCAATCAGCTGTGGTGCTGGGAATTACCAACAGAAGATTAAAGGCCAAATTCTACTGATGTCCAGTAGCAACTTATTTCACCAGTCATGCAACTGGAATGAACAGGCAAAGTAAATCAGGATAAAGGATGGCAGAAGATGACCATCAATGACAGTACAAATGGGTTTTTTTTGATGGTAGATGGTGTTTGCCTAGGAGGGATGGGATAATTTTTTTTTTAAGGAAAAAAAAAAAAGGATAAGCAGGTAAAAACTGGAATTGTATTTCTTAAAATGGCAGAGACCTCTTTATCTAATACATTTCATACAGAGCCACTGGCCTTTGATAACTAAATCTCAATTTAAATTTGCCAGTTATCTGGAAATTGGGTATGGCTTATTTCTGTTATTTAGAGCTGATCATCCTAACTATCAAAGTATTACAGAGGTTTTGCAAGCCAGGTTATGAATCTTACTTTTGACAAGAACCAGTGTCACTTCTTGTAGCTGCTCTCCAGTAGGCTGAAAGAATTCACGTCCTGACAGTGTTCTGACAGAATTTTCTCTGATTTCAGAGGACAACATAAATGTTTCTGTACTTATGTAAAAGTCTTTCTGCAAGCAGCTTTTCTGCTATTCTTCCCTTCCCTTCCCTTCCCTTCCCTTCCCTTCCCTTCCCTTCCCTTCCCTTCCCTTCCCTTCCCTTCCCAGTATACAGTATTTTTCTTCTCCCTGTGCTAATGTGTCAAGTTTTGAGTAGAAATTAGCATTAGCCAAAATTTAGAGATTCAGAACTGAAATTCCTTACAACCAAAATAGTTTATATAAGACCCTGGTTGAATTTTTCTGGTGTTCACTACAATAATTAGTCAAATATTATATTCAAGTTCCCATAAATGAGGAAGCCTGGATTTGGACTGGGTATTAACTCCATGACTTGAGACGATGCTAGTTCTGTTGTACTCTTATACTCTTTAACATCTGTTGTATTTCAGCTGACTGGTAGATAAAGTGCTATGTGCACATATGTAGGAGCAAGAGTAATCTGTGAACTAGTAAGAATAAACTGGACAAAGGCTGTTGATTATTTTAGGAGAAATGGAATGTATTAATCCCTGTCTTCCCTGACCTAAAACTTAATCCCAGAATAACCTTTCAAGCTACTTTCAAGATGAATTATTTTAATTTTTGGCATTCTCAAGGCTGGAGTCAGTGAAAATAATCTTCTCCCAAAGCTCATACTGTGCTGATTTTGATTCTGGTACAGCATTTATGTATTTACATAGTAAATCTATTTGCAGTAAGTTTTAAATGTATCAAAAATCACTACAGTTAATTTTCATCCTGTTACTGTTAGATTTGGGTTTTTTGAAGTCTTAAAATTAAATCTGTGATTAACCTTTTATCAACTGATAGCCATGCTTGCTAAAAATGGAATTCATGGTTTTGAATACTGGTCTAATTCAGAAAATGTTTGACATAATCTTACATGACTCTTATAATACCATTTCATTCTGTTGCTTGCCATGTCTTCCCCTTTTAGGACTTCATTTGCTCTCTCTTCATGGATGTTAGAAATGGACAAGACCAATAAGTATATTCAGACTTCTCTCACCTTATTTCATAGGCTTTTGACAATGTATTTGACTGTTTTCTTGATCCTCTGCGGAGACATCTGTGATTTGCTGAAAATCTTGGTACCTTTGAGCTATCCCTTGTGTCCTGGGGAAGAAAGAAAAAGATTCTGGATTTAGCTGAAACTCTTCTAAGGAGATACTTTCAATGCTTTCAGTTAAGACATGTTTTAAAAATGTTTAAATGGATGACTTCATGCTTCATTTTATGGCATTCCTGGAATACTGTTACAAATACAATAAATGTTCATTTAATCACGACTACTATGCTAGTTGTCATTCGTGAGACAGTGCAATAAAGTCCTCACAAGTTCTAAATGGCCTATTTTATATAGAATACAATATCCTTGAGCTATAGCAGTGATGTTCACATTAAGCTCAAGGATTTAAGTTTTAAATTGAAGGGTCTTTCTCTTATTTCGCCATGCACATGACTTCCCGTAGAAGTTAATCTCTAAATGCACTGAGTCCTCCCATTTTATAACATATTTTATAGGGGAATATAATTGCTCTTGTGCTGCTCTTTGGTCTGATTCTGTTAAGTTTATTCTAGAAATCTGTCATCTGTATAAAAGCTAACAAGAATGTCCACATCTAAATAGTTTTGCTACAGTGGTAGTGCCTAAACGTAACAAGGGAAGCAGATATGATGCATAGTTTATACATACTCTTTGTAGAGTAGTAAGTGACATTTACCATTTAACATAAGATATTTACATCTGTTCATCAAAATGTGACTTCTCATCACAGTCTTCTAAAGCTAAGCCAGTAATATGCATGATTATGGTAATTTAAAAATGAAACATAGTGTAGAAAAAGAACATGATAAATGCATATCATCCTACTCTTTATGTCTCTAGTAAATGTCATACCTTAGGCTAGACCTAATATGTTTTGAGTTTCCCATGCAAAAATAATTTTCGAAATGAGTCAGTCAACAGGCTTTTCCTTACTCATTGGTACTTAGCCTTAGGAATCTTAGGAAGATCTTAGGAATCTGTTTTTTTTCATTATCAATTTATTTCTGAGAAATACCATTGTCTTCACCTAGTACTAAAATCATAATTTCCCTTCACTTTGTAACTGGCACAAAAGTAAATTATCTACCAGTTCTGTGGAACTACTTCTGTGCCTGGATCTTTCATTCTGTGTGATGCTTTAATCTGGAAATTAATATAACAGATACTTCTCAAAGAGTCTCAGAAAGGAGGAAAAAAAGGTCTTTTATATTGGAATCAAGAAGTCAGCTAGATACTTTAGTTGTCTTTATTTGGAGAGCAGTAAATCCTTTTAGCAAGTGGAATAAACCAGTGAGAATAACTAGGAAGGCATTTAGTGAATTACACAAAGGGTGTGTGGTTTAGACCTTTTCTGGAACGCAGGCTGCAGTTTAGCTGTCGAGGCACTATCATTCTCCTCAAAGGTGAAATGATTTAGAGGCCTAGAGAAACTTAATTTTTCTTGATCACCATGTGCAACCTGGAATTTTAATGGCAGGCATAATTAATTCTTCTGATGTTAATCATCAGGGCTGGGCTCCACAATTATCAGCCTAGTGCAGCTGGGGCATGGTGCAGACATGAAAAATTAGGAAAATGAATCAGTAATAGGGTGGCAGATTTAATCTGCATCATGAAAACAAAGTTAAAAAGAGGGAGATCGAGAGAATTTCAGCTGAAGCTTTTGTGCCAATGAGCACTGACAGAACTGAAAAATGTTGCCGATGTCCAAAGTGATTGGTAATTACCAAGCCATTGAATTTTTTATTGTCAATTTATCATTGCGCCAGAGGTTAAATTTAACATCTTCTTCTAAAGCCATCACTCTAAGAGGAAGGCAAGCTTTGCATCACGTGGCCCAGGAGTCAGTGAAAGGTTAATCAGGTATTCCTTTAGTTTGTGTGTTCTTCCAAATCAGTCTTTCTTTTTGTGTCCTTTATGCTGTATACATATCATGGGGTGTTTTCTAATTTATATTACCTGTACATTTCAGAAAAATATTAGATTGCATTCCTTAGCACAGCATCATCTGCCTTGCTGTGTATTTATAATGTTGTATTTTTGTACTTCCCTAGGCATATTTTACACACATTTCAATATGTCTGTGGAAATTTTATATATACAAGGAACTGTATGACACAAGGCAGGCATTTCCCAAGTAAGGAAAAAGACAATCTTAGAGTCTGAAAGGACTGCAGAATTTAAAAAAAAAAAAAAAATCTGATATAATTTGTTTTGTTTTGTTTTTATATCTAAACCATGTTATTTGGTTTGCACTTGATTTTTGCTTTGTTCTAAAGCCGCGTTGTTTGTGAATGGTCCAGTTTAATATCAGGGTAATGTTTGGAATGCTAGAAACTGCTTTTGGGCTGAAGGACTGTGAGGGAAAGGCTGTTTGCATTTTCCATCTTGTGCAATGCTGAGTACAGTTTTGGCACTTAGCAAATAAGAAATATTCACAATTCACAAAGGAAGCACACATTGCTCCTCTGAATCTTCCCCCCTCAAGAATATTTAGTAAATGGTAGAGTCTTTTTTTAATGCAGAAGCCATAAAAACTGAAAGACAGACAGCATCAAAACATCCTTGTAATAGAAATATGTGACATAAATATACATTCATATGTTAGGGACCAAACTGATCCCTGAAGTAAGTGGAAGTCTGTTCAATGAAATAGTAGGATTTGTGCTTCTGTGATTACAGAGTTGGATGTGCCCTGAAAATTCCAAATGCATATTCTTATACTCATTGTTATGTAGCTGTCTTTTAATACAATGTTAAATACAACTTCTGTCTACCTAAATTCCAACCTTAATTCTGCTCAGTAATCTCACTTCTATTTACTATACTTTTTGTGTGAGTGTTTATTTTAGATTCCAGACTGTGCTCTGATTAAAGGAATCGTATGCATTTTCTATAAATTAAAAATGGAAATGGCCTTTAGGGGAGAGTCAGTAGAGGAATCAATGCATGCATTAATTACTGCAATTCATTACCCAAATAAACACAAGACTCAGCCTTTTGCTGGATACAAATTTAGGGACATACGATGTTTACAAGAGACAAAGGCTTGTGATCCTGCTCATGTTAATCTGCAGATCAAAGTATGTGAGCCCATTTCTAGTGGAGGCTCCTTTGGGGATATCATAGCTGGGATCAATCCTCCCGTGCAGGCAGTGAATTATTACTGCTGAATACAAAAGCTGCTCACGTGACATCACTGTCCCCTAACAACAGGGACACTTGCTCCGGATAGTGCTTTAGAAGAGCTTGTTTTCTTGACACCCCACTTTTCTATAATTAAACTCAAATCATAAAGCAATAGCTGTACAATGACCACTGATTCCCTTCATAAACAAAAATGTGCTTCAGTTCATAGCAAATACTCAGTCATCTGGGAGAAAAACATGAAAATGTAATCTTTAGCTTCCCAGAGGCTTTCTAGAATATAAACAGAAGGTTAGAAAATATATAGCAAATAAAATTATACAGAAAAAATTCAGTGAATTACTGAAAAGATTTCATACTCTTCTGAATCAGTATCCTTTCGTTTCCTTAAGAAGAGACTAGAAGAGTATTGGAAGAACACAATTTTTCTAACAGCGTCCGGATGCCTTTATTCATCCTGTTTTATAGATGGAGGATAAATTACCATACGAAGGTTTGTGTTCAAACCAGGACATGGAGAGTGATTTGAATCTCACTGCATTTTGCATAGCTGTCACTGTGGGTGCAAGCTCACCCCGAGTCTCAGCAGCTCACAGCAGAACACCAGCCAGTTCCTTCCTTCCTGTTGGAGCACTCAGCTATTTTAATGGGATTCTGACCAAAACTGCAACTAATTAAGAATCAATTCAGGACCATTAGTAAGTAAGTGGGACTAAGCTAGCCAGTGTTGCATATTTCAAGAGAGTTCGCTTTAATGAGAGGAGTTCCTGGACAGGGGAAGAAAAACCCCACAAGCAGATTAAAGATAGTGTAGGGACCTTCTCCAGTTAAACTAAACAACTAATGCTACACAGAAAGATGCTGAACTTGTAGTCCTCCCTAATTGATCTACTTGCTGTTCTTAAGGAAACTCAAAACAATAACGAATGCAGGTATTAACTGCGTGTTAGTCATTCAATAGCTATTTATAAACATTAGCAATTGTTACATTTTGCAGTCTCTCTTTCTCTTCATCAGAGAAACATATGTTATCTTTTTTCAGATGTATTAACCTTAGAACTGTCAAAGCATTTTCTCTTCTTTGGGCTTTGTACTTCTGCGACATCTGTTTATCTGCACTGCATTGCCTGCAGATGGTATTTTTAAAATTTGTTAAGAGGTTAGGGTGCCATATTTTTGACAGCTGTACTTTTGTTTCACCATAGAACAAAACTTTGCTAAAAATGCAGTCCTTTGTGGAAATGATTTCATTTCCATTATTTCATTAGTTGCATCAATTTCTCTCCCTAATCTCTTGCTGTTGTGAGTTCTGCTAATGAACTGGTAGCATGTAAATGTAATCATTTTAGAAGAAATAGAAAAAGCAATATATGCTGATTGATTTGAATTATTAGAGTGGGAATGCATACAACTCTATTGAGATAGTCTGATATTTAAGTACTAAAATCACTATACAGTAAAATGAAAGCACAAACCTGAACCTATTACGTGGTAAGCCCTAAACCTCCTAATGACCTCAGCTCATGAGAAACTGCTTGGACAAGGTTTCTGGGTTTAAGACCATCTGAACAGAGTGACAAATCTACTGTGAGTGTGTTTAAGAAAAAAGTATGCAAGGCTGTTTTTATTCCCAGCATGTGAACGTGAATGGAGACCTCCGTGCAACACCTTCATAGCTGATAGACATTTTAGATATTTTGTAGAATAAGTTAAGTATTTACACAGGAATTACCAGGAACCTTCATTATTTCAAATCACCAATTAATTTTGCTGCAGAGGACAGAATGTGCTAGAACATCTTTCCAGTATGCTTGTTTGAAAGATGAGCATCTTGGCTATTTAATTGTTTGTTTTCTATTTTGCAGTCTAAGCTGTATTGCTAAACAAACAGTGTGCACTCAGTGCAACATTCTCTTCCAATAATTATCAATCAGAACAATCATAAAGAGGCAAGTAAACTTTGGATTATTTATCTTTGTAGGAAAAGCGGGCCCTAGCCAGGAGCAGAAGGGTCTCTCTGTCACTGCAATTTACATTAGTCCTTGCTTTGGATACATGGACTCTTAATACAGAGACTGTGTACACCTTGGAACTACTCTTTTTAGAAGATATATCTTTTAACCAAGTTTCTTTAGCTACTGTGAAAAAGGAAATGGGGTTTGTATTTGTAATGACAGGTGATAGTGAGAACAACAACAGAGGAAAAGAATCTGGGGAGAGAGGAAAAAAGCTACTTTAAGGGGGCTGGAAATGAATCAGGACTGTCTGGTAAACATGCACATTTTTTTATTTTACTTGGATATTGCATTTTTAGTAAACTCAGATGTATGTTGACATTTAACAGGGAAAATGACTGATAGATCAATAGCTGTGAACTTTTTTATTTCTAATAAAAGAAGCAAACAGTAATTTCAGCTCTTTCTGAAGAGTTGTGTGCTAAGATCTGAGATGTATAAAAATACAGAGCTCTCCCACATCCTAGTCAAAGCTTTTGGCTTTTACAAAATAAATGGAATGGAACAAAGTGTCACTTGAATGTACAGAAAGATGTTTGGAATGAGGACAGGTCAGGAGAGACATGACCAGTATTTCCATGCCAGTGGAGATCCGCAGACCAAGCATCAACCCTTAGGCGAGTAAGCCTCAAAACAGCTCCCAGATGCTATAAAAACTATTTCAGAGTAGTTGTGCAGCCATTCCATGTCTCATGGGAGGAGAATTCTACTGACCTGACCTGTGCCAAAAGACACAAGCAATATCCTTTTTGGTTGGTTTTTTTTTTGCTCTTAAGAGGTGATCTGAATGTTTTTCCATTTCTATTCTGCCATCAGTTAGAAAACTAAAGCCTCTTTGCTTGAGCTGAAAGAAGTAGAGCTCTCTCATCAATTCCATCTTCTGGGCCTTATTTTTACTTATCTATAATAAGCTATGAGGATCTTCTTATGCTTACTTACAGTCAGCCTGTTCAGCATAATGATTTAATTGCAGAGCTATCAGTACCATCAGGTTCAAGACCCTCTCCCAGTTTATATGTGGTGTCCTTTAGATTTTAGTTAAGAATATGTTCTTTATACAGCTTCAGTTTCTGACATCTTCCTGACTATTCATTTCCCTCTGTCAGAGCAATGAACCTCAGATCATGGTGTGTGGGTATTTTTGTTGTGGGTGTTCTGGGGGTTTTTATTTTTTTTTTAATGTAGATAATTATTTTATGGTAATATCTGACAGGGCCTTGGTAAAAAGGCTACTGGAGATCCTACATCAGGTAAGTAATGATGTCTTGTTGGCTGAAATTTTGATACTATGGAAACTGAATAAGTCTGAACCGTCATTATTTTTATTTTTACTTCTTGGCATGTATTTACTGCTTGCTTTCCCATGCAGTTTGCCAGCAACTTTTTTGCATGACTGCCAGCAATACGGAAACTGCAAGAGTCTACAATTGCCTTTGCCTTCCTTTCAGAAATTCATGAAACACAGTTCACATCCTTGTAGGGAAGATCTTTCTGCCTCTAAACAGGGATTGGAGGAGGTGAAATTGGAGGAGTGGGAAGCACAGTTCTTTTCCTTCCTCTTCTCAGATATGTAGCACTCCTTTATTGATTCTCCTCCAGGATGCATTCCCCGAGGAGAACTCTATCTCTGTTCAGCAAGGGCCAGCTGCTCCTTCAGGGAGGAGGAAGCCAAGGGTGGTCAGAACAGAGGCCAAGCAATGACTTCACTGACAGAGCAAAGCTGTACAGCACCTGAACCAGGAAAGCGCAGCACGGTGGTGACAGTAACAGGTCCTGCTGATAGACCAGTGATGACCAAGGCAAAAGCAAAGTAACAAGTCAAGTTGAAAGTCAGCCTGGGAAAGTCAAGCAACAATTCAGGTGTAGGTCTGGGAAAAAGTACACCTACAGTGTACCTCAGGCAAGGAGTGGGTCCCCAAGCCTGAGCTTAAATGAGGCTCCTGAGCCCATGGGCAAGGGTGTGTGGAGGCCCCAGGTGGGAAAATTAAGGTCTATTAGTGCACCCAAGCCTGAGACAGAACTTTATAGTTTACAGTTCAATCTGCGTTTCTCCTGCTTTGTCCAGCCATTGAAATCTTTTTTTCCTCTACCACCAAAAATAAACTTACACAGTGTCTCTGCACTTCCCTACTTGTCCTCTACTCCTCAACTCTGCCTTTCTTCACTGGTCTAAGACTTTTAATGCAAAGTGACAGTGAGAACAGTAAAACCTTGTTATAATGTCACTTGAGGTTTGGATAGAAACAACATTTATTTTAACAAATCCATGACCTCGTAGCAATTTTGCTGTTGGCACTGTGCTGCATACCATGGCTACTTGGAACTTCATATCCCCAGCAAAGACATTTCTGCTTCCCAACCATGACTGGTTCCTCAAGAAAGACTAGAGTATTTCTCTTATTTGCTGAAGGAATGAGGTTTATGACACACAGCTGAACCCATCTGATATTCTTAAGTAGAAGGCAGGGGTCCACATGCACTCAATCAAAATCATTGTAATAAATCATTACCAAAGGGAAGGGCGGGGGGCGGGGGGAAGGGCAGGACAGACAGGAAATAGGTAGGTTAACATTCATATGAAATGATTGTTGCTGATAAAGGCATCCTGCTGGCTCTCCTACTTTGTTGGATAGTAAAGCAAGGTCACAGAGCACTAGGGAAAAAAGAAAAGCAGTGATATAAGAATCATGGACGTTATAGGCAAGGAACAATATTATTAGGGATTGAACTGAATAATGGCAAGGACTGCATATTAGCCCATGTTTTCCTAGTGCTGACACTGGGTGTTCAAAACAAGGCTTTGCAGTCTTCTATATAAACACCTCTAATAAAGTGATTTTTCCATATGATGTGTAACTAAGTAGGTTAATTTATGACATAAGCATGCAGCTTGACTTTAAAATGCCTACATTTTTGCCTCTATAGTGCTATAGAAGAGAAAAATCTTCGAATTGAAACAAAAAAAATTAATAGAACTAAAACTGTGTCATCTCCCCCTCTGCCCCCAACTCAGCACTAGCTTCCTGAGGAAACAGTCAAGGACAGTCCAACTTAATTCTATGACTTCTGTTCCAGTGGCACTGTAAACATGGCATTTATATGAAGCTCTTTAATCCTATATTGGCTTTTTCAAGTTATTGTCTTATAAAGGAAAATTGCATCTTTAGGATTTTTTTATTAATGCTAAATACTAGTGTTATAGCATCTGATCAACTTTCTTTTTCTCCACTTAGGGAAAGTCTGCCTTATTTACAGCTATTGAGCCAGTTAGCTCCCACCTCTACCAAAAAATAATCAAAAAGTACATATATGCCTCTGAGACTCAGTGGGCTAGGAGGCATAAAAATATACAACCTCATTACAGGTTTCTCTAGTTTCCTTGGGGAAAAAGCTTCCAAGTTTAGATGTACTTGAATGAACTTTAGAGTTGAGGATTGGTTGTATAACCACAAAGCCTGTGGGCTTCTCTCATCATTTGAGGGTTTTGGCAGTGTGGACAGTATGTACTAGACCGAACCATAATGCTTTCCATTGGCAATCACCTGTCAATAATCCTTGCAAGCTATTAACTTAAGGGGTAATGGAACAGGATGTATATAAAGGTTAAATATTAATGGCAGGTGCAGACCTGAGCTTATGAGAGGCAGAGGGATGTGGTGCACCTTAAGACAAACCATGCCATGTGATGGTATGTCCAACTGATCACTACTAGTAGGAAAAGCGCATGAGGTAAATGGGCACTTGAGTTAGGCAAAGACGTTATAACTAGTCACTCATTCTGACCTTAGAAATTGTGAATATCTGTAAATCTTATACATTTTGTTTTCATAACATGTTCCTGGCACCACACCTCACAGAAGTAATTCATTCACCTCAGAAGCTTGTTTAGCCAAACTGATTAGCTGGATAGGAATATGGCAAACATAAAATCTTTAAATTGTAGTAATTTTGATCCCAACATAAAAACCACATGAATGAAGGTCCTTATCTTTTATTTTGATCAAACTGTGTGATCACTGTACCTATTCAGAAGAGATGGAGCTCTATGGGATGCGTTCAGCAATCTGCTTGTGCAGATCAGAATGCACAACTAAGGGCTAAAAAATGAATGTGATGGCCATCTAAACTATGTGTGCCTTTTAGTGAGAATAAGGTCTCTTTTGTTGGTTGATGGTTTATGTTTGTTATCCTCCTTCAGGTAAAACATTTGCAGTAGACAGGATTTCTGCAAAAAAATTAGGACTGAGCCTTATAAAAGGAATTTGCTTTTTGAATAATTTCTTTCTTTCTCTCTTTCTTTGAGTGAACATAAAAGGTCCACAGAGCAATGGTGTATAAAGACAAAGCCAGGCTGAGTATTACATCTTACCAGTGATACACAAGTGTTAGTCAAATGGAGAGATGACAGTGGAATAAGGAAGCAATTAAACTTCAATAAAAGAAAATAAGGAATAACATTCCACTCAGATCTAATCACATTATGTATAGCATAACTTTCAAATTGGAAGTCCATAAAACCCAACCACACCTCAGCCAGTTTGTCTGGCATCCGTCCTGTACAATAAGCCAGAGGTTCCTCGTGGCACAACTCCAAGGCAGTTTGAAACCATGTCTGCAGTGGGGATGGCACTGCGCCATGTTTCCAAAGAGACAGTATAATATTTCTGGTGGGAAAGGTCAGGCAGTACAGAGCCATGAGGGCTGAGACTCTTTCTCAGCTTTTTCTCCATTCTTATTCCTTCAAATATATTTCTTTTAATAGTAAAATTAATTGACAAACAAAAAACCTGCCATTAAGCAATGTTAAGAATCCATTTAAACTGACAGGCATCAGGAAATCTAGAACCCAGGCAACGTGGCTTGTATCATTATAAAACTTAGCAAACAATTTGATAGGTTGCTGGTTACCTTTCCCCTGTCCTGTAAGTCACTTCCCCAACAAACTCTTTAGACTCTTACCTAATACAGATAAAAAGAAGAGAATGTAATAGATATTCATTGCATGTTCTATATTTGATATGTGCAAGACATGCATGAATATAGTAGTTAATTTATATTTCTCTTCCATTTTAAATAATAATTTTATTCATAACGCATAAATGGATTCCATATGCTACCAGACAAATCATTCCTAATTTTCATTATGGAAGCACATATGGGAACTGTGCTCACCCAGGGTAAAATCCTGGCTCCATTGAAGTCAATGGCAGATTTCCCACTAATTTTGCGAGGGCCAAGATTTCACCCTTGATGTTCAGCCACCCTAATAATACAAAGAGCCCATGTTGAGAAATAGCATCCTGTCCTCTTGTTCTCTCTTCTCTTACCTCGGAAAAGTTTGAGCAAGGACTGAGTTATTGCTGATTTAATGTAATCCATTCCTCTGAGTTTTCCAGCTTGCATCAAGTTCTTTTCTTGGGGTGAGAGGGATACAGATTTACAGTTATAGTAGCCACACAGTTGTCTGTAAATGTTAGCAGTGCCAGTTATCTCAGAGACTTTGCAGAGAGAAGCAGAGGAGATCACTGGGAAATGATGTAAGAACTAGCGTGCACTGGAGAGGAAGGGCAATATGGAGCTTTCCAGTGGTAATAAGCATGTCTGAGGAAAACTGGGTTTGTGGCATCTTTTGTCACTGTCTATGGGTCATGACTGGATCTGGTCCAACAGAAAACAATGTTTGACCTATTGCTCATTCTATGTGGCCCTTCTTGGAACCATTCAGATATGTAGAAAGTGGATTACAGGCAGCTGAATTGTTCTTGCAAACTGATTTCTTTCCCAGGGGCCCTAACACACTTCTCTATAATGCGACAGGAAATGCTCTTCTCATGTGGCTGAAATGCAGCCTACCATGGGATGGATGCATGTCCAGTCACTTGTCATCACTGCAAATGCTTGGGCCACATGATAAGCATTGTGCAAACAGTCCATGTTATTTGAAAGAAGATATCTCTTGTGGCCCATGTGGAGCAGAGATAGAATCCTTGCACTTTGGTCGCACTCAGCAAGAACCAGAATAAAGCTCAAATTACTCTTAATTTCTCTGTTGGATTTACAGTACTCCAGCATTCCTTCTTGCATATAGACAAGGGATGCACATTGAGAGGAACTTCAGTGAAACTGGCTGGATCACTATATTTTGTCTTGAGTTGGATGGAGCTTAATATCAGCCATTCCAGAAGTGGATGACTGATTTCCAAGACTGACCTTGACTCCAGTTCAAGCATCCCTAAAATTCACACAAGTTGAGCCTCTGGAAACTTTTTGCATATTGAGTGTTTTAAATATATATGACCAAACCCTCCATTTTCTTACCAGAGCTAGGAAATAGCTGACATTCTGGCTCACAGAACAAATTAAAATATTTTATTTAACATGTACACACTTTAAATAGTGTTCACAAATTAAAAATAAATATCAGTTTGAAATGAAAAATCAAAAATTTCCAGTTAGAAACTGGAAAGGTGTTTTGAGTTTTCTGTTCTTTTTGCTCCCTTTTTTGACCATAAATATTAGTCTGGTTCTTGAAGCATTCTGGCTAAATTGTCATTTTGACAAATCAATTTATGATTTGAATTTATGAAAACATGTCACTCAGCCTAATTACTTGTTAAGATCCATTGTTTTGGAGTCCTTTCACTAGAAAAAATAGCTCATTAAGCTAATCAGCCAAGTTCTTGGCTGGTGCAAATCTGAGCATCTCTACTAGTGTTCCTGGCAAGATCTCTGAAGTCATCACCATCACATCACTGTCTGCTGAAGCAGACGTTTTCCATGTGTAAGGACTCTGAGATTAAGTATCATGTAATATGTGAGAAGCTGGTTAATAAAGAGCTGGAACAATAAATTATATTAATAACTTGAATTTTAGCTAATTTGTCTCTGCAAGGTGTTATTCCGTTTTATTTTGTATGCATTTTTATTTTTAGCACTAGGTCATGACAAGTTGTGAATTATGATCTATTCATTCATATCCAGTTTCAACACAACTGGGTGTGAATTAATACTCCATAACTCATATAGTGGAGTGTCTTATTACAATTATAAAATTTTATTAGAAAATGTTTTTTAATATTTATATTGTTAATTAAATGATGATGAGTCTCATAAATTCTGAACAATGAATTATGTTGTGTTAGGCACTATTCAGATTTCATCTGTTAGGCAATCAAGGTACACAGACTTCTCTATTATTTAATATAATGTATAATAATGCTGGGCTATGAGGTTTTTCTTTTGCATGTGGAATTTCTTATTCAGATGGACTTATCAGAAAATTTTCATTACTAAATTGTAAACGTAAGGGTCAGTGAATGTAGGAAAGAGCATTTAACTCTTCATTTAAAAGGTAAGAAAACCTTAGGTCACATAAACCTTGGGCAATTAAGCAGGGTTGTTTTTGAGGGCAACAGGAGTCTCCTGTCTGATAACTTCCCTAAAGCACTTTAATCTTCAAGATTTTGGATCTAGCTCTGCATTTCATCTCCTCTTTGTGAAAGCATCATTCCAGGTCTGTTTGTGAAAGCATTTAAACATGTGCTTGAAGTCAAACATATACTTCAGTGCGTCCTAAATTAAAGTGAGATCTGCATTATTCTCAGGCATATAGAAATTGAAGATGAGATGCATAGTGGGAATTGTAATTCAAGATAAATGTGGATTACGTGACATTACTAGGATAAAGATATCCCAATTCTGATTGTTACTCATTGAATCAAAACCATGCCATCCACATAAATGATATGGAAAGACACAGCAGCCAGAGTGAGTTAGATAAAAAGGCGACTTGTTCAGTAAAAAAAAAAAGTGACTGTCTTTGCATGATACAAACAACAGGAAATAATTTAGACCCATTCTGTACCTATGTGAACATTTTTTTAAAAAATTCTCATACATTTTTCTAATTGGTTTCTATGAGAATTTCAATTTTAATTTAATTGTACAAGGTTGTGCATGAATTTAATGCCCACAGAAGTTAAATTACCTTGAGTCAGGTAAAGTGAAGACCTGCAGAGATGTACCAGTAATTCACCTCCTCCCCAGCCTTTGACATTCTTTTGATTACAGATGGCATAAGGGCCTAGACCCAGATAGAGATTCTCTGTGCAGGGAATGCAGGGCTGTGTCCTGTAAAGCAATGATTATGTGTGGCAGCATTCTTCCCCATCAGGTGTTGCTGTTGTGAGAGTGCAGCCAGGGTTGCCTACTGCTGCTTTATTAATAATGGAATGCTCACAGAAATTCCATGCAAAATTAATTTTTGAACAGTGTATAAGAATCTAATATGAAGTCTTAAAATGTCATTGAAAAATCTGTTTGTAATTTGCTTTGCCTGTAAGAAATTACTGCCCCACTATAAACAATTTTACTGTATTTCTCCCCATTAAACAATAATTTTTTGCATATTTGTTCAGCCTTCTTGCTGTGACATGCCACTGTGAGCTGATAGATATATATTTAAAACCATGCATGGGCTCTGTTTCTTTTGTTGCCTTATTCAAATGGCAAGTGGAGATATCATTTTCATCACAGTGCAGGTGAACAGCGTTAATGGTTCATTATCTAACACAGAATGTTAACTGATGAATTGCAAATGTACTGTCTGGAGAAAAGTGAACATGCTTCTGTGGCTGCAAAAATTGTTCTTGTTCTTTTTTTAAGCTTTGAAAAAGAGACTGTCAAGTACAGAGCAAAGATTCCTGGGGTTGAGGCCCAGAACAGGGGAATGGGAGAGCTTCATTTTCATTGTTTTGAGTCCAAAGCTTTCTTTGTGACCTGAATTATTTTACTAAGCACTTGATTTAACCTCCCATTCACTGACCCAAAACTTTATCAATATAACTGCATATGTAATTTTACATGCAACCCTTAATGATGCTACTGATTAATAATATGCATGTACAAATAAGTTCTAGGAACTTTTAGCAGTTTTAAAGGCTGAAGATATTTTTCTGCTTCATTTCTTTCTCTCAAAAATAGACCTGTTAATACTGTTGGGCAAAAAAAGGTATGTTCACTGATGTTTGCACAGATTCCACAAGTATTCTGCAAATGTGTAGCATTTTATTTTCGATATGGGTGATCACAGGTTTTTAGATGACAGAACCCCAAGTATATGGCCTCCTTGCTTAATACAGTGTTTGTTTCTAGCACTAAAGTACTGAGGAACAGCATTGCTTGAGCTCGTTTGTATAGCTGTTCACTCCTCTGCAGCTGGGCTGTGGCTTTTGACTTCATGGTATCTGACAAACCTGTCAGGTTTATGAAATTCCAGAACTACTCCACATTAAAAGATCAAAGACATGGTTCTGACAATTAAACCTAAGGGTTTTATAGGACTGTGAAAGAAATTCTGACAACCCTGTCCAACATTTGCTACTATTTGTTTGACTTGAGAGATGGAGATTCCAAGAAGCTAAGTTATTTCTTATTTTCTAAAGTGTTTCCGGCAGAAGGGTTGAAATTCAATAACTTGGGAAAATATAGGAATTGCAGGAAAAGCTAGCTGGCTTTATATGCTACTCAACCATAGGTTCTTGATCAGCTGGAGGAAGTTGTTTATACTTTTAGATTGATAGCAGAACTTGAACTGTGCATGGATTTCCAGTTGTTCTTCAGTCGGGGGTAGGCTTTAACACTTGACCTGAAAAGACTAGTTCAGAATTATGTCATTCTGAAACTCCACTTCAGAATCCCCTTATTCTGGGTATAAGCACAAAAACAGTCAAAGCCCTCCCCAAAAAATTAAAATATACCTCTAGAACTAGTGACTTCTAAGCAGAAGAGCAAGACTTATCTTCCAGAAAATGTTTACTACAGGAAACCTTTCCTAGTAGGTTTTGTAACTTTTACTGTAATCATTTTGCAACCTGCATATAAATTCCTGGGTAATGGCTGAGCACCCATCCAGCCTTTTTGCTCCCACACCTGACCAGACTTTCCAGTCATGGAAGTACATTCAAACTCTGCTAAAAGAAATAAGGAGAAGTCTAGTTTTTCCCGATTGGGGGTTGCTGCTGAGGTACATAGCTGGTGATGAGGAGTGGCAGTTGCTTTTAAACAGGAGGTTGGTTGGGTTGTTGGATACCAACTAACTAGTTAGTAATGAGTTTAGGAAACTTATAAGAGAAGACATGTCTGGCAGAATAGTTTGCTGAGTAGCATTTCTCCAGGGAAAATGAGGTAGTCAAGTAGGTGTGAGGCCTATGAAGGTGACAGGGCTTGGAGAGGGAAATATGTTATGAGAGCTGGTAGTTGGAAGTCAAAACTACTAGGTAGCTGAGGAGTAGAAATCCATAGCTAGTAGATGTTCCATAAGGTAATATATACTGCATGAAGACATGAAGGTTGCTAAAATTTGGAGACGCTGCCTTGATAAGTGAAGGCCACAGTGGAGCTGAATATGAAAATGCGGCAGTGCGTGAGGAGTTCTCTGAAATGACCTCTACTAACCTGTGGTTTGTGCTGGAATATAATCCTTTCTCTGACAGGTGGGCCAGGACATTAAGCTTGGTTCCTGCTTCTTCATCAGCATTTAGTGCTAGTTAATGAAATAGGAGTGGGAATTCTACAGCTTGGGAATAAACATCATTTCACACTACTAACAAAACTTGGGGGACTTGATAATCAGAGGTTATGGCTCAGTATTTTCTACAAACAGCTATGCCATGCAGATCTGTTTCTTGAGTTTCTGTAATACAACAGGATTTGTTTGTGAAACAGAAAACTTAGCATTCAGAGTATGTTGTTTCCTCTATGTTTTTACTGAGTATATTCTTGTCTATCAGAGAAAGCTCTTAACGTTTCACACTTCTCCCCATTCCTTTGTTAGTAAAATCTAGGAAAAAAGTAAGATGCATTGGACTGGAACTCCCAAGACTTGAGCTCCATTTGAATGTCTCCCACAGTCTTTTTTGACCTGGGCAAGTCACCCTCCTATGCCCACTTCATACCTGTATGTTGGGGATAGTAATTATTTGCCTCAGTTGCCTAACTCGACCATGAGCCTTGGGAATCCAAGTTGTATGTAGACAGTAGACAGTACAATGGCATCCTTATTTTAGCAGACACTTTTAACATCTCCTGTACCTAAAAATATGTAACAAAAAATGCAAAGCTCTTGTAGAAATGATGGATCCCTTTCCGTCCTTTGTGGACAGTCTCATAAGAAATGTATGGAAGATGCAAGGGGAAAATATGGTGATACTACAAAGTTCCACTATGAAAGCTTGAAAACACAGCTTGGAGTTGAGACCTATTGTTGATTATCTTTTACCCTGTCCATGAAAGCAGCAGCTGTTTTTGCAGAAAAGCAGTAATAAATGCCATGAAGTGCTTAGAGGGATGACTATATGAATCTTTTTTCTTGTATGAATACTGTTTGTTTCAAGAGTAGGAACAAAACTCTGAAACTTGGCAGGAAAAATATGGGCTATGGCTAGCTTCATGCATGTCTTGGCTTCCTGCACTAGAAGAAATCATTTGGTAAAACTGAGCAGATTTGTTTTGCTTCCTACAATATTTGGTGAGCAAGAAAACCTCTGATGTTTGGCTAAGCTTTCAAAAACTTTATTGTGCTTTCACTTTTTAGGGAAATTTTTAAGTTAACAGTAGCATGAAAGCCTACAGATGTTAGGTCTTTATCCTTTGTCTGAGATCAGATTTATCTGACTAACCAACATTAAAAATGTGTAAAATTGTGGCAAACACAATGAATCTTGAATATATTAAAGAAACAAACAGATGAACCATCTGGAAACAAGATGTAGATCTGAAATAACTATGCCAGTGGCACAATCCAAGCATAATCCCTGGCATAATTTACACAGAACAACTGTATCAAGAGCCAGAAACTATTCTTTTAGAAGGCTGAGTTTAATAATGACTGCACATTATCATTCCATTTGCTGGGTAAATATTGACAAAGGAGTGGCACATGCTGTAGAAATATATCTACATCCTGCATTCCCTCTAGGGAAACTTCTGTATTCTGAGCTTTCCCTACTATTTTTTTTTTTCCTTTTGTCTTTCCTACCCCTTTCTCATCTAAAATGATTGCACTAGGTGTAGCTCTGCAACTACAGGAATCAGTTTGTTAACTTTATTTTTGATAACTGATACATATACATTATAGCGCATAATTGATTGTGCACACAAATGCTTAATAAAATGTAAAATAGGACAATTTGATAAGTGGAGAAAATTTGCACATCACCATTAAGTAGACCTTAATTTTGCCATACACCATTAAAGATTCACACATAATTCATTACCTTTTCTCTTTCTTCTGTCACCTGAAAAGATTTCACATTGTCACATAATCCCAGTGCAAACTACTCATGATGGAAAGTAGTAGGTTTTACTATTATGTGACTAACTAATACGTTTCAGCTGGGTGCATTTTCCCATGGCACTGGAATGTTTTGGCAGCCTGCGTTTTCATTGGTAGTGATCATGGAGCAATACAAATTAGATCTTGTATTCTTTACATCTTTACACTGCTGGCAAAGGTGAGACACCTCAACAAACAACGCATCTTGAGGAATGTTTGCAGGGTATTTGGAATGGTGAATATATTGCAAACCTGGATAGAAACTAGGTTGCAGTATATCTTAAAAAGTGACTGATTTAAATGCATAACTACTGTATCTTGTAGGTTAGCATTAATTTGACTTGCTGAGTGGACAGAATTTATGGGTATAATGCATTGCACTAGGCAAATAAGAACATCCTCCTTCAGTAATAAAGGTGAAGTCAGGCTCCATACTGGCAAGCCAAGCACTGTCTTCAAAGCTTTAGCTATGTAATATCCATCTTTCTGCTGTGGCATGGTGATGCAACACATTGCAAATGACCCCTGTCAGGATACAGCATTCGGGTATTTGACTTCAAGATTAGATTTTTTTGATTTTTTTTAAAAATCTCCACTCAGCATTTGTCTCATCTACTTCAACACCCTTCCCGTTTTCCCCATTTTTTCTCCTTCTCACTTTTCTGTGGTTCTTAGCATCTTAGCTTTCTAATCCCACAGGTATTTCAAATTACCTTATTTCAGAAGGTTTTATCACCTTCTTCCTCACTTTTGTTCTCGGCTGACTCGGTTCTATAACACATAACAGCAAGCAACATTCAAATACTTGTGCTAGTACTTAGTAGGACATCATGCAAGCACAATCACAGCAAGTATAGGCTTTGCTCTGGAAAGCTTACACCTTTAATTAGGCTTGCAATTTTAATTAGATTTCCAGAACAAACCTTGGAAATGGACATGGAGAAAAGGAAGAGATTTTCCACATTGGTAGCAGGGTTGGAAATAGAATCTATCTGTATGTTTTGACTTACTACAGTACTTTATCATTCTACTGGTACTTCTTTTGCTTCTACTCTTTCCATAAAGAAATTGGCCTCATTTTGCCTTTCAGGAAAAGATGACATGTTTGTTGTGAAACCTCTTCTACAAAAGCGAGGGCTTGACTTACCAAAATTAAGCTCCCTTACACTCAGAGCTGAGCCTATACCAAAGACCGAGTTGGGAGTGTACTCAAATTATGCAATGTTTGACTGAAATGTAACCTACTTTGTAGCTTGATACTTCCTCTTCATTAGGAGTTTGGGAACACAGTTAAATAATTAGAATAAAATAAAGTTGTCTCAGTCTGTGCAAATGGGTTGGATGATGATTTGAACAGGTAGATGAGATTTCCCTTCATTTGTGTGGAAGCAGTATGTGTATATCCAAAGATAAAAGATGTATTGAGTATTCTCCTTTTTCCCCTCCTTTTTTCTTTTTATTAACTTTCAGGATTACTTTTTAGAGCCTGGCAAGTGTTAGCTCTTTCCAAAATCTGTGGAAATTATGATCTGTGTGTGTGCCTTCGCCTGTGAGGTCAGCCAAAGGATTTTGCCATTGCCGAGACGGATTTTTTTAAGCTCTAAATATTCCAGATCCTATCAAATTCAAGAAAACTTATATCTTGCAAGAATGACCCAGAGCTTTGTGAATCAAAACAATGCCTTCCCTCACTAATAATGGAAAACTTTTGGGGTTTTGGCAGCTGAGTTTTGTTTGCTTGGCATTTTGACCCTGAACACTCTTAAGCCTAAACAATTACATCTACTCGAGTGAGCTAAATGAACATACTCAAGCGAATGAAGTTCCACAAATGCTTAAGAGCTTGCTGGCTAACTTTTCAAAAGATATGCTCTAGTTCAGCCACAAATTACTTGGCTAGACACTGGAATTGCTGGGTGAAATTCTATGGTCTGTGTTTTGCAGCACTTCAGACTAGATGATCACAGTGGTCCCTTCTGACTTGAAATATGTGGACTGGGTGTTAACCTATGTTAGCAAAGCCAGAGTGAGGAACATAGGAATGTGGGGTTTTAGCACATGAAAGCTTGTTCAGTTTTTAATTTAACTTTCAGCAAATCCCCTAATCAAAAGAAACAGGTTGTCTAGAAGCCCTAAAAAACTACTTGACAGTACTTAATCACTTGCCCAGTTCAATGTTAAGGAAAAAAGAAAAAATCAGTTAATCAGGGGGATTTTTCTAACTGCCTTTCTGAGATTTTCTCAAAGTCTTCATACTGCCAATTCTTTAGGGGCTCCTAATGTTACAGAACCTGCATGGTCTTAGCTGTAGCATTTACTTCTGAGGGGCTTGTTGTAACAAACACAATATGTTTGAAATCAAACACGCGGAATATCCCTAGGATTCTCCATCTTTAATTTATTGCTGTTTCTAGTTATAGATGGAGAAACTGAGCTTTTTTTTTTCCATTAAACCAATTCTGTAATAGTGTTATTTCAAAGGAGAAGTTTTATATTGCTTTTACCATAGGAAGGCTTATCCTGGAGTGCTTACTCTTGCTTACAAGATTGTCTCCTTTTTTCCTGATGTGCAATGGCAAAATGTGTTTTTTAATTTTTGTTTTTGATACACAAGCATTTTAAAGCTCAATGCTTAAAAATAAGTGTCTGGTACAACAGTTTCTTTTGCTCCCTTTTATTGTGATAAGCATTTAATTGCAGTGAAATTGACATCTGTTGACCTTCCAGAAGAAATTAAAGATATAGCTATACATCAAGTTTCATACTGACAACTATGCATGTAAGAGCCTATTTCATATTTCTTGATAGTTGTGTACGTAAGCTCCCTTGTTATGTCGCTTATTTGTTTTCTGTAAGCTGAAGTTTAGGAATATGTTTCAAAGGTAACTTCTGATTCTGTTGGCTGTTCTGATTTATTGGGTTTGAGGATGTTGCCTTTCTGATACCTCATCAAGCAAAAGTATAAGACAGCTGTTCACAGCCTTGTTTGTTTCTCAGGCTTTTAACTGCTCCTTCTCTAAACTACTCAGAGGTGAGAAGAATAGCACTGGTGTTGCACGGGCTGAAAGGGTAAAAGTCCATCTCTGCTACACTGGTTTGAAATGCAGAATAAAGAGTCATCTTTATTGTAAAACAGTAGAAGATTGACTGCTCTTCTTGCATGGCCATTCAAGTGGGATGTGTATCCTTCCTCAGCTGTAACTATTGTGAGTTGTTAGGGTTTCTCTCTTTCTAATATGAATTCAGAACTCATTCTCAGTGTATAACCATTTCTTTCCAGTTGGTGAACAGGGCTGAATACCATTAATATAAAACTGCTAGCATGTGGGTAGTTAATTTATCCAGAAGTGGTATTTCTTGGTGCATCTCTGGTGCTAGTTTCTGTTGCTGATACTGATTGTGTAATATCAGCTCACAATTGTGTAGTTGTGTAATATCAGCTCACAATGAAATTCAAAAACATTGAAAAGCACTCTGTCCAAAGCACTTCTAGCAGCTTGTATCTTCCACTTGGACGATTGGCTCACTTAAAGGCTGGGCTTGATGTGGATTGTATTTCTGCAACTTGAAAGACTTACTGCTTTTTCACATTTTACAATTTTTGTCAGGTAGGTTTTGGTGAAAAAAGTACTGCTGATTGTACTGTGATATACAGAAAGATAAAAAGTACGAGGTGTTATATTTTACCTGCAGACCGTGGTGAGAAATGATAGATAGGTGAGCTCATAGTCTCCATGTTGTTTCACTGTAGCTCATCCCAATACAGGAATACTATGTCTTAGGCTACAAGAGAGCTCTCTAAATCAAGATGCTGTAGTAAAGAACATAAACCATGTACTTATTGATCAGAACCACACAGAACTGCCTGAAAAGTCTGTCCCTGCATTCACTGAACTCAATTTCTTCCTTGATCATTTCAAGGTCCAATTCAGGATGCCAAAAAGGACTATGCCTAAATGGGACAATAAGCTAAAAACTCAGCCTAGATATGGTTGTTAGTTCCAGTAGAAAACAGCTGGCATTAACCCTAAAATAGTGTTAGAATTCGTGATTTTTTTTTTCTTTATTCTTTCACCCTATCCCATTTTCTATTTAAAGTATCGAGTTATTGTAATTTTAGCCACTTTAACACCATGTAGTGAATGGTATAACTTGCACGCTTCAAATTTGCAGGAGAAAATAGTATGTAAAGCAAAACCCCCCAAAAGTCCACAGAAATTATAATAGAAACTGTGCTGGGTTGATGCTTCTGCTTAGTGTGGTTTGTTTCCACCATGTAATGGTCAACATACTTGAACACTGGCAGTTTTTAGCTGCCATAGCCCATTCATAAAAAAAAAATATCCCAAACTATAGGAGAGCTACCTGTTTTACAAGTCAAACACAAAGTTTTGATTTACACTGCTTTTTTAGAAAACAGAGAGACAGTCATTGCACTATGCTTTCTGCAATATGTTCAGTAACAAACCATTTCTGCATTTTATTAACAATATTTTTTCTAGAGTGTCCTTAGACTCTTTCATACAACTCATATGACTGTTTTCCATCAAGCAGGAACCTGAGTGACTTCTGCAGCTGCAATGGAAAGTTCCAATTATCCGTGATCAATACTAGACTTGGAAGGCACTTATGACTTCTTTTTTCTTCTCTTTGATAACCAAAAAGAGAGAACTCCCTAAAAGCTTTTAGGTTGTTACAACTGGTCCTCCACTGACAAGGTAGTTACATATGTTCCACGTCCTTTCATTTTGCCAGTTCCAGTATAACATCTGCCTGCTCTGGATTGTATATCAGCCAACCAGTTTCATCCAGGCCCCAATCTTGGCTAGACATTGAGATAGACAGGAAACAACACAGCCTGAACCTAATGAAAAAAAGACGGGGAAGCTGCCAGGGGTGTCCTGGTGACATCACAGCCTGATCTTTTTGACCCTCATTGGGGAGACAATGACAAAGAAGTTAAATGAGAATGGTAACGAACTGAGAATCTTACTATCCTCCTAAATGATCTGTTCACTTTCTTTTAATTTCCTCTAGCTTTTTTATTTAGGTCTTGCTGAGCTTGGAAGTTTCTCCCTCTCTTTTTGGAGGTGAGAAAAGGAATTTTCTCAATTCCTGGTGAATTTGTCTACTTAACATCCCTGATGGTTGGATCCTATTTTTCCACTGATATACTAGAAGAGGAATGTAATTAACTGCATTATCTCTGTGTAGGAGTTACATAAATCTACTTGAGAGAAGAAGACTCAATAAGGGGATAATTTCCTCCTTTGATATGTCTGACTCCTATTGATTTGAATGAAAATGTATGTGCATCTGAGGCACAATTTACATGGAGAAGGGCCTGAACTAAAATCTCTGGGTTGACCTACTAAATTAGGTGGAAGAACAGGAGACAAACTTTGCTTCCCCTAAAGATCTCATTTTGCAAATAGCTGGGAAGTATAGGAAAGTAAGTATTTTTTAAAGTGCATCTTGTTAACAGATAGGCTAATTTTGCAAATACCCATGAATTGATACAGTTAGACACATCAAATACAATAAATTCTTTATTATTGTAGACATCACAAAGTTTTCTTTCATTTCCCTATTTCAAGCATAAAGGAAAATTACTGTAGGAGCAAAAGTAGTGACAAATCACAAGCAATTGTATGTGAGGTTTTCAAAATTAAGAAGCAAGTAATCTCTTCAGTCTGCAACCCTTCACAAGCAATGAAGAAGAAACATTCTTAAAGTAATATCACTCGACATTCTCAGCACTATTACTCATCACAAATTCTTAATTAATCCTTGGATGTGCCATTTTTGCCATTTAACACACAAAAAAATCATGCCTTATCTGTTTTCATAAAGGAAAGCAGGGTGACATAACAACTTTCCCCATCATCTCTGAAATGAGAGAAGGCCCTGATGCAGGGATTGTGTGCGAGAGGTGTAGAACAGGTCTTAGTGCTATTTCTAGAACACACACATTTTACAGAGGCTTTTATGTTTCTCTGCTGACAGAAGTGGGAGAGGAACCCATCACGCTGCTATGCAGAATGGTGGCGTGCCTTTCTGCTCACCACCAGGAATGGCCCCATGCTGTTTGCTACTTCTACGCTGTCTGCTCTCCTGCAAGAATCACCTTATCTGCTGGACCAATGAGACCATTAATGGAAACCCTGTAGTATGCCATCAGAGCTCCCCTTCTTGATCAATAGTTATTTACTTCTGAGAGGTCAGAGCTTGGCTAATATAGCTGAATAATTTTATTGATAGGTAACATAACAATGAAAAATAAAGTTTAAAATAGAAGATGAATGAATTCAGCACTTTCTTCAGGGATGAATATTATTATTTGAAAATTTTAATAGCTGGTGGAATGCTGAAAGGGCAGACAACAAAAGCATTGAATAATTGTCCTAGGACTATAATCAGACTTCCATTATTGACCTCTGCTAATATTCTACTGTAACTGTCTTCTAAATTGGTTCCTTGGGGCTTGAAATATACAGTGATGTTATGAGTTCCTATTGTAAATTGCCACACAGAAAAGTAGCAAGTCTCTGAAATAGTGCTAGCCCTAGTTTGATCAATACTCAATTCTAAGCAGTGCAAGAGGCAACTGTTGCCATAGAAACATTGATGTCACCGAGGTTGAACAGTGGCTCTTACAACAAATCATTTCCTTTGAGCAGTTGTAATTGACTATATGTACAGTTTGCTGTCACCTGAGACTATTTACATCAAGCCAGTAACAGAGCTGCATTAGTTATTCTGGGAGTAAGAGGGTTAGCTCTTCTTTTTGTGACCTTACAAATACCTAGGAGGATATTGCCATGGCAACCAGAGATGTAACAGGATGAACATTAAGGTAGCTACATAATGCAGTGGCATTCTTTAGGAGCATGAGAGGTGGTTTTTTAATAAACTTTATCTAGCCATTGCATAATATAAACATTACATTAGATATATCTCTGTCACAACTTTTGACTTCTAGAAATGTTACCTTTGGCATAGGTAAAAGCGAGAATCTTTGAAAGTAGCTGCAGAACTTAAATGCTGCCCATTTTGTACTGAGATGTTACAGAAACCCAAGTTCCATGGAAGGGTGAGATCAGGTTGTAAAGCATCTGCAGCATCCAGCAGCACCCAAGCAGTTAAAAGGAAAACCTCAGTAATGCCTAAGTTAGAAACTCTCTAAATGCAAATCAATGACCTTGCCATGAAAATATATATTATAGTACTTTTTAAAAGAGTGGTATCTGATGTGATACCATAATTACCCAAACCTGCTACATTCTGTAGTGTAAATATAAATTTCGTGGCCTGTCAGTCACAGAGACCAACATTCTCTGGTACATCAATAATAAAAATACTGTGCATCTACAAGCTACCAAATTTTAGATGTACATAGCTACCCTCCATATGCCTATAATTGCATGTATATATACTGTTTTCATGTTTTATACTGCAAAAATGTAAATTTAATATGATTGCTTATTCTAATGGTATTATATATAGGCTTAGCGGCCTCATGTACTTGTAACTATTGAGGAAATAGATTAAGTTATGTGGGTTTTTAAAATACAATGCCAATGAAATCTCGTAGTGTCTCACACCTACCACTTCTTTCACAAAATGCCATATGCCTGTGTGAGGTCCTGTTTATGATAATGCATGGTTGACTCATGGAAAATCATAGCCGCGAGAGATCCAAGACCTCCAAGACCTTTCTAAAAAAACAGCAACAACAATGCAACAGGTAACAGCTGGTTTTAAAAGTAGCATTTATATAAACAGGATTTATCAAAAAAGGTTATTTTCATATTCTAGAACATATCTATCTGATGAGAAGGAAGAAACTCTCCTTAGTCTACCCAGAAAGCATTTCAGGCTTTCTTGGGTCTTTTTCTGAAATTTCTATTACTGCTTGCTGTTATGGACAAAATCCAGGGGAATTACACCATCAGTACAGCAATTTGTATACTGGAATGGTTCAGAAAGATATTAGGCCATAGGTGTTGCCAGGTGAAAGAATTGTGACATTTTCTGCTATTTAGAAATACACTTTGTAGGAATGTATTTTTGAAATGCAACAGGAAATCACAGCTGTATAATATACAGTATATAAAAGTAACTGAAAATAAAGTACGTGCTGACAGTTTGATTTAGGTGCAATAAAATTAATTTACAGGGAAGAACTGAGAATGCTGCATTCTTTCCTTCCTTCAGTTTCAAACACAAGCTTCCTTCCCTACCCACCCACCCTTTTTTCTAAGGAAGGCTGTATAACTTTTCTGGGGTAAAGAGAATGATCTCTAATGTTATATCATTTTTGTGATCTTGTCACACAGATGACTGAAAAAGAACGTAGCCCTGTTGATACATGTAAAAAATCCTTGACTAGAACCCAAATGCAAACATTTTTTTTAGTATTCAGAAACTGTACAGACGACAGTCTGGCAGTGACTCGGTTCTCATTTTATTTCTGGGTGGCCATGTCAGCTGTTACTTGGTTCTGATCTAGTTCACATTTTGGGTTGAGCAGAGCGTTCAGTGATTTTGATTTGCTACCACTGTGGTAGTCATTGTTAGCATGCAGATGACCTGCTGCTCGCTTAGATGAGACAGTCCTTTCTGAAGTGCTTATGATTGGTTTTGCATAGTTTTGAGGAAAAGTTGAATAAAAATGAGAGATGAGATTGAGATGGCATTTGTGTTTGGACATTCTAATACTGTGGAAATATGTGAATTCTGAAAAACATTGGTGAAGTGTGAACTATAAACACTGTGGCAGCAGTATCAGACACAAAGGAGATCAGAGAACTATTTATGTAACAGGCATATTTAGTGAGAATGTCACTATTTTGGTAACTCTGAAAAGCTGCCAGTCCTTTGTGTAGTCAGAGCAGTGTAGCAGTGAGGACAATTTAAAAATATGGGGTGCTGAGAGGTAGGCAGAGCAATGGACATACAGAAGCCGCAGCAGCAGAAGTACCAAAGGGTTGAGATTCTGCTGTCATTACAGATATCCTTCTGTACCCTTCATGATTCACTGGCAGAGAAATGCAGACACGGTACTGATAGCCTCTCTGCCGAAATGCAGGGTTTGGGACAGGAAGAAGTATTTTATAGATTAGATGTGCTAATGCAGGCCAGGACTGTGAGCTGTGAGCGCAGTATAGCCAAGGGACAGCTCTTGAAGCTTGATGAGCTCTGCAAATGTGTGTGTGAAATACTCAGCAGAAAGTCTTAGGTTGCCAGTAGTCTTTGGCCAACATCGTATATAAACTTTCCATGACCCACAGAGAGAGCTATGCTCAGTGAGAATGCAGAAGAGGTTGAAACTGAGGGTAGGATTCTCAGGAGATGGAGGCCTAGAGAAGGAGAGCGAAATTCTCAAAGCTGGATCTTACAGTCTGTGTAATGAATTCCCACTGGTCAATTAAAATGAACCCAACTGAACTTTGTTCAGCACTGTGTCCTCTATTTTGGAACGGGAACATGGAAGATCAGTTTTGTTCATCTCCTTATTGTGGCCCTTTTTGCAGTGGATACACTTCATTGCAACAACTGTTTCTTACTGGCTGCTCTGCTAACTACTGCAAATGTAACACACTCGACCAAATATTTTGTCTTTAAGAAGCTTCAGAAATGCAAAGGTCTTATGGAAAGAAATGAAATTGTTTCCCAAATGTGAATGCAATAGAAAGTCAGTAAGGAGTTCTTTTTTGGCTCTGGATGTCTTTTATGGCCTGGAATTCTGAAAGCTGCTGCTCCTTCTCCTTCTCCATCCCCTTCCCTCCCCTTGAGTAACTTCTCTGAGTTCAGCGTCAATTACTTTTGATCAACATTGCTATTAAGCCAAGTCAGAATCAGCTCCATTGTCTTCAGTAGAATTTTCCTCTCCAGTTTTGGCACCTTGTCCTTCCCAGTACTGCTGTTACATTTTAATTTTCATTTGTTTGTCAGAAATGCAGCCAGTCAGAGCTCTGGTATTACTATATTTGTGCTCTTAGTTACAACACAAACTACTGAACACTTTGTTTCAGGGAGAAAAAAAAGACCATTTAAAAGAGATCAACTCCTGTTAAGGATCTCATATAAATGTCCGTATCCTGGAGAAACAACCAGCATTAAATTTTTTTTCCCAATGTTGGTCAAAAGTATGCAGATTTCTTAATTGCCATAATTTTTTTTCTTATTTTTCAGAAAGTTTCTCCTAACCTGACAAAAGCTAGCCCCCCCAAAAAATTGGTTTTGAGAAAACTGGAAAAAGTTCTATATTACATGTTGAATCTCTGCTAAATCTATTAG
The DNA here is from genome assembly GCA_031468815.1 of Morus bassanus. Classification (NCBI taxonomy): domain Eukaryota; kingdom Metazoa; phylum Chordata; class Aves; order Suliformes; family Sulidae; genus Morus; species Morus bassanus. The sequence continues at coordinate 25,894,911 of CM062574.1, read as the reverse complement.
TTACCCCCTGGAGGGCTAAAGATGACTAATTATATCCAACCTGTCATTAGCTATGGTGTGTTTTATGTAAAAGGCTTCTCTTCAAATTGCTTTAGCAGTATGAATAAGTTTGATCTCTAAATTATGTAATTGTGGTAGCAGTAATCCTCAGCGTATCTACAAAACTATTGACTGACATGGTTTATTTTGCCTGTGTGGAGTAGGGTTTTTTACCAGTAGCAAGTAGAGTTTTGTTGGTATAACTTGAGATCACACTTCCAGCACACACAGTGACAAGGATTCCTGGTAGTCCTATGGTGGTAAAACCCTCCTGTAAGGGATTCATCTACCCTTCCATCTAGGAGGTTTGAGGTTAGGAATTCTTGTGTCATTATTTATTCTGTGATTCTTGTGTCATGATGTATTCTGTGATTTAATACTAGTTCTGGGGATCCAGTATCTCTGATGTGAGGGGACACTTTTGCCAACTTGCTGTTTATCAATTGCCTGCCATGGCAGACTGGGTGTGGTATTGCTTGAACTCATGTGAGCGTTGCAGAGATCTGTCCCACCCTTTAATTCTGGGATTTCCAACAGATGTTTTCTCTATGTCAGGGACTTTTTGTGGCTGAGTTCCCTTTGAACTTCTAGCTTCTTCCTCCTCAGTATGAATCTGTGAGGCTTGGCTGAGTTGTCTCCTCCATGTTCTGGCAAGTGGCTTTTACTTCCTCGCTCCACTCTCTTTAGTCAGATGTAAGACTGCTAAATGGCCTTTCCTGCGGCTTCAGTTGAGATATAATGGGACTGAAAAAAATAAAGGCTTTCCTATACAACAGTACCCTAAACTTAACAGAAAACAAAGGGATGAGACAGTGCAAAAGATTTTTTTCATAAGAGAAATAGTGCTGGAAATTATAGGTAGGGCTGTGCAACAGCTCTTTGTATGGATTAGTAGTAGAAATCTCGATAAAAGAGAGTTGCCTTTCTGAGACAAGAAAAAAAAACTGAAAACTTCTGCAGAATCAGAAAGAAGTCTTCCTCTTTCTCCACTTTCTTAAGAATTAATTTTCCATTGATAAAGATTTGGGATTAGCCAGTATCATAGGTGCATGTTTAGAAGGGCAGATCTGCAGTGGTATGCAAGACTGCGATCCAGCTGGCTGTCACTGGTGGATGGGTATCCAAAGCCATCAGTGGCTTGAGAATGTCCATGCATGGGAAGAGTGAGGGAATGAAGGGAAACTGGGAGAGGGTGCTGTTCTGTCTGAGAAAGCTCTGTCAGCACAATAATCTGTTTTAATACTGTCTTAAGACCTCTTGGTGTGTGCTAAGATGTCTACATGTTTTTCGATGATTGAATCTTTTATTACTGTGACCCTGATAGGCAAGGCAGCTGCATGTCTTCCCCTGAACCCCTATTTATCATACCAACTACTTCAGGGCTACAGTCTTCCAGAAAAGAGCTGTGTTTCTCTGCCCCTGACCATACACTGGACACTGGAGGAAGAGAAATCTTTTGTGGTCTGGATATTGCTGGGAAAAGTTCTGTTGGGATTCTTGGGTCTGTGCCATTTGCTTGGGCTGTGCTTTTAAAAAGTAGGGAAGTCATGTGTGTTCTCTGTGTCTAGGATACTGAGCACTGACTCCTCTAGGTGCTTTCACCCATTTTTTTAAGGGAAGTAATGAGCGTCTCATCTATTCCTGCTGTGCTGAGACCAGAAGAGTGGGGGCAAGCGGGGCGGAGGTGATGTCTTGGGCCTCACAGCCTAAGTAAGGCATTCTGGTCCACTCTGGTTCCCATCACTGCCTGCTGAGCATAGCTCAGCATCTATGTCGTAGTGCCTCCCCTCAGTCAATACTGTTTCCTGAGCCCTGGTGTCATGCTGTCTGAGCAGAGGCTGAGAGCGTGGATGCTCATTCACCATCTTTTACAGAAGGAAGTTGTGACAGCTATGATGAATGAGTAAGAAGTGAAGAAGCAAGAATCAGGTGGTGAGGTGAGGAGGCAATGAGAGGGAATAGCTTCAGACTATCTTGCAGGCCTGAGGCTGCCTAGCTGTCTAGGACAATATGACGGGGGGACATGTTTTCAGAGCTGGGTCTTAGCTGTCCACAGCACAACATATTACTTATGGAGGGAAATTGGTTGTTTGGCATCTACTTGCACATTGGCTGTGTAATACAGAGGTAGTTTCTTTGGTCTTTAGTGTAGGTATGTCCTATACCAAACTCAGACAGAAATCCAGTGACAAAAAAACACCAGTGCAGCCAGTTTTTTTGTTGTTTGTATTTTTAAAGTTCCTTATCACAGCATTTGCTTTATCTCTTTATTAAGGCATTATAGGAGTCCTTTTTTCCATCACTGCCAATGCCATTTCTCTTCCACAGCGCTTTTCTTCCGAAACTATTTCCTTGACATTCTAGTTTTGGGTAGCTTTCAATCAATCTTCTCTGGTGATGAAAAATATAAGTACTTTTTATATAAAGCAGTATTAAACATTTTTATTGGCAGTGGCCATTTCATGACTTAACTTTCTTCTCCAACACTCCAGTATAGACTGTTGTCTGGCAGTGGATGATAAATTAATCTTCATATTCAAATTCCTTCCATGCAGTTTATATTAACATTCATAATGCTTTTTTGGTTTAAGTATGTAAATCTCTGACTATGCTATCCTTTTACCAGGGCTATATAACAACTTCTATGTCTATACTTAAGTGAACATTTCCATTCCCAAAATAGGAAATGCTGACCTCAAAACAGTATGACTTATGGATTTCTTTTCATGGCAATACATGATTGACTTTACCTAGGGTGTAGGAAGAAAATACAACAGAAGCTATAATGAAAAAAATGCACTCCTTTTGTCCTTTGTGCAGACAAGCATAGAGTTCCTATAGTAATATATGTTGCATCTACCATGCTATCAATATAAGATTATTAGTAGATAATAATATTAAAGTTCATCATGATTAATATCATTAACAAGCGTACAGAAAGCAATAAAGATTCTTCTGTGTTACTGGAAATGCTTTTAGATGCCATTATGATCTCCACCATTGTGTATCTCATATTTAAGACCGTTCTTTCCTTTAGCTGGAAGCTTCCTTCCCTTGCAAAAAGTAGAGGTGGGCTGGACAGTTCGTCTGACATAAAGCACCTCTGGGCTGGAATACTTCCACAGCGGAAGGAACTTGTTCACTTAAGAAAGTGGTGGGACATGCTGCCTCCTTTCCTGGCCATGCTTATGCTGTTATTAAATAACATAAATAATAATAATAAATTATTAATAGCAAATTATACTTAGCACTTACATATGCAATTTATTACCAAAAGGTAGGCCTTATTTGCTCAGTGCAGCAGGTCATATTCTCAGCATTTAAGTTCGATTTTTATTAAGAATCAGATTGGCCTATTACTGTAGTTTAAAAATTATCTCTGAAAGTCCAAAACAAAGGGACTAGAATAGGTTCCATGCTTGTCATTTAATCTGATGGTTTCTGGAGTGGCACCATGGATGTTACAGGGAAAAAATGCACTGTGCTACTGCCACTGTTAGAAAAGAACTTCTAAGAGTAGGCGTGTGAAGGTCTGTGTTAGAAGGCAGAGTAGGCCTAGGTTAAATTTAGATTTCCTTGTCTGTTTTTTATTATGGAGATGTTTTGAGCTTAAGGGATTAAATATGAACTATCTCAAAAGAGTCTGACTTTAGTTGGGAGAATGACAGTCTTATGTTAGTGGTGGAAAGTGCAAGCCTGTCATAACAACAGTAGTGAAGAAGCAGTAGAAAAAATATTCTAGGAAGATGGAGGAAGCTCCATGGATGTGTTGAAGCATTTGCTCAGCTGGGCTATGTTCCTCTTGATCAGTGTCTACAGAGAACACAATGGCCTTTTTGTCTTGAGTACATTTACTTCCATCTTCACCCCTTCTACCAATTCAAGATGCAACTTGGACAAATCTCCTGTTTAGTCATTCCTGGGCAAACTGGGCAGCCATGTATTCACAGGGTTAAAATATTGCACTGTCAATCTATTTTGGTGCTATGAATGGCTTTAGAACAGCCATGACACTAGTCTAGCTTTTGAAGCTTTAAGAAAAGTTCTGTGTTAGGCAGTATGGTTGGGCCTGCATCACAGGCTTAGTAATAAATGATGCTCATTAGATGCAGGTATATTTGTACAAAACAAACCCTCTTCTTTCTGAGACTAGGATGAGATACGCTGCTTTGCAGTGGAGAGCCTGACTGATGTAGACTAAAGCTTAACACATACCTAATTACAGAGCAGTCTTCCTCTTTCTGAGATTTGGAGGCATTAATTAAAGAAAGAAATTTATTACAACCTGCTCCATTATCTCCAGTCACCTTTACACAGATGAAGACTAAATTCTCTCTCTTTCTAACAGAGTTTTGCACACAGAACCGTAGCAGTTTGGCAGGCACTTTCTACATTATGTAGACAAGCAAAACCTGATTTAAGAGAGATGGTCTACTTGGTACATCTACTTTATAAATCATGTTTCTTCTCCATCTACTCTCTGTTTCTGGGAGGTGTTTAGACTGTGAACCTATGAGCTAACACACCTTTTGGAAAAAGGTATTGGATCCTGGTCAGGCATCCTGGCAGAGACATTTGGAGCAGGTGCCATACTTGTGTGACTGGCACTGGCACCAGGCTCAGGTTGAATGCTTTCCAATACACTGTGTGCATGGCACAGGAGTTGGAGGCTGATGCCTTTGAACTCTCTTGTGTCACTCCAATCTGCCTTGCATCACTGTAGCCTGTTAGAGGGATTACTTTGTTCTCTAGATGAGAAGGGGGCTGCTAATTTCCAGATGTGGAGGCTAGTTTCATGGTTTTGTATGATGAATTGACAGTAGCTCCAGAGCAGAAGCAAATGTCATTCTTGGGAAGGTAACTATGCTGAACACCTCCCATATTGCAACACAGCAATTCAGTGTGGGAAAAGAGCAAGAGGAGACTGCAAAGCTAAGAATCTTACAATGAGAATAGGGTCAATAAGGAACACACTTGCTACTGATACAATTCCTTAAAAAATATTTTCAAGTATAAAAATTTGTCAAACGCTCTTGCTGTCCTCACAGAAAGAGGCTGTCGGCAAAGGGAACACCCTGAAAGTTAGTACACAGTTTAGACAACACTCGGGGGCTGCCTGACAAACAGAAGAAAAAATACCAGAGAGACTTCATACACGGGGCCCAGCCTTTCTGTGTGATTAGTTAGGTCCAGTTAGGTCAACTTCCACAAAGTTTTTCCAAACAATCTATTTATGATTAATCATAAAGGTGAGTCAGAGCTTTTCTACAGGAAGCTAGAGGAGAGGTCACTTGCTGAGGCCATCTGGAATTCCTCCGAGTCTTGTCAAAAGCGCCTTGGCTACCCTACCCTGACAAGGACGAGGAGCACAAAAAGAGGCCATATTCTAGCTGAGCACAGACAACTAAGTTGACAGTGCCCTTGTAGAACCAGTTGTATCTTTAAATATAATATAAACAAAAATAAAGGGGCCTGAGACACTCAGCTCTCGAAGTTCAGACCTTGGATCCAGACTACGGTTTGTCTGCCCATGAACTGGATAAGCTGTGTCCACAGTACCCTTTTTGAGAACATATATTTTAGCTTCCTGTAGGCTGTGCTTGCCAGCCTTCCTGCTAACTTGATCCTGTCTCACCCTTATCCCACCAATGCCAGGCCAATTACTTCAGCTGGGGTGAGCCTACCCCCTCTAACCTCCCAGCTGGCTAGATTGCACAGCACCTCCGGGCATGTTTTGCCTTCCAGTGCCAGGAGGAGGTGTAGGAACAAATGCTACCATGCTGAGAGCCTTCCTTTGTAGCTGGTGACTAGGATCACAAAGTCAGCTCCATGGGAGTACCTGGAGCTGCTTATTATCCTGCTGCTTATGCTTCCAGCATGGACAAGTGTTCTTAAGGGGCACAAATACTTGTTGATGTAGCAATCTGCCCTGGTGTCCAATCTCTAGAGAAGCTGTGTTCAGTGCTTGCTGCAAGTCCTTCCGAGTCCTTTCCAGAGCAGGCACAAGCCTGCCTTTTGCACCCTCATTCTCCGCTAAATGGATAGTGGGAAATTTCCAGGCCTGTGCTAGTCTCAGCCTTCACTTGATGTAATTCCATTGAGGAAACACCATCTAAGACATACATTGTTTTCCAAGTTCAGCACTGGAATGGTGCAGGGCTTGCCAGGAGGTGCATGTCTGGCAGAAGGCATTTGCCTGTGCTGCTTCATTCCTTGCATTAGGAGTTCAGTGTTGTAGGCCATTCAGGGAAGAGCGCTTCATGCTTATACAGCAAGCATGAGGGCACTCATGTCAAGTTGTCCCTGTAAGAGCAAGCATCGATTCCTCCCTTTCCCTCTTTGCATAGCTGGTGCCCAAAGACTACACGGTATAGTGTCTAGGGATGAGTCCATCTCCCTTCTCTTTGCTTAGGCAGAGATGTCCAGAAACACCCTCCCTGGTTCTTGACCTGTACGTCCTCCTGGGTGTTCAGGAGGCAGCTGGGGGCAAAGGAAGCAGGCTTCTCTCAGATGGACTCCATATCCTTGAATTCATTGCTCAAGATGGTCATATGCCATCTTCCTTCCCTGAAGCAGCTTACAGTTGTCATCCTCCCTACCCCCAGTGTTTGGCTTCACTGTTGTAGGCCTGCCTTTTCTATTTTAATATCATCTGATGCCAATCCTAGTTCTGCCTGTATCTCTACCAGGACATCTGGGTATAGCTGGTCTTAGCAATCACGGCTGTGGGGCAGATTATTGAAAGCATGAACCTATATGTTGGTGGCTAAATAGAAAGAAAGTTGTTGCCTCATCCCTGGCCCAGATAGCAACACTGAAGATAGCTGCTGCTGATACAATGCAAGCAACTTATAGTAGCCTCTATCTTAATACAGCCACCTGTGTTGTCTCAGCTGTAATGCCTTTGAAACAGCACTGGAGACTGGAGGTAGTGCTTCACAGAGCATGAGGACACAGTGGAACAATTAGGCCACAAAATTTTCTGGGATAGGTGCTGGGGTTGAAATCAGTGTTGTCCAGACTGCATGAGTGGGCGTCTTGCAGTATGGAAACAGACTTTGCAAACTCTTCACACAGTTGCCCCATGTTCCTGCAAAAGACAAGTAGTATTTATCCCCTAATGAAAAGGGACTTCTGGCTGATTCTTTCTGTACCAATATTTGCTGTGATGAATAGCAGATTGATTATAGTCATATGCAGGTGCTCTCTCTTTAGGAGAGGTTTTTTTCCCCCCAGCTTATTAGTGTTACAGAGAGCTTGCTTTATTAGCTTGTTCCTAGTTCATCTAATGAATTTTCAGCTTTCAGAGCCCCTCCATACATATATTTCATGCTAAAGGGCAAGGAGAATAGTTTTTAAAATTGCAGGAGAAGTAAATAATTCTGAGCAGCATTGAACTCTGCTGCCTAGCCCTATGCTTTATAGATAATTGTTCATTGATCTGTCTGGTGGGAAGGAACTTCCAGATCTCTTATATCAACACCCTGTTGATTCTGGGAGTTGGGGTTATTCCCCCGTCTCTCTTCTCTCTCCCTCACTGTACATTTTTTAGATTTCTGTTTTTGAAAAAATGCCAAATAATAGGCTAAATAGGTCAAAAACTGTAGGAGAGGGGAAACGTGGATGGAAACTTAAAACAGACACAGGGCCAAGGTAAAGAGCCTTGAGGAAAAGAAAATGCATCTTGCAGTTTCTTTTCAGCTACAGCATGTTTAGAATAGGTGACTGATGGCATAATTAATGAGTAGGCAGTATTACTGTGGTTGTGTGATGGCATTTTGTGCAATTGTGCAGTGATATATTGGAGAAAGACTGTAAAGTACCTGAAACTGGACAATTGTACTAGCCTTAGGCAAGTTTCTTTCCCAGTCAGAGCTTTTCCCCTGCTCCAAAACACAATGTTGTCTTCTTGCTTTGTGCTCAGTAGAGCAATATTTTTACCATTCTTTATAACTGAGAGGATAAGTAAGATGCCCAAGAGCTTTGTCTAATCATTTAGCTAATGATCCTGCTCTGTAATGTCTGTTTAGGTGTTTAATTCAGTTTAGATTACTACTCTGATAGTCCTTTCTGGCCGTTAGTTTTGATAGGACTCACTTCTATACTCTGCATCCCCTGAAGTAGGAAGGTCATAGTTAAGCTCTTAATTTACTGACAGTGTCTTATTTTAGGTTGTGCCTCAGTGTTGGGCATTCAAACAAAATATTAATCTTTCTATTAATTATATTTATATTAATGATTCTTTAATTGTGCCCCAGATTTCACATGTATGTTTTGTGGGTCAAATTATTTTAAAAAGCCACAGTTTGTAGCATAACAGCATATCCAATTATCTTACTTGTAGGGAGGGAGGAAGTGTTAGCGCTCCATGCAGTAATCACTTTGGGTCTGTGTAACCATTCTGTTCTGCAGGCAAAAAGCCCTCAAACCGTCCCACCCTGAAGTGTTTAAAAAATACGGCTCTATGACATGCTGGAGAGTTTATGGGGTAGAGCTATGAGAAGAACCAGAGAAACCTGTGGGCAGATGCAGGAACTACACTGCACAGTTATTCCTCCAAACCCAAGAGAGAGAATCTCATGTCTTTGATGCTTAGCTATCATATGTATTTGAATACATGGGGCCAGAATCTTAGCTAGAAATCTAAAGTACCTTCTCTGATGTGCAGCACTTTATATGTCTTGATGCTTCAGTCTGAAGTGTTTAAAACTTTTTCTGCCACATCACCTGCTATATTTTTCTCTAATATCTAAGCACATTAGTTTCTGGCTTATTAACTGACAGTTTGCTACTCAGAGTAAGATATTCTGAGGAAGGGTATTGTGATATATATTACGTTGGTTTGAAACTTTTTAGCGAACAAACAAAACCAAAATAGCTAGACAAGCATGAATGGAAGACTCCCCAGGTCCTCATTTCACCTTTCATTGAAAAGTCATTAAAGTTGTGGCTAGTCAGCAAATCCAAAATCTAGCACCTGTTTGCCAGATAAAAGCCAGCTGCACGGTATGCATATTATTTAACCCATCTGTAATTTGCTTACCATATGCAGTACCAGTTGTTTAAGTTGCTTTGCTTAAGCTGTTTTGGGATATGTTTTTATCAAAGATGAAAGATCGATACAATAGAGCAAAACTTGTTAACTTTGTAATATCAGTATCTTGAAGTCGTGAGATTACATGAGGGTTGAACTTTTGACTTGCAGAGTTTTTGTTTCTTTATGTTTCATCTCAATGATCCAACTCACTTTTTTGGTCTAAAAATATCACTTCTTAGCTTATTTCTTCATTGGCTTTGATTACGTCATTACTTATTGAAGCAAAATTAATTCTTCTTGTTTTTCTTTCAAAATAATTAGAAAAAGACAAGTTCCCTGGGCAGGCCAGTCTTTTGGAATCCTCCTTGTTTAATGCACATGGGACATTCCTGTGATATGAGTTTATTTTGAAATTGTTTCTCTTACTTTAAAACAAAGCTGGCATGTAAAACTGCTTTTCCTTTTTCTGAAAATTGTTGTCTTCTGAAGTGTCTGGAATTCTGAAACTGAAGTCACAGAAAATCTTTCTTGTCTGCTTTCAACCCACTGGCATTTTCTGCTGTGCTCCATTTTGTTCACATGCATTGGTGAGGGTCCTATAAAGTTTTTCACAGCTTGTGAGGTAAGATCAGATTTACTGCAGTGACAGTCTGAAATGGCACAAAAATATGACCAGTGCTAGAGAACTTGCATCCTAGGCCTCCAGTAAACAACAGGAAAGGAGTGGAGTTCAATCTGAATTTCATACTGGATAGCACAATACTTGACATTCCTCATTATATCTAATATTATCTTCTGAATAAGTTTTCGTTTATCTGTAAAAATACTGATCATAAAATAGTACATTTATTTATGAGATTCAGGGTGAGTTTTGAGGTTAGTAGGATTTTAGTGCTTGGTAGACTTTGATTCGGGTTTTGGTTCTGCTACAGATTTACTGTGTGTTCTTGGGCAAGTTGCTTATTTTCTGTGTGGCTAATTTTCATACTGTAAAAAAGTAGAAATGGTAATACTTGTTTTCTCTTTACTTTTACCCACCATGATCAAAGCTGGTGATACTCTATTACTTACCCTGTACGTATGATGCAGCCAAAATCTTTAGTTTATGGCTTGAGGTTATCTGCAAACTGTAGAAAAATAGCAGAAACTAATCTTGGAGATTCTGAGTGTTTCCTAACACCTTCAGTTCTATGTAAATCAGTGTTATCTCACAAGATGAGGACATAACATAAAATTTTAAGAGATCCACAGAAATTATACCACTGGTGCAGTAATCATGATCTGGTAATTCTTAGAAACTTCATATTGTTCTGGCTTTTCCTCTTTCTTTCCTGGTGCTAAATTACATTGAACAACCACAAATCCTTTCCTGAAATCTACTTTGCATATAAGGAATTTCTACATGATTATTGCAGAGCTGTTTGTCAAGAAGGGAAGAAGCAGGTGATCTGCCTAGTAGTAAGTTGGTTCATGTGACAACCCTGGCATTAAATATTGGCTTGATGATTCAGCACCATGAAACAAATTCCAGTTATTAACAGGTAATGGGCAATTGCTAGAGGTACGTCTCAGTCAGTAACATTCTGTAGTAGCATAAACTTTCAGAAGTTCATCTCTGAAGTTGCTCAGCTTAGACAAAAATAAGCTCCATTTAAGTATTTTGTTTCCAAAAGCTCATCCTATTATAATGCACAGCAAATCCTTCTACAACCTGCGTTAGAAGTAGCAATCATTAGTCAATGCCTATTGCCCTTTTATTTTCACAAGAAAAGCTTTGAAAAAGCTTTTGCTGATTAAAAGCCAGTTTCTACTGCACACAGTTTATTCTTGGTCTCCTTGTACAAACACAGAATAGTAACTTCTGCTATGACACTGGTGCTTTCTTAGAAAAGACATTTGAGCTAAACAGAAGGGCAAAACAAGGTCACTGGCACTATATATCTACAGTGAGCTTTAAGAAATGAGTCAGACTTACAGATGGAATGATAGTTTGCCTTGTCATGAGAACACACATCTTCAAAAGGTTCCTGCTTTGGAAAAGTAAAGTAAAAACCATAAGGAACCACTTAAGGGGGCTGCATAAATAATTTGCCATTTGTGAGCAATATATGCAAAATGATAGGACTGCAAGGACTGTATTTGATGGAAAAGCTTCTAACCATTTAAACTGCCATCCTGGTGTTTATTACCTGAATCACCTCTGGGAGTCTGATAAACACCTGTGATCTGCTGGTAATTCAGGAAAGGAAGCAGCACTCTGCATGACCTGCTTTTTTTCTCTCAAGCAGTCATGGTGTAATAAACAGTGTACAGTGATTTTGAACATGCAAAGAATATATTTAGACAGGTTAAGGCTACTACTCTTGGTTTAATGCTTAACAAAGCTAACAGCAGAAGGTAGATGGTTTAGCACCTCAATGTCGTATGCATAGAAATGGAAGGAGAGAGCAAAAGACAATAGGTCCTAGTAGTACTTGGAAGGCAATTCAGTCATTTGGTTTAAAAATGAGCGTAAATGGTAAACACCTTAAAGAGAAACAGGGAAAAAGCAGAGATTTCTTTTAACCTATCCATTTTTTAAAGTTACTACTTGACCAGTAAAGTAATAATTTCCTGGAAAGCAATATTTAAATATATCCATCATCATTTAGATATTGGACACATACTTAAATATTATTGATTATTTGCAATTGTGTGCATCCATGTGTAGGTATATTAAACAAAAAACTGATGGTAGCATGTTGGTGATTGGGATAAAGTGCAAAAATGGAACTGGAGTCTCTAATTACTGGTTGTTTGGGTTGGGGTTTTTTTATTTTTAATTAAGAAAGCCACAAGCAAATTATAGACATCCAGTTTATAGCATTGCAATCTTACAGGCTTGCTCTCATGAATATGGTAATTTTTTATTTTATGCCCTCTTGAGATGTCTTGTTAAAAACATTTTATCGGTGATCCTAAAATTCAGTAAATTTGAAGCCCTTGGCACCCTGAAGATAGTTAAAGTTCTTCAAAAAATGTCAGCAATAAATATTTGGCAAATATAAAGAATATGCACATTTTTCCCAAGTGGGTGATATATTTTTTTCCCAGTTCTTATAGTCAAGTGATGACACTGCAGTTCAGAATATAAGTGCATATTGATATTTTCTTCCAGAAACTGCATGTGTTGCTTAGAGATTGCTTCTCCCACAGAGTTATTTCTGTGCAGACACCTGGAAGTGGTTACATACTTGCTCCGGCTTGCAGACTAGTTTTGTACAGCCAGGTGTATGTATGAGCAAGTGTCTTTATTTGGAGCAATTAAAATTCTAACATTCTCCTCTCTTGACATGCAATTACTAGGGCTCTGCTGTTCCCACTAATTGCTCTTGCTGGGGACATTGGTGAGGAGCCAATGATTTTGATGGGTAGTGGATTATCATTTTTACTCTGCTACCTGAGAAAAAAATCATTTGCAAAATCCCATGTGTAATTAGCAAGCCTCATGATTAATTGTCCTGCAAAATTAGCTTCACTGTTGCTTTTATTTTACTGCTTCAAATATTAATTAATGTTAACTCCTTTCCTTCAGTTCTAGCTTTTGAATATTCAACGTGGCTTTGAAAAATTAGTCAGGGCTTCTACTTGCATTAAGATGCTGGAGCTTTGATTTCCAAATAAGTATTCTGATTTAAAAGATCACACTTGGGTCATAAATAATTTTTATAGGAGGACAAACAAAGCATCAAAGCATCATGGGAAGGCATTCATGCACTAACTGAAAGTAAATTGTTTCAGTAATGATTCATTCCCCCAGTGCTTTTGGGGAAACATCAGCAAATATGCAAAACACTGCATTGTGTGGGGCAAAACAATTATTTAATGACAGCAATCAATGTATATATTTTCAAATAAGTAGCACAGTGAAAGAGGTAAAAATAATGGTGGACTGATACCATTTTAGTACCAAATTGTCCTTTAAACTTTGAGCAGCTGCAGTATATACTCACTGTATTTCTATGAATTGCAGGTTCTTATGTTTGATGGTGTAAGGTGGAGAATGCCAAGTGTCTATACTTCAATGCTATCTGTCTTAGTGCTCCAAAAACTCTTATGTGTTTAGTGTTATGACTATGACAGAGTCAGAGAGCAGAAAAAGGATCCAGGGAAGACTGTTCTTGAGTCACTGGGATGCTGATGGATTGAATTCACAGGTCAGTTCCTTAAAACCAGCAGTAAGATGTTCTGAGATGCCAAAGAGCCTTGGCTTCTGTTTTAGCCGTGTTTTCATTGTGCCAGGTTGGCTCACACAACTCCTCACAATGGAGCTCTTTTCCAAGAACTACTGGTCCCTCCCAGTACAGCTGTAGCACTATCTGTAGAGCACTCCTGCACAACAGTTACAGGCTTAATTTTACCCCTGCATCAGTCCTTGTTTTATTTCTCCTCTGTGTTTTCAGCATGAGCTAGACGAGTTTCTCCATAATTCATCAGAAGACCCCTTGCCCTCCATGATATTCTTCTCAATATGCAATAATCTCACTGTAATCTTGTAATAAAACTCAAAGTTGAGCACTGGAGAGAGCAGTAGGGGTGAAGGTGACAGCATGGTATATTGGGCAACATACTTGACTTTTTATCAAACATAACAGGAGAATCAAATTTGGGAAATTCTGTCTCACTCTTCTCATTAAAGTGTACAGCTCTTCTGGCAGATTTTGTCAGACTTTTGTAAAGCAGTGCTAGATTCAGAAAGCTATAGCTAACTTTTATGGTTTTAGTTACTTCAGACTTACGTAACTGAGGACTGATTTTGGCCTTGTATGCCTGTAAAATGACATCACTGCCAGTTTGCCTGTTTTCTGTACAACAGTTCTGTTCTCCACATCCCCACATATGAAATAACCAAAGAAATCGTTTTCTCATCACTTGAAAATGAGTGATTGCCCCAAAGCTATGCTGGTATTTACACCATTGAGCATTCTGCTATTTGCAGAAGCTGCCTCTAGTCTTGTCATGCCACCTATTTCTGATGATGTGGCTTGTTCATGTGAGAGTGTATGTATCACACAGAGAGAAAGCATTCCTTCATTAAACCACATGGTTGATTTGACTTGCTTTTTTGATCAAGCGAATGAGTTCTTTTAACTGTTTTTCTAATATTGACCTAGGATATGAATGAGAGAAAAATAATGTTACCTTTATAGCTGAAATTAATTAAAAATCAGACCTGCATCTGACCTTTGTTTTGGTCACACTGTCCAGAAATAGTGATTCCAGAATTCTTTACAAGTTCATTAAAGAACACCTGTCATCCTTCACAAAACTGCCTTTTTCTACACCCTTCTCAAATCTCAGCTTTTATGACTGGCTTCAGTGTACAAGCCTCTTGCCCCTCTTAATAAGCTCGGATGTGTCCTTCTCTTCCCTAAACTAAAAAGGCTACTGTGTAGGCATATTCATTCAGAATTTCTGTAGAGTCTCAGAATGTCTTCACAAATGCATGAAAACCAAGAAATAAATTCCAATCTGGATCCAAATATCAAGAAAGGTTTCACATTTTACTTGGATCTTTGGGGATCTTTGAATAAATAAAAGGCTCTGTGAGTCTTCTGCTGTTCATCTGTAATTGCTTAGTCAGACTAAGGTGCAACCATGAAGCCAAAACTGATTCACATGCTTTTCTAATTTCAGCAGTAACAGTCACATATAGTAGTGGTTGCAGAGAAGGAAGCAGAGACAATTGCAGATGTGCATGTATAGGATGCTTGCTAGGAAAATTCTAATTTTGTCTTTGTCATGTGCTCTAAGAAGCCTTTTCTACACAGAAAAGTACTGTCACCTATTCTGATAAGAACAGATCATTCTTCCTGAGCAGAAATAGCTATATGGACAAAGTTTTCTGAAGTAATAAATGGCCTTTTTACTCTTAAATATACCATTTTTTAAAGTAACTTACTAACTCTGTTAAAGCCCCTTAAACACTGGTATCATGCTGCAGCACTCTACCTGTGAATAACTGAGGGATTTGGATCACAGGTAGAGTCTGGGGGAAGGAGGGTCATTTGGGAATTTAAATAGGAAATATTTCAGATTTGGTCCCTTACAAAAATGAAGGCCTTGGTCTACTAAATTGGTAGAAATCAATGAAGCACAAAAGAGAAGCTGAGCTACAGAAATTATGAAGATGGAGACCTTTCTGTTTCCACAGCTGCCGCATTTAGAATCACAGAATCATAGAATCATAGTGTTATTAAGGTTGGAAAAGATGTCTGAGATCATCAAGTCCAACCATCAACCCCATACCACCATGCCTCCTAAACCATGTCCTGAAATGCCACGTCTACATGTTTTTTGAACACCTCCAGGGATGATGACTTCACCACCTCTCTCGGCAGCCTGTTCCAGTGCCTGACCACTCTTTCAGTAAAGAAATTTTTCCTAATATTCAATCTAAACCTCCCCTGATGCAAATTGAGGTCATTTCCTCCCATCCTATCACAAGTAACTTGGGAGAAGAGACCAACACCCACCTCGCTACAACCTCCTTTCAGGTAGCTGTAGAGAGTGATAAGGTCTCCCCTCAGCCTCCTCTTCTCCAGACTAAATAACCCCAGTTCCCTCAGCTGCTCCTCATAAGACTTGTTCTCCAGACCCTTCACCAGCTTCATTGCCCTTCTCTGGACACGTTCCAGCACCTCAATGTCCTTCTTGTAGTGAGGGGCCCAAAACTGAACGGAGTACTTGAGGTTTGGCCTTACCAGTGCCGAGTACAGGGGGACGATCACTTCCCTACTCCTGCTGGCCACACTATTCCTGATACAAGCCAGGATGCTGTTGGCCTTCTTGGCCACCTGGGCACACTGCTGGCTCATGTTCAGCCAGCTGTCCACCAGCACCCCCAGCTCCTTCTCTGCCAGGCAGCTTTCCAGCCACTCTTCCCCAAGCCTGTAGCTTTGCACGGGGTTGTTGTGATCCAAGTGCAAGACCCGACACGTGGCCCTGTTAAACCCTATACAGTTGGCCTCGACCCATCAATCCAGCCTGTCCAGATCCCTCTGCAGAGCCTTCCTATCCTTGAGCAGATCAACACTCCCACAGAGTTTGGTGTCATCTGCAAACCTATTGAGGGCGCACTCAATCCCCTCATCAAAATCATCGATAAAGATATTAAACAAGACCGGCCCCAACACTGAGCCCTGGGGAACACCACTCATGACTGGCCACCAACTGGATTTAGCTCCGTTCACCTCAACAGTCTGGGCTCAGCCATCCAGCCAGTTTTTTACCCAGCGAAGAGTACACCTGTCTAAGCCATGAGCCTCCAGCTTCTCTAGGAAAATGCTATGGGAGACAATGTCAAAGGCTTTGCTAAAGTCCAGGTAGACAACATCCACAGCCTTTCCCTCAACCACTAGGCGGGTCACCTGGTCATAGAAGGAGATCTGGTTGGTCAGGCAGGACCTGCCTTTCATAAACCCGTGCTGGCTGGGCCTGATCCCCTGGCTGTCCTGCACATGCCTGGTGAGCGCACTCAAGATGAACGGCTCCATAATCTTCCCTGGTACCGAGGTCAGGCTGACTGACCTGTAGTTCCCCAGATCCTCCTTCCGGCCCTTCTTGTAGCTGGGCGTCACATTGGCAAGCCTCCAGTCGTCTGGGACCTGTCCTGTTAACCATGACTGCTGATAAATGACAGAGAGTGGCTTGGTGAGCTCCTCCACCAGCTCCCTCAGTACTCTCAGGTGGATCCCATCCGGCCCCATAGACTTGTGAGTGTCCACATGGCTCAGCAGGTCGTAAACTGCTTCCTCCTGGATTATGGGGGGTTTATTCTCAGGAGGCTGAATGTCCTGGGAATAACTGGTCTGACTGTTAAAGACTGAGGCAAAGAAAGCATTAAGTACCTCAGCCTTTTCCTCGTCCTTGGTGGCAATGTTCCCCTCTGCATCCAATAGAGGATGGAGATTCTCTTTGGTTCTCTTTTTGTTGTTAATGTATTTGTAAAAACATTTTTTGTTATCCCTTACAACAGTGGCCAGACTGAGTTCTAGCTGGGCTTTTGCCTGTCTAATTTTCTCTCTGTGTGACCTAATGAGACCCCTGCAATCTTCTAGAGTTGCCTGCCCCTTCTTCCAAAAGTGGTAAACTCTTCTCTTTTTCCTGAGTCCCAGCAAAAGCTCCCTGTTCAGCCAGGCCGGTCATCTTCCCCGCCGGTTCATCTTAGGGCCCATGGGGACAGCCTGCTCCTGTGCCTTCAAGACTTCCTTCTTGAAGAGTGCCCAGCCTTCCTGGAATCCTTTGCCCTTCAGGACTTCCTCCCAAAGGACTCTCCCAACCAGTGCCCTGAATAGGCCAAAGTCTGCCCTCCAGAAATCCATGGTAGTGGTTCTGCTGACCTCCCTCCTTATTTCGCCAAGAATTGAGAACTCAATCATATCATGGTTGCTAAGCCCAAAATGGCCTCCGACAACCACATCTCCCACCAGTCCTTCTCTGTTTGTGAACAGGAGGTCAAGCGAGGCACCTCCCCTGGTAGGTGCTGCTGCATCAGGAAGTTATCTTCCACACGCTCCAGGAACCTCCTAGACTGTTTCTTCTCTGCTGTGTTGTATTTCCAGCACACATCTGGTAAATTGAAGTCCCCCACTAGAGCAAGGGCAACCAGTAGTGATACTTCCACCAGCTGCTTGTAGAACGTTTCATCTACCTCTTCATCCTGGTTGGGTGGTCTACAACAGACTCCCAGCTGGTGTCCCCAGGGGCAATTCTCCAGGGGCAACAGGTTTTGCTGCAGAATGGAAACAAAAGAAAGAAGAGAGATCAGTTAATCTTCAAAGTTAAAATCATAGAATCATAGAATCATTAAGGTTGGAAAAGGCCTCTAAGATCGTCAAGTCCAACCGTCAACCCAACACCACCATGCCTCCTAAACCATGTCCCAAAGTGCCATATATGAAAGAATTCATAAATATCCTGCATCAACAGACAGCCACGTTGAAGTTTCTAGACTATACATGATATTGCACTGTTCATCTTCCAGTGATGCCTGCAGGATTTGCACATGCAATTCTACAGGATCAAGTAGCTTCAAGTTTATGGTCGCAGCCACACTGGTCATTATCTGAGTTTCTGTGTTAGCAGACAAATGTTTTGAGAGGCTGAATAAGTGGTGTTGCAAGGATCTGTGTAGCTACAGCTGTTTAGGGAAATTTAAGGGCCTTCAGAATTTGGCTTTAAAAAAAAAAAAAGTAAAAAAGTTCAACCTCTCCATATTCTTTTACTGTATTAATCTTCTTTTTTTTTTAAATCCATGTTTGCATATAATATCCATTTCACAGAGTGGGGATTTGCTTTGGTGATTATTCTGTTGTTTGAGGGCCAGATTCCATCCTTAGTTACTTTTTTTTGTTTGTTTGACATAAGAATGTAGCTTTAATAGCTGTGGATTTGGCTGTGCTATAGAAAAACACATGTTCTTGAGAAGGGCAAGGGTAACCCTATGTTGCGGAGGTTGTGCAGAGTTCCAGCAGGCACAACGCTGTCTGTGAGCCGCCTGCTGCATTACAAACACACTGAGTAGCCATTGGGGAGACTTGTTTTCTCTTTTCCACTTATCTTTTCTTCTTTTTTTTTTTTTCTTTAAAAAAAACCCAAACCAACCTATGGGCAGAGAATCATGGCCTTGGCTTTCTTTTCTGAGCAAGTATCCCTTTAGCTTTTTCCACTGATTAGCACTCTGTTAGATACTAGCAAGAAATGCAAGTGGTTTAAGACTTTTAACAAATAAAATCAATGACTGTTTGATGTGTGGGGAAGGGCAGAGGGGAAGGAAAGATTTTCACGTGTGTCTCTACCTGTTATGAATCAAATACGGCTTCTTCCTTCAAACTGGCTTCTATCCGGAGGCTAAAATACCCTGAAGGTTAGCTACAGCACTATCTCCTGCTGAGATGGTATTTACTGGATGATGAATATATTAGTTCAAATTTAAATTGATTCTATAGAGGGGTGATGTTGATACCGTATTTACTGCTGTGTTTCAGTAGTGTAGGCCACTGGAAAGAGTGGGAGGAAAATAACTTAAAGGTGACACTGTCTGAAATGCAGGAAATGAACAGTGCTTTACAAATAATATCTTTCTCTTATTATGTTAATTTTTCAAAATAAGCTTAGAGTTAAGTGTAATGTTTGATCACTAGGTGCACCTATACTAGCATATTATTAGTCTGTTTAGTCACATCTAGAAATGTGTTCTTCATATTTGTGGTTGCTGAAGTAAATAGAAATCAATGAAAGTAGCAAAAGTGCTGAAGTCATTTCAGTAAGTGAAGCACTCATTAATTTAAATTTCACACTTGACATTGTTACAGACTAATCATAGAAAATAAGACATTGACTTCTAAATACATTCTAAGACATGGAGGAATCCTACAACTTTCTTTACAAAGTGGCATTGACATTAGAAGGAAAGACCTCTGACTGCAGCATTTTAGGCAGATGTTAATGATATGGTAAACTTTCTCAAAAGCCAGAAGTCCATTCATGTGGATGACATAAGCTTGAGGAGTTAGCAAGCAAACAATATTGAGACACTGGGACTGAACATGTTCTGAAACATCAAAAAGCTCTTCCTGCTGTTTTCAAACATCTAAAAATATGTGTGAAGCCTGCTCACAATTTAATGGGAGATATACAGAGAGCTGGGGGTGGTTATACAGGAAATTAGAAAAGCCTCATCTCATCAGAGTGAAATAAATATGCCATCGTATAAGAAGTAATTGGAGGGGTGTGTCAGTTCTGTTGATGTCAAGCAGGTGTTCATAAATTAGAATAAACATTTGTAACTAATATTAGTGATAAGAAAGTATTTTAAATTACACTGAAGAGAGACACCTAACTTGTCTCTCTCCCTCCTTTTTCCATTTAAAAGAGAAAATCGGAAAATGCCATTTCCCCCAGCTATCTTTTCCAGTGTAGACTGATCCTCTACTCACCTGCTTTTCTGTGATATATACCAAATCATGTTGTGTAATGCAGGATGCAATGGAAGTAACTTGGAAGGAAGACTCCACTGCAGTTGCAGTAAGTAGCTTTACTTGTAGGTAGTGGGAGGCAGGTAGGTGACATTGAGTTGGTGATTTCTGATTGATAGGTGCAAGGATGCTGTCTCGTTTCTGTTTGTGGTCGGATCAGCTCCTTAGTCATGGAGAACTCCCATTCATGGAGAATGAATGTACTTATTCTCCCTCCCTTGAGAACATCCTCTGTGTTGCTTAGAATATTCAAGATAACTCAGAATTCTTTAGCACCCCCGACATAGATGCTATGAGGGTCATGGCACACAGATCCCTTATTGTCAACTCTTTTTAAAGAATTAAGTCAATTAAATTTGCTCAGACTTGCTTAGAATGCAAGCCCCTGTCTAGTGTTTAGCCCACTGTAAATAAGATGCTACTAACTGTTGTGAAAACCTTTTCTGATCCAGTATAGGAATCATGACTAGGAGTTTAAATATTAATCTTGTGGTGTGTCCACAATATATTTTAGAGCACAGTTATTTTTTGCTGTTACGATCCCTTGCTTAACACAGGAAGAAATCTGTAGTAGTGGTAAGAATGTCCTTAGCATGAGAACACGGTGTACATCTGAATGCACTGCTAGGATATCTTAAGTCTGGTATTTACTCAAGTCTTTAATAACGCATACAGTATTTCCTGATCAAGAAGCAGGGGACTATAAAAATATACATGGTGTTTAAGTGTCTTACCACATTACAGCTCAATGTGGCCTATTTTTTCACCAGATTCCAGTGTAAATTTGGATGCACTATAATGATATCAATATGAATTGGAGACCAAATCTAGATCAAAATTTGGCCATTGATCTAAATTTATGTTTCTGGTTCATATTACTATGGATTTTTGGGATCATTTTGGGTTGACCTTTTCAGTAACAAAATTTCAATAGCAATTTTGACTTCAGTTTACATGCTTTTTGAACTTAAATTTGTGGATAAAACTGTCAGACCCATTGAGCTACCGATTGTTTTTTTCTTTGCTTAGTAGAACTTGAAGTTACTATGTCAAAACCATACATTTTACAAACCTGTCCAGTTCCATTCTGTTATGAAATGGTAGTAAAACAGGCTCCTCTTGGAAGGTTCAGACAATATTTATAATACAAGATTACATTCAGAAAGCAAGCTATTGCTGAGAACTCTCCTGTCAAATGGAACAGTTGGGAAGGTGATATACCAAAGGGCTCAAATCAATGCAAGGTGGTGCTTTGCCTTCCTTTTTGACCAATGTGCCTTTGGGGAATAAATATCTGTGTTGTGATTAGCAAGCTTACTGTAAGTTTTCCTCATAAATATAAAAAACCCCTCCCTTTTTCCCCATGAAGTTCTTGTCACTCCTCTTTTTCCTTCGGAATCTTTGAACTAATAGTAAAAAGAAAAGCATTTATTGTAGGAAACCCAGAGACATATTGTTGGTGGTTTAAATATTATGCCAAAGATGAGATTTAATTTGCTGTAAACTTTTCATCAGATAATATATCTCTGTGGAGAAAAAACAGAAGAGTCCTGTTCTACCCTTCTGATTGAACTCGTGGACCCTTTCTGACAGTCATGTGGAGTTATGCATCAATCATTGACTGACTCTGTCCATGTTTACACAAGTGTATGTATTTGGAGCTTCTGTCCTGTGTATCCCTGAATAAATGTTCTGATCTGTGACAGCACTGGGCTTGATGAGGAGGAAGAAGGTTGCAATAAGGGTGCCTTGGTCCTCAAGCCCTGGCATTACACTATCCTTCTTGTCAAGTAGCTGTAAAACTTCAGTGTGAGGTAGTACTTCTATCCTGAAGTTTGGCTCATGCAAATTAGTTTTTGTGCCATGTATCAGCTTTGAGCTTTGACAACATATTCCCTTTGTGCAAACAGTGTGCAACAGCTTCAGTATTCTTAAAATAAGGGTCTGGAATGAAAAGGGGTGATGCAGGGTGGGTAGGAATAGGAGAGGTCGTGGAGGAGACAAGATGATCTGAAACATCTGCAAGAGAAGGTAAGCAAACAGCTGCAGTGAGGGGGACAAAGAGGGAATGGGTGCAATTAGATTCTGCTTCACATTAGGGGACTATAATTTCATTTTATGGCTTTGTTGACAATCCTCTCCTTTCTTTTTTATTGTGAATGACATCATCGATACTATTAGATGGAATAACAGTTCACAAACAGATGGCTTTGTACCATTTCCAGTATGGTACCCAGCATATCACATTACATTTACCAGCTTTCTGTAGTGTATTTTACCTGGAGGAACTTGTGCAAGAATACATTTAACTGGGAATCCTAGGTAGCTATCAGTGGGCCATAAACAATAAACAAAACTCAGATAACATTTTGCTAATAGTTAATGAAGAAAGTGAATTAACATGTTTTGTTCATTTACTTTTCATTTATTTGTTCAATTTCCTAGAAAGGAAAGGATGCCTCTTGATTGGAATGCAGTTCCAGTTGAAATGGGGAAAAGGAAGACCATGCCACTGCATGGTACACTAAACAATGAGCTAAAGCCCTTCTAAGTCCATCCTTTCTCCCTTGTAAATCTGCCCAGGCCAGTAATGGTGAAGCAGCTAAGTGTGATGTGATTTCAGGGCATGCAGCTTTGCCAAGGTATTGGTGGAGCTCAAACAGGATGGTGAAGCTCTTGAGTTTAAAGCACAGTTATGGAGAGTCCTCTGGTCATCTAAATTGGTGAATGAATGAAGGCTGTATACATACAAACAACCTAGGTGCAAATTCATCAGCCTAGTTAACAAGGATCTGTGAGTTATGGCTGTAAATGGGACACTTGTACAGTGAACGTGATAGTAATATACTATCCTCTTGGCCAAGGAATTCTTGGTAATACGTGGGATGCTGGAAACAAGGTCAGAGTGCATAATCTGGGAGCAGTGGACATAAAGGAGGCAGAAACACAGATTGAGGATTGAATGTAGAATGTTTAAAGGGAAATTTAGGTATCCATTGAGTTGCAGAAATCGTACAGAATCCCTAAATTACAAATTGTGGACTTATATTAAGAATACTGCATTATTTTCTTTACTATAATCTCTAGATACTCCAGTGAATGAAATGTAGTATATTTTTTCTGACATCATGCAAAAACTAAACCGATATATTCGTGAGAACTTATTGACATATTGCTGGATTTAATGGCATACACTCCTCCTAAGTAAGAAAATATCCAGTTGACAGAGCAAGATTTTTTCAGTACTCAGATGACTTCATTTCCCCTGTAATATTTAATTAAATTGGTTGAGAGAAATACATGTTGATTAGTTTGGAAAAAGAAAACCCACTTTAATAGAAGCCAAAGATGCTGGAATGCCATCCCTGAGGAGCTGTACGGAGAAGAGCAGATTGATGTCGTATGTATCAGAATCCTAAGTAGTGCCCCTAGTGCTTTTGATTTTTCAGTTGTGTTTCAATATAGTTCCTAGCAGGTTTTCTTTTTTGCTTAGTTTAAATTTTGTTTTCCCTGCCAGATATTTAGACCTGCAGTAAGTCACGCAATGTACAGGATGGGGGCCCAAGCTGTGTTAGTGTCCTTCTTCCTTAGCTAGTCCTGATTAGCATCTGACTGGAGGGTTAAAATGTTGCTGAACGTCTTGAAGAAGGTGGAAGATGTATAGTCATCATCTACTCCACTTGCCAAATACATATATGAGAATGTGATTCTTCTTAAAATAAAAGCTTATGGCAAGCTCTGTCTTTTTTAGTATCTGAAATGGGGAGCTGAAAATAAGACCGCTTAGGCACTCAGTGTAGGCTTAGGTTACTAACTTTAATCATCGTAAAAAGCAGACTCCTAGACCTATTATTTTATTACTATTTGACTCATCCTCCTGTTAGTGACTTTACAAAGTAATTAATAATGGTTCATAAATTCATCATTATGACTGTGCCTGGTGCTGTGCTATCATTTGTATTTTTGCAATGACTTGCTGACTTCCCTCATTTCCACTCTTTACAACTGGGATGACTAGGATGGGAAGGTATTTTCTTTTCTGTTATTTTGCCAGTTTAATGTCCAAATAATTTTTAACTTATCTTGTAATTTATAGCTAACTTTGACACTTCGAGAACACCCTGCTACCTGTATGATCTCATTGTGCAAGTAGTGCTGGAACCTTTCCTGTGAAGAATCTATGCCCGAGGTCTGCCCATCACTAAGGTTTTAAGGCCATATGGTATGCCGAAATATAATTCTCTCTAATGGTTCTGGCAGAGGTTGCTGTGGATGGTTGCTCTGGAAATAGATGCTTTGGATGCCCTTGGATAGGAGGAAGAAATTCTATAAATTTAAGGTCTGTATTCATAATCTGCATTTACCTCCAGAGTGTCACAGTATTGGTATGTCTAAATTAATGTAGTCTCCTTACAGATGGTCTTTTCTGCTGTATATCTACATTTATCACATGTTTTTTGGTGTTCTATTTAAAACCTAGCAATGCATCTAGCTTTGAGTAAAGGCTTATCAGTTGATGACAAAGCTAAGCCTATAGTGCCAGCTGTTTCTGACTGTTCTATTCTTCCCAGTAATATATAGGTTACACTAACAGCTTCATATACTTGATCTTCTGCACAAAATAGCTCTCAGAGAAGTACACTGGTTTAGTGACATATTCAGGGTTAACAACTCAGCTCCCAAACCTGCAGTACTTGGAGTCAGTGAAAATGCTGCTTGAAGGAGGACTGCACACACGGACTTTGTATGAAACAACTAAGAAAACTATGATAAGATTAGTAAAATAATAGATTACTAATAGTATGCTGTAGTAGAAATGAAAGGATGGGGGATCCCTTATGCTGTGGGTATCAGATCTTTGGAAATTTTTGCCAGACCGTCTTGTAGATACTTACAGTTTACAGTGGCTAAAAAAGGGGGTGGAGAGGTTCATGGGAGAGGCATTAATTGATGGTTAGTAAATGTGTAAGAACCACCTTTGCTTCAGAATGTCCCCAGGCTGAAAATAGGAGGAGGCTGGAGAATATGAGTGGCAAGTATGTTTGCCCTCTTCTTGTTCTTCCACAGATATCTACTTATGACCTTGGAGGCAGAGTAAAACACTAGTTGGACCTGCTGAGCTGAAGCAGTATGGCTGTTCTGAAACACAATGGAGCTCTAATAATTAAACCTTTAAATAGCAACATGCTAATAGGTTTTCTGTTGTACAAAGTGAGAATAAATTCTATCTGCCCTGTTGTAAGCTGGGTTTGGTATATTTAAGTCATTTTCTCACTGATTTTTACAAGGTGATAAACTTACAGACGGAAATTCTTTTAAGCCATAAATACCATGCATGCTGTCATGCCTAGAACTACAGATAAAGCCAATGGGATGTTAAAAACAGTCAAAGTGCATTCCTTCTCTACCTGGTTAGCTCAGATGAAACTGTCTGCTATCAGTTTGGGCCTACAATGTTTGACCCTTGCTTGTAGATATACATGAAATAGAGCTCCCATCACTTAGTCACAATGCACTGCATGACAAATTTGGCCACAGCAGTTGACCTGAAAAGTGGAGGCTTAACCTTACATGGAAGCCTCTGAAGTTTCTGGCATCTGCTTTATCTCTGTAAACATTCTCCAGTCTTTCCCCATCTTATTTGTTACAGACAAGGCTCCTGGGACTCTATGATTGCAGACCTGTTCTCTGAATTTTATATTGTTACACTCTTCTTGATTTTGTGTTTTTCCCATTATGTAGCTCTGGAGAAAAAGAATGGAATAACATCTACTGTAGTTTGCTTGGGTTTGTGCTACTCTTTTCTTGAGCCAAACAAACTCATTTTTTAAAAATATCATTTAATGTATTTCAGGATATGCATTCTATGCATATTTTTTTATCATGCCACAGTATTTGCATTGTTACAGTCCTTTAAGTTATTCCCATTGTATCATCTGGTAGTGCCTGCTTGAAATACAAACTTGTGAGAATAATACTTTGAAGTGATATGTACACGTTATCTTCTACTGATCATGAGATCCACACAGAGGTACAAGAAATCACCTCCACAGTGTGAATCCAAAGGTGAAAAGCAATTGGTGGGCATTCTGTTAAATTTCCTGCATATGGAATTAGCAACTGTAGTCTTTGCATCGTAATGAACAGAGGGAGAACAGAAAAATTACTTCTGGAGTCAGTGTCTTAAACCTCTAGCCTTAAACATTTGCAAAAAGAGATATTATTTCTCCTCATGTTTTCTAAAACTCCCCATTTTGTATAGAACTGCCAAAAGTAACACCATGTTCTGAGGGTGTGGAAATTCAGGGACAATACACAGATAATTCTTTTGTAAATTGGGATTATTGACTGCAGTCATGCTAGGAGAAAATTGATGTTTTACATCTAGAACATTATTTATCCAAATATTTTCTGTTCACCTGGGCCAAGGAGAAGGAAGGAGTTTGATGTACCGTTATCATTCAGTTCTACTGTATAATTTCATTCTTGGAAATGAGACACTCCTAATTTCATATTTAAATTGAAAAGATTAGAATGTTATTGCCTTCCTTACATTTATTCAAGAGAAAGTATTTTTCCTCTGTTTGTTTTCTTGCTATATACTGTAGATATCCTCTTGGACATTGAACAACACTTTAAACTACATCCCACAAGCTAAAAGTGAAGGATTCCAAGGTAGAAGGCTGAAGAAACTTTGCTTGTTTTGAACAGGTTCCTGACAAGTTTCTCTACTTCCATTGCTCTCCAGTAAAGGACAAGGTCAGCTGTTGCTAGCTGTTTCCACAGCTGCTTGTTCAAATTAGAGAGAATAAACAGACACATTTATGTTCTTCAGGTCAATTACAGTAGATCTTTCTGCAAGATCATGATGAGGAGTTGGAGTGGGGACTTGACTGTGTATCTTAAAGTTCCTTTGCTCCTGTATGCTGCACTGAGTGGAGCATGGGCAGCTGGGTAAAAGCAGAGCTGAATTCCTTCATCAGCTTTTCATTTCTGTGGAGCATGGAAAGTACATCACTTAGATGTGAACCATCCTGTTCTTTTTCCTATGTGTGCCTATGACTATCTTGCACATTTTTATGACTACTTTGCACTATTAGTGTGAATTATTTGCATATAACATAAGAGGAAAAGGACTCTCTGTACTACATTAGATCAAGGGTCTGTTTTGCCCAGTATCTTGTCTATGCCTGGGAAAGACCAAAAGGACAAATCAAGCATGCAGTGAATAATCCCAGAATATTCTTGCTGTATTCCCTGAGCTGTGGCTCAACATCTTCTGTGAGCATATCTATCCTTTATGAACACATGCAAACATTCTGCAACCATGATGTCACCAGGAAAAATTGCATATGAAAGCCCAGAATGTTGTGTTTACTCCAGAAATGACTTAGTTACTGCAGAAAGTCTCAGCTTCAAAGCAATACAGTTCTGAATTATGATCCTCCTTAGAAAGCTCTGATTTTTCTTGAAGGCTCTGAACTTAAGGTTCAAAGTCGCTGTGGAAGTTTGAATTGGTGTACCTGTATCACAGAGACACAGGCCTTCTTGTTCTTTTTTTCAACTTACAAGTCACTTCAATGACTTTCAACAAGGTAATTCAGAAGGAGGATCACATTAGAAATCCCCCTCCATCTTTCTCTCCTTGCAGGCACAAGGCCTTGCCTGAGAAACACATTCTCTCAACTTCATCTAGAGAGGATCAAACACCTTCTGCTGTTGTTCCCAGGCATTGTTAATTGTTGTTAATTTCCAACACCTCATTAATTATTTGCTATTAAAGATGTGAGTGAGGCAAATGCCCTTCACCCATGGATAGTCACAAGAATGGACCATTAATAACTACAAAAATGTTTTACTTTTGAAGTTGAAAGGGAGCTTGTATGAAAGTCACTTTGTTTGCAAGAAAATCCTGATGCAGCGTCAGGGTGTCATTTCATAAAGGGCTGGGTATGATCAATGCCTTAACGTGCAAAAGAAACAAAACAGGGAACAGTGATAAAACTGAAGTTGACGTAATTGACAGAATGTAGTGGTTAGAAGTAGCACCCTCCCCTCTGCACCATTTCTCATTTAACTTACTTTAAAAAACAATAAATTTGATTCAGTACATTCTGATGATACTTCCCATATATAAAAGTTTTAAATCCTATAAAAAACTTGCAGTAAGCTTTATTCTTTGGTATGCAAAGCAGTACATTAGGCTAGTATTCTTACTATGTTAAGACTGAGAAGCCTCAGTCAGGATTGAGACTATATAATAGTAACAACAGTAGTAGTAAGACACAGCCTCCAGTCAAGGAATTCACAGCATAGATAGACAAGTGGATGAAGGGAGCTTGAACATTCCTCAGAAGTACGAGTGTGTTTCCTAAGCTAATGCTCAGGAATTGTCCTCTATCCTAGGAGCTGGGAAAGGATGCTCATTATTTTCGTGACAGTGGCATAACAGAAAAGGAATTTCTTCTGCCCCTTCCCAGCTTGTTTTCAAAGCTGATCCTGAACGAATGGTTTTCACAACAGCAAGGTTTGACCTTCTTCGACCAAATTTTGACTAAATCTACAGGTAGTGTCCAATAACCTCTTCAATGTTGCCTTTGACTTGTGGATCTGCTTTACCGTAGCCATACAGCTGTTGTCAGAAATCCATCAGACGTCATTTCTGGGACTTGCCTGTCTTTGGCTGTTGGTGCCTGATACTCAGGTGAGGTGGCAAGCTTTAAGGCTGTTATTTCCCTCCTTTCTCTGCTCTGGAAAAGGTGCCATCGAGTTAATTTTAAAATATATCCATTCTGCACCTTCTCTTTCTCGTTTTACATCTGTCAGCTTTCACTTTTATCTGGAACATTTGGTCACTCATTGCACAGACATTTGGTAATGACAGCTCCATGGCTGGCTGAAAATCAGTATTAGATTATAGCCCGAAAACCAGAATTAGATTATAGGCTGGTCGTCTTTCACTGCTTTAGCTGCAGGGACTGAGTAACTGCCAAACAGGGGCAGTAACTTCTTCCGATGCTGCAGCCAAGTCCAAGAAGGGTTGTGAATCAAAGCCTTCATTTGCCATTGTTCACAGCCTGGTAGATTAACTTCAATTAACTTTAAGAAAAAATTGTTATTGATATGTAAAGCATATTAATGTAAGGCATGTAATTGCAGCAGCTGGGAAGTTTACACACCACCCCTCTGTGCCTCTGTTATGGGCTCCAAACATTCTTCAGGGAGTGGGCGGGTTGTATTTTCTATAATTTCTAGAGTAGTAATTTCTTTAGCTGCTGCAGTTTATTCCAAAAGGGACTGTGAAGCAGAGCCAACAGGTCATCTGGGCAAAGACTGAAGAATCCTGTTCTCTTAAGCCAAGTTACTTATAGAAATAGTTCCATATACTATCCGTTGCACAGGAAATCTGAAGCAGAGCCAGGAAATGTATCCGTGTCTTCTGAGCTATGTTACACCTTCTTAATACCAGAGCTATCTTCCAAAGCCAGACTTGAATTCAATGAGCTGAGCCAGAATTTAAAATTCTCTGATGTCCAGCTTACAAACTGGTCAGTGTTAGGGGGGTTTGGACGGCTCCATAGCTGTTACTGCAGTCCCTCTGATGCTGCAGAAGCTCCTGTACTTTCCTCTGAGAGGAGGATGGGGATTCATAATGTTGTCGGATCTCAGCTAATTAACATAGCACCTAAGTAGCGCTACTTTTGTCTTTTTTTCTTTGCTCCGTGATATGAAATAATGAAGAAAATAAGACAGACTTAAATCTTTTCTCTCTAAAACCTCCATGCGTATTATGTATCTAAATGGTGCTAGTGTTGAAGGCTGAAAAGGTGCATTAGATCATCTGTTTATTTCTACAGATTGTAAAATTTTGGCTCTCCTGGCATTGTCGCACACCTTTTAGTGGACCATGGGATCTTCTCCATAGGCCTCCAGACTTGCTTTGGAGAGATCAAAAGGCAAGACATCCACCATTGTCCTGATTACTTTGCCCCTAGCACTGATAAGGCTCAGTGATTAACCATTCAGTAGTCAAAAATAAATGTTTTATGTAAAAAAATACACTGACTTTGCAAACACTTAAATGTTATCCTCAAAAATACGCAATGCATATTGCAAATTCAAAGTTAGATTAAAACACTGAATTATATCCTACAGTTTTGTCTCAAGTTTCACTTTAGAGCAGATGAAACCTTCCCAGGAAGTATTTTCACCAGATGCCAGATCTGTATTTGTTTTAGAAGAGCTGAAGTATAATGAAGTACCTGACTTAAGACTTTATGAGATAAGAAGTGCCTGGTTGGTGCTAAAGCTTCATTTTTAATTCACTCTTTATTATGGGAGTTGTTCTCTCTAGGAGTTTGAGCTGTGATCAGGAGCATAGCCAGGAGAGATAAGGCACATGAACCCTGCCCTGAAAGCTGACAAACTAGCATACCTGAGCAGTCAGTTATACTGGAGACAGATCTCTTTCAGGCACTAGTTCAAGCTGAATTTATTCCCAATCACCTCCAAGAAAGGCTCGCTAAAGATGGAATGCACTACAATGATATATGACTTTTAGAAGTTTATAACCTATGTGCCTACAGGTTACTGTCAGGAGGTAATAAGAAAAGGGAAAACAACAAAACCCTCCGCTACACATGTGCATACCAACATGTACATATGCTAAAACAGGCATAAAAACTCATATGCATGTATATAGTGATAATTACATGTTACAGTATTTATTACGGTGGATTTTAAATGTAATCACACAAAATCCCAAATCAACTTGGTTTAATGAATTAGAGAAAATGAAAGCCAGAAAAGCCATGAAACTATATGGGCATTCACTTTAATATGTTTTGATGGAAAAACTTCATATTTGGTTTGAAAATTAATTTTGTGATCCCAGTTTGGGTTTTTATATGCTGTGCTGTGATAATTATTTTCTTGGGTTTTGTAATGATCGATAAGTATGCATTAGTGCTTTGTGTTTACTTTGCTTGAATTGCAATGCAGTTTCTTTGGGAAGGAAACAATGCACCGTTGCTTTGTTATGTCTTTGTCCAGTACCTAGCATGATGGTCCTAAATGCTGCTGTATACTACTTCAGTATAATTAATGTATGGTCATGATGTTTCTATTTCTCCATTTCTATTTGTGCTGGAAACTGAATTAATCCATGACTCCTGTAAAGTTGATGAAGATTTAATACTAGGCAGTTCTGAGCCTGAAATTTATGTTTATTTTGACTTCCTGAGCTTGGAACATGTAGATGATGTACTCCTTTGTCAGAAAGTAATAGAAAATCTTGCATTTCTATATTGAAGAGAGACCAAGAGTAAGAAACAAACAAAAAACCAAACAAAAACCAAAAAATGGAAACAAGTTTCCTGGAGCTGAGGCACAGCAATCAGATGTTTAAATGGAGACATCTGCATATGCCAATACAATAGCTGTGTCTCCAAACAGTATACATACAAATGTGCATCTGTAAATGAGAAGCTTGGTTGTGGTGGACAAAAAATTTGGTTCCTCATATTCTATGGATATATTCTTTTTTATGTTGAGGGTGTGTTTAGCTTTAATCTGACCAGAGAGGGTGAAGTCTGGTTTTCACTTATCAGCATAACATTTTATAATTCCTTAGTTGTAAGCAAAACCCCTTTTCCATTGCAAAACAAAAGCAGAAATCTTGCAACCAGTGTATTTATCTCTCTTCAGGGGCTGGGGGTTAATATCCAATAGCTCATAACATCTTTATTATAATGCATTTATAATGATTTACTGGAATGATTCTGTAGCTAAGTATCTAATGTCAAAGACTAGATTTGGCTTGGTGGAAAATGTCGTATCCTTGGGTAGCTCTAGGGAAAATAAGGCCCCAGCCAGTGCTTTATGTGTAATTCTACAAACTGTAATAAGGATGGGGGTAATTGCATTAATGTCAATTAAGCTATTAATAATGCCCATCTTGTCATTCCTAAATATAGCAGTCACTCATACATATTACTGTCGCCTGTAAAGACTGTACTTAAATGAGATTATGGCTTATTTATGCTTTGAAATCTGGCTGGCAGCCAGTCTTGTATCTCTTGTATACCACCAAAATAACTATTACTTTGGAGAGAAACAACCTACGCTACTTGAAGAGACTGTATCCTGTAACTGTGATGTTGATCACCTCATGCTAAATACACAGCTCCTGTATAATTTACAGACCCCCAGGATGCCAGCAGGGCACTCTGTGTCACTTCCATTCATGCCAGAGGAAGCTTTGTCATGACTGACTAAGAAGATCTTTATAATAATACTTGCAGCATCTCTCTGCACCTGAAGAAATGTCATCTCTGTTGATAACTTCAAGTTTCCTGTATGATAGGCCATAACTAGTGGGGCAACTGCCCTTGCTAACCATCTGTTGTGGGCTCCAGTATTTTGGCTGTATTTGTGAAATGAAATTCTGTTTCTAATGCCATTCAGAGTTTGTTAATTTGTCTTAAGTAGGGTTATCGCTAGACAGTTTAAAGACAGAGTCCTGGAATAATGCAAATGGACATGCAATCTCCATAAAACATGCACGGATCTATATTTAATAAAACAGTTGCTGGAAACTGATGCAATAGTTTCACAAAATGAAAGGCTAGCTGGTGTATTGTGCAGTGCTTCAAAGATGGTGGTTAAATGTCAACATCATCAGCTGCAGCATGCAGACAACCATCATTAGAAAATTTCAAGTGTTCCAAAGGGGTCACTCTCAGAATTGGGCTGTCCTTCAGGCAAGAGGAGAGAAAAATATGAGAGGAACCTTTCAGTCAGAGCTCGTGACAAATGAGAGGCCATGGCCAGTTCCCACAGGAAGACAGGGAGAAGTACCATGATCTGCCTACATCAAGGAGCAGGAAAGGAGGCAACAGATGATATGTATGCATTAAGGAGGAGAGAGGAAAGGGAAGTGAGAATGAGACTAGAATTGTTTGTGAACACCTCTGATACTTGAATGCTACTAAGCCCCCTACCATCTCCAGAGTGCCCTGGGTAAGGTTATATAGGTGAAGTCATTTTTGTAATAAAGTTGGCTGTAGCTCTAGGCCATTAATCACAGGTTCAAGTGCTCAAACTTATTATACATTTCTCTCTTGCCTCACACTCTCTTTCTATTAATACTTTGATTTGGATGAGAATTTTCACTGAATACAAAGGCAGGAAGAATGAATAATTATTTCATA
This sequence comes from Morus bassanus, assembly GCA_031468815.1. Taxonomy (NCBI): domain Eukaryota; kingdom Metazoa; phylum Chordata; class Aves; order Suliformes; family Sulidae; genus Morus; species Morus bassanus. The sequence goes on along the minus strand of CM062574.1, from coordinate 25,861,606 downwards.
ACTATAGAGAAAAATAAGTTTACATATGACTTATTAGGATTATTTTCTGAAGACTAGCATTCTGTTTTCTTCTACCAAAGGAAAATATAATTTCAATGAGCCTGCTACTATTTCCATCTTATTTTAACTGACTTCCTACCACAAGGTTTTAATGAGTCTACAGCTGCTGTGAGTAGTAGCCATTAGGTGGAATGCCCTCTTCAAGTTTTTATCCTGAGTAGCTGAATCTTACTCCTGACTCAACTTTCATTTATTCCTTCCTTACTCACTTATTCCTTGTTCCAGTGAAGTTAAAATATCCCCAGTAATGCACCATATCTCACAACTGTGTGATATAAAAGAAAATAAACTGGCATCTTTACAGTTATTAGCCTTTTATAAACAGCTCAGTGCATTGATACCTCCTTGACCATTTTTCCCCCTTTTGAGTCAAAACTTTGTCACGTTTGTTAACTATGCATATTTGAAACAGCTGTTTAAATCCTCTTCCCTCATTTTAATTTCTTTCATAACTTCTCCCTTTAAGTACAGGTCCAGTAAAAAATGGCTTCTCTCTTTAAATAGGGGTCCAATGCAGAATGAGAATGAATGTTGTCATATGAAGTGCATTTCAAATGTAATAAAGCAGAAAGGAGTTCCTGGCCCCTGTGTCAGTTGTAAGAGGGTGCATGGTGCGATCACTATAGCTCAGTGGCTGCAAAGCAGAAAATGAAGATTGTAAAAACGTCACATAAAGAAAAAATGCACAGTGGATTCATTTTGCGATGCTCATAATTCAGTAATGCCTTTAAGTAGCTAGAAGAAATATAATAAATGTTTTTCCACAACATTGATCATACTGTATCAGAGGAAATATTAGTGTGCAGGGAGCCATGATTATGCTGGTAGTAATTCTCAGTGCAGAAAACTCCTAGAAGATGGGACCCTTTATAGGCTGAACTTTTATTGGCTGCAGTTATTTACCTTTAAGAATACGCCTAATACACTGTCCTATAGCTAAATATTTTTGTGAAAACTCAAACCAGCAGCTGTCAATAAATCAAAAACCCTGCTACCAGTTTATAGAATTTATGTTTTTCCTATGGACACTCTGATATGTTCTGAGATACAAAAATTGAGCAATTGACCATGTAAAACAAATTTTCCTGCTGTGTTCTAAAATCTGGATTTGGTCAGACAGGTTTATTGTGCATGATCCCATCAAACCCTTGCCTGTAAGTATAAAGTATCCTTAAGAAATTTAATGCAATTTTAGATTAGGCAATAGAATAAAGTACACGGTTATCTGAAGGTTATAAGCAAACACACACGGACTACCATGGACTTCTTTCCCATACCCAGAAACCCACCATAAGTCACCAAAACATGTCTGGGCTTTGGGACTTTGGGATGTCACCAGGAGGACAGCATTGATTCCTAGTGCCGGTCTCTTGCTCCTCAAGGTGGCAGGACCTGGTAGTGCTGGTGAGAGGCGAGGTTCAGCCCTCCGGGAGGGGAACGGGCACCGCCGGCTGGCTGGGGACAGAGGGGACCTGGGGGAGGCCAGCCCAGCATGCCCTGCCCCAGGGATTGCACACCAGTCCCTGAGCTCAAGGAAGGAGAGCAGAGGTTGAGGTGAGGAAGGTGGAGGGTACCAAAAGGTTCTTCCATGGGTGGAGAGATGGCCCTTCCCCTGCGCTGGAGGGGAAGGAGAGGCTGAACGTGATGTGTGGAGGCCTTGTGTGCCAAAGAGCAGGTTACTGGCTTCTGGTCTCTGAAATATCCTGTTCTCTCTAGAGAAGGCACTGAAATATTCATGTTCATTTATCATGAGGCTCCTTTTCAAAAGAATGGTTGAACATGGTTATAACTTTAAGCAATGAACTATGCCTATGTACTTCCAAAGTATTGCTCACGAGCCCAAAGCAGCACTTCTGCAACAGGATTTGCTGGGCCAGGGCCTAAATGAGCAAGTTTTCTGTGCTGATCGTTGCTCAAGCCCTGCAGAGCATCTGGTCTCTGAAGATAGGGATTGGTTTTGTTTCCTTGATAGGCGCTTTAGGCAAGAGTTTAGTGTGATTGTTCCCCTGAACAGATGCTTCCTCAGCCTTGAAATTTTAACCATTTGGGGTTTTTTTCCTGAAACACACTCTATTTTTCTTACATTTAAAATAACAGATTTTTTTTCTTGTTTTGAATAAAAAAGACAACCACCCTCCCTTCACCCTCCCATGGGCTGGTAGCCTGGGTCAGAGACTGAAGGTCAGTCCTACATGATCCATCCTTGGCTGTATCAGTGCTTTGCAACATGATCTTGGGCACATAATTTAAACTTTCTGTGTTTCAGTCTAACCATCCTTAAAGTGATTAAAATAATAGGCACATTGCCAGCAGTTATCACATGGGACTTAAATAGTTAAAGGCCTTTGGCAGGTTGTGTCAAAACAAGGAAATCGTGCAAGGCCAAGAATTATCAAATGCACAAATTGTGTTGTGCGTCTTCATATACCTTTTTTAAAGCAATGGGGGATATTTAATGCTCTTTGTGAATGAATTACCATGGCAATACATTATTCTGTTTATTTATTTATTTTATTTTATTTATTATTATTTATTTATTATTTATATACTTCTGTATAGTTCTATACACAATGCATACATGTATATTGGTCTGGGGGGTGTTTATTTGCATATGAATATTAGAGAGAAGAGTTTTAAGTGTGGCAATCAAAAGCGTTACCTTAGTACCAAGTACAGCTGTTGCTATCACTTGAAAGAAACTCAGTGCCCTACAGGACAAGGAGGGGTGGGATTTTAGGGTCCTAAACCAGCAGCTCTAAATGGCAATTGATGCCAAGATTAGTCACAGAGTCTTGCTTCAGAGGTGAATTCACACTTCAGGTAAGACATGATCTAGCATCAGCCCTGTGCATACCCTAAAAGCCTCTAAGCCTGTGGCTCAGTGCTCTCCTCCACCCGGGGGACTGCCCCAACCCCTGCATAGCCACCCCACCAAACACAGAAAAGCGCACTCTGGCTTATACGGATAACATCTGCCCATGGATACAATAAGAGGATTTTATAGCAACTCAGGATGTATTGGTCTGATGCTCTGTAGTTAACATTTAATCTGAACGCAGCTTGCTATCTTTCAGGGTTAAAAAAAAAAAAAAAAAAAAAAAGAGTGTTTATTTCATTTTAAATAGTAATTTTGTTGGATTCCTAGGGATTCATAGGTGTGGGTAGGCTGAGCTGCCACTGGATGGCACTGTTGCATATAGCTGGCAGGAAAAAACTTGCCTCTTAAAACCCAGAGTTTGAAAATGAGGTTTGGGGCAGTTACACATACCTGTGGGTATGGGATTTCCGGCCAAGCAAACTGTACCATAATGTTACATTCACATAGTAAGACAGCAGATGTAAAAACCTGTGTATGAAAAAATTACTCTAATATTGTAATACCCCCTAATAGCTGTCCTAGCATTTGCATGTTCCCTTGCTACAAAAAAGAGTGCATATTTTATAATAGATTTTGGTTTATTTATTTTATTTTATTTTATTTTATTTTATTTTATTTTATTTTATTTTATTTTATTATGTCGAATGAAATACCACCAAAAACAAATACTTTAGTTCCTTTACACACCTTTATCTGCCCACACAAACAGTGAGGATGTTGACTTTAGATTGATTCATTGTCAGTGGGGCCTAATTTAAAACCAACTAGACCAAACCATTTTCATTTTCACGACAAATATCAGTGGGACTGCAAGTTTTGAAAATAATTTGCTCCTTTAAACCTTTTCACTTCTTTTGTTTCAAATCATAGATGAAAATTTGCATTTAATTTGATTGGCTACTGTATTTGTATTGGCTACTGTATTTTAGGAAACAATAGAAAATGGGAAGGTTGGTTTTTTCCTCAGTTCTGGAAAAAATATGAGGCAGATATTGTCTGTCCTTGTTCAATTCAGTCCTTAACCACTGAATTCTTACACTTCTATGAGAATGTGCATTTGCTGGAAAAACAAAAGTTTTTCCACACACACTGGTATATTTTTTCACACACATTGGTATGAATTCAGCTGGACCTCTGTGTTCTTTATTCCCCTTCTTTTTCTTTTTCTTGAATGTTAGAGTACATAAATTGTAGAACAGTTACAGGCCTAGATTCTAGCTATGGGATTTCTTTGTGTTCATGTAAATTATCACAAAATTATGTTGCCTGCCATCTATGGGATGCTTTGATCCAAAATTTCGGTCATTGTTTCCACATTTAGGGGCTGGAATGAACATCAAAGAAATGGGTGTATTGAATTTACTGAATGCCAAAGCAGTACAATAACATGCAAAGGATATAAGCAAATCCCAAAGGTAAAATGTGCTGCCAAATCTTGCACATAATAGAAGCTCTAAAGTGACAGTCTATCTTTGACAAATGCATAATGATATCAATGCCAAGGGAAGGAACTAGCATGCTGAAAGGTGAATAAAAGAGTTGGGAACAATTCACTGCATTTACACGTTTCCTCAGTGTGTTTTCACACAACAAGGAAAGCAGATGAGACAAATGGATTAGGTAATCATTGGAGAACACCGTTAACCTGCTAAGTTTTTTACTAACCTGGATCTTTCCTTGGCTTATGATGAGTATTTAGAAACAAAATATGGTTAGAAACAATTCATATTCTGAAAGAAAAAAAATACAGGCCATGAGGAATGTAAAAAATGGTTTATTCTTTCTTCCTTTGACAAGTTCACATTTAATGCCCATATGGTACTTGCAATATGCTGCTCTCTTTCCTGGCTGATGGATTCCTAAATGCTTCAAATAGTTGCAAAGGCAAGTTAAGGGTTCCATATGTATTCACCAGGTTTTCCACCACTGTGGACTAACAGTGTAATTTAAATGGGTATTATAATATAAAAACATGAGAATCACTGCACAAAACCTATCAATTTATCTTGTAAAAATCTGAAACTTACTTGTTAAATACATTTTATTTTCCTTTCTTTGGAAACAAAATAAAACCCAAAGCAAATAATAGCTGTAAAACCTTTAACAAAAGGCTTCCTTTCCCAGTATGTACAACACTTAGCAGAGGCAAATCTTGGGTTATTTAGCAGATCCTAATGTGTTCTGGAGTATAGAGGTTTTTCCCAAGCCTACATGTTCATCAGAGGGAGTTTGACAGAGGCCGGCTGAAGTGCAGCACTCCTGCTGCAGCCAGTCGAATACTCAGAAGGAAGTTCTGCTGTAATAAAACTTCAAAGAGAAAGCGATCGAGGACCTGCTCTTCCCCCATTAGTTTTCTGCCCTATCTCTGGCAGCTGAACAGTCACCTCCAGTTTTCATATGGCAAGAAGACTGCCTCTCTTGACTCCTCCCGTTAGGTGACTGAAAGCGTGGCTGCCACATGTCAAGAATGCTGTTCAGGTGGTAGGTCCATATCCATCTAGCCAGCATTTTGCCAAGGTGATAGCCATATTCTGGTCATATGATAAAAAAGATTATTCCATCTTTCACAAAGAGAATGTCAGCCTTCTGTGGGAAAACGTAACATATTCTTACCTGGCCTGTCGTTTCTGTACTCCAGCTACAGAGGTCTAAGGAGCAGTTTAATAGATCTAGGCAGGGTAACATTCCTCCCGCTCAGTAACTGAGGAAAAAGCTTCTGACTGGCATGGGGCTATGTCAAGACTGGTGGGAGTGTTTCCATTGCCTAATTAAGTGGATTTTCAGTTGCTGTTGGCTTTGGGGCAGCCCATTAACACCTCAGGGTGCACCATAACTTAGTTACTTGGGCTCTTGAAGCATCCCCCAGAGGCACATATATGGTTTAAAGCTGCCTCTGTCTTGCTCTTCCTCCCCCTTCTCCCTTCCACCCTGAAACTACAGGTTTTCTACTATGCTTTGCTGAAGTGCAGCAAATAATGTAATTCTTTATACATATAACATCCTGGTTTGTGCAAGCAATTAGGAAACTGAATGCCGTGCCCAGATGGGGACCTGATCCTGTATGCCTTGGCTCTGGTCCTGCATTAGATTTGTAGGGAGTGTGACCTACATTCTCTTCCAAAGAAAGCTGGGTAGGAAAGGACATCTGGTTTGGATTGTGGTTGCTAGTAAAATCTCTTATGAAGCAGGGAAGAGAGCTGCAAGTGGTCAGGCAGAGATACATCTGTTATCATAAAACAGGATACATACAATCACCACTGAAGAAAATAGACAAATAGATAATGTAAACTAGATTAGGTGATGTCCAGCAATGAAGGGGGGAATGTTTAGTCTATTGCATTTTGTAGGCAAAGTGTCTGATCCCATGCCAGCCACCTGCTAACATTGAAAATAGACCTGTTCTGACTGAACAAGATTGAGTGCCTCAGTGATAATGAGGGAAAAGCTGAAACCATCAAGAACTGTGAGCTTTATGCACAGGCAGCCACTTTCCCAAAAGGGGAGAAAAACTGGTGGCAAATAAGTCCCATCACCTTCAGGACAGCGTTACCATCTCTTGACTGTCCCTAAAGACATACCGCTTCCCAGAAATCTGGGTCGAACTGTCACTATTTCTGCAACTCATCTGCCTCATTGATCTTCCTCTCCTGTCACAAAGATACTGCTGGAAGCAGTGCGGGGCAGATAAAAAGATCTGCAGAAAGGGGGCAGAGATATGGAGATCAGAAACTCAGGTGGGACTCCTGTGAAACTTCCCATTTGACAGTCAAGCCGCAGCCTGAAGATGAATGTGTGGCTATGCCTATGACACTGGAAGAATGTTAGTTTACCTTGACTATTAGTTATATTCTATAAGTTGCTGGGAATAATATTGAGCCCGCAGTAAAAGAAGAAAAACATCTTTGAACAGTCATTTGCTAACCTGGAAAGAATGGCTTTAATCTAAGAGTTAAGGGAAGAGCTGGCAAAACCCAATATACTAAAATAAACACAACCAGCTTGCACAAGGGTCAAAAACCTACAAGTAACAGAGAGATATTTATTCATAATAAAGTCACAAAGACAAGAAACAAAACAGCGGGTCAGTCATGAGTATCTTTAACAATCATACTAATGGAAAAAATATAAAGAATAAACAAGAATACCTGAAAATTTTAATAATTGTTCATGATTACAGCTGAATTGGCATAACAGAGACTTGGTGGGAGAATTCATATGGCTGGAATATTAATATAAAGGATATAGATTGTTCAGGAAGGAGAAGCAGGTTAAAAGCAAGGAAGGATGCCATGTGCTCTGATGTCTAAAATGGAGCTCAAAGCATATGCATGATGATAAAGAAGAAACAGACATAGGCAATCTCACAGTTAGGGTCTACTACAAAGCATTAATCTGGAAGAACAAGTGAAGGATATTTTTTTATAATTAAGTAGCAGGATCTTCTAAGGGCCTGTACTCTATGTGCTTTAACTATTGAATTGTTGGTAAAGGCATACTGTGGAACACATTGGTCAGCAAATTCTTGGTTAATGCTAGTTAAAAGGGAAGAACTGAAGGTGAATCAGTCTTCCAAAAGAGTTGAGGGTTTTTTTTCCTAGAGGCTGTTTTCCAGTTAAGAGGCTTCCTTGGATATTCACTTTCTGTGTTTCCCTTGGCAAAAGGTAAACTTCAGGATCTTTTGGACTTGCTGAACAGGTCCTGGGCATCCTCTCAGGTCTGATGATACCTGTGCTTTGCTTGAAGCAAGGACAGCAAAGACAGCAGGGACTTGACCTTCCCTAGCACTGTTGTACTGAATAATGAAAATGTAGGGACCGTGTTTAAAGCTCAATGAAGATCAGGCTCATTTTAATCCAGATTCAGCTTAGCTGCAGAGTCCTTCTGTTTGGGCTTTCAATGCAGAGCCAAATGTCTTTTCGTTTTTGCCTTTATCAGATAAATTATTCTTGTCAGATATCATTTCAGCCCCATGACTGAACTAGACCTCTCAGACAGGACTAGATAAGTCACAACTCATCTTTCTCAATTTGCTGGTGAGGGCCTATTCCACATTACTTCCTTTTTTCTGCCCACATTTGCAGGCTGCCTTCATAAATGCTGTACACTGTGATCGGGGGTGCACATTGTGACTGTGCCTTGACTGTTTAAAATCCTGAAAGGTGTAGTGTCTCAGGGAGACAAAGAATGGTCTTCAATGTCAGGCAGTTAATTTTGAGCACTTATAAGTCCCTGATTCACTCAGTCAAGTAGTGTTTGTTTCTAATTTTCAAGGACATTGAAGGGACCTGAGCAAATGTTCAATACTTTCCTCTGTGTAAATGGTAAGAAACTGAGGTGTGAGGACTGTACATAAAATATGACACTATTCCACTGCAGGACATCAAGGGCAACATCACTTGCGTGATGTGATTGTGATAGACAGAACTCACAATGCATAGGAAGAGAAGATCATAAAGTAAAACAATAGTCTTCAGGAAGATAAACTCTTCTGAAGTTAGACAATTGGGAAGTAAGCTCAAGAGAAAAGAATATATGGTGCTGTGACAGCTGAAATATTTTTATTGGATCAGACTCTATTAAACGCATCAACTGTAGCAGCTGGCTAGTATAATTAACACCAGCTAAAAACGGTAAAACTTCCACCTAGAATAAAATAAGGGTAGGACAAATGTTTTTAATTTTTTTTACACATTTTTTAATTATCCCAGAATGAAGTTCATCATGGCCGCCTCAGATTTGATAGCAATTGTTTTGGAGGACACAGGGAAGACCAATAAGAAAATTTGTAAAAAGTCAAATGTAATACCAGTTCTTTCAGAAAGGGAGAGGAAGAGCATAAGAATTCTGGCTAGCCACATGTATATTTATCTAAAGACTTTTTCCATAATTCATAATGAATTTTTAAGCCCCAAAAGATGAGAAGGAAATAAGTAGCAGCCAATATGAATTTGTGAAATTCATCCACTTGATGAATAGGAATTTGTAAGTAACTAATCATGTCAAATCAATTTCACTTCCTCCTAAAACAGGGTAACTGGCCACAGGTGAAGTGGAAAAGTGATAGGTCACAGATATTCTGACTGTTTGACACCATGTTGCATGACATTGTCTTGAAAAAACATCTCAGCACTGTTTAAGGCCTGAGCTGGTGTATTATGCCAGGTTTGGGGGCACCAAACTCCTAGAATGACACAAAGTAGTTAGGAGAGGGAGGAGAATAACCAGGTCACAACAATGTGACACATATGAAAAATTGGAAAAGGTGTATTGTATTTCTTTCTCTAGAATAAAGAAGACTGATGGGCCATGAGAACAGCCTTTGATTTTATTTACAACAGCCTTTTACAGGAATTATTTTTTCTCTCTGGTAGATAGAACAAAGTTGCTCTAGCAAATTCAAATTAGGCCTTAGGAGAAAGCTTTCTGACCCTAAAGATGGCAAAACTTATTTTTTGAGATGGCTGTGGAGTCTTCATCACTGAAAATGTTTAAGAATGAGTTTAAGAGGAACATCTCTCATAAATTAAACCTGCCTAGAGAGAGGGCAGAGACCTCCCAGGGGAGTCTTATTTTCCAGTGATTCCCAGACACAAAGTTCAATAAATGTCTGTAAGCTGCGGTTTCTGTGCCATCCAAGGTAGTAGATGTGTTCACAGTACAAGAGATTATCCACACTTTACCTACCATGGGTAGCAGCAGCAACTAAGGTGATACACCATTGGGTTAGAAGCTGAAGTGTCTAGCCAGAATCCCTGGTATGCTCTGTTTTTACTCACGCTAACTAACATTATTCTTTGTCACCTGTACTGCAGTCAATCTTCTCCTGTGGAAATGCAGATCGGTGTTAAACTTTTTTTTTACCAAGTCCTTCACTATCCTTGTGTTTTCTCCATTCATATGCAGCTTTCTGCAGTTGATAGTGAGTAATGATGAAATTTAGCTTATCAGAAAGTTTCGCCTGAATATATAATCTTTTGGAATTGTGATTAGTTTCCAGAGTCCCAGGTAAATTAGAGCATTTGGCTTTTGCATTGTTTCAGAACTTATTATTGAAGTATCTAAATGTTCAAGAACATAAGAATATACAAATGGGTGTTAGTTGAATTGATGTAGTAAGATTTTTCTGGCATGAAAAGCATAGTATTTATGAGTTAATTTAATCAGAGAAGAAAAATATTGAGTAGGTGACGAAGTAAAAATGATGACTGTGTATTATGTTTTTGCCATGCAGCTGAACAAACACATTCAATGACAGACTTTGGCAGGAGCTGCAAAGATGTTCTTGACAATGGCATGAATAAATATTAGGTGCTGTACACAATTCGCTGCATTCCAGGCCTTGAGCAAAACCAGGTGAGCTTTGCCTGGAAAATGTGGAAGAAACAATGTAAGCGTGTTGGGAAAATGTAAACATCTACAGTATTCTCCCCAGCTGCTTTGCTGTAACATTTTCATTTGCATCAGCAACAACTCTGTCATTTTTTATCTGCTCTACTTTCATTGCACTTCTAGGAATCAATTAAACTCCCAGCTGCTTTAGAGTTCATGGTAGGCACTTCAATAATATTGTCTAAATGGAGGACTTTATACCTGCTAAACAAAATATACTGATCAGGCTTTGTTTCCATTGCTGCAACTGGTTTACAAAAATATAAAGGAAAATAAATACTTTGAGATTCTTGGTGGTCAATACAGAAGCAGAGAGGATGTCTCCTAATAATTTAAGATGGAAATTAGAGGAAATTAGAGAGAGGCTATACAACATGGATGTGGGCTATGATAAATAACTAGTAGTAAGAAAAAAGCCTGCCAATACATCTGTTAAAAGAATGAGTATGACAATAGGGAGGAGAATTCCCTTAGATTATTTTTTCTTCAGAGGTGGTTTACAGCTGTAATCTCTTGCTAGAACCTACAGCCATACTGGTGGCTCAAGCACAGTTGACTTTGCTGAGGAGAAAAGAGACGGGAACATTCTGCAGAACTTCTCTGCTCTTTATTCTGGCTCCATTGACTAAAATTTAATTCAGGATTGGTCTTCACATCTTCAGTGTTCAGAGGAGTAGTGTCAACAGTACTGCTTTTTCATCTTTGTTTTAGTAATTTGAGTCCCAATAAGAATAAGGCTGCAACAGAGAAATCATTGGCATAGTTGGGAGGGAGGGAGAGAGTTTATGTCACTTCTGCAGTTCCTTTTCTGGAACAAGTCCCAGGCATAATTCAGTGCAGCTTCAGACTCCTTGACCATCTATAGCCTCATGGGGATGTTTTAGCAGCTAAGGACAGATGTGGTATAAAGCTGCCCAGCTCATAGCTCCCCTTATTCACTTGTTCTCTCTTTTTTGTGAGGGATGTGAGAGTTTGTGAGGATTTATATTAGCTTCCTGTAAGAACTTCGAAGGGACTGGGCCTGGCACATTTTATTTGTGCCTTTTTTTTTTTTTTTTTAACTGGAAATAAACAGAACAAAGTGAAAATCCATCTTGTGAGTTTTGCTTTCTCTCCTCTGTTCCTTTAAGAAGTGAAACCAACGGACTCGAACCCTTAAAACATACTGTGAGAAGAGCAGCAAAGAGCCTATAGTGACATACTGGTAAAAAAAGTCTGAAGGCTGCATTTTTATATATATAGTCTTTAGATGTCAAGATGATAGATATTAAAGAAGGAGTAAAATTAGGTCTCCTCAGTGTAGAACAGTTTGGGTAGCTGAGGATTTATGCTCTATTGCTATCCATGATTATAATTTCATGTTTGAATATATGCCATTTGGCTTTCTCCTCTAAGTTTGTAGAGATGGTTGATTTGCTTGAAATGACCAATACACCTCTTGTATGATATCTGTTGCTTAGCTGTTACCCGTTGTTATTAAACAAGTTGGATGGTAATTTTCTGGCTCAAAAGGCTCCCAGAGAGGCAGATCAGGAGACATCTTGATCTATTTGCAATTGCATATTGCATAAGGAAAATGGAGAGTTTTTTCTGAGGCTCAGTTGAGAGATGACTTCATCAGGCCATTATTATACCTGTTAGAACCATTTCAAAATACCTATTACCAGGGGAAGTTTTTCTGGACTGATTATGTCTCACCTATGGACTTACATGGACATATTTTCAGGTATGCTTGACAAACCAAGAACTTAGCTTTTTTTCTGAAAAACTGGCATATACTTTGGGAATTCTAGTCCTAATTATAATTTTTGTGAAAATCTTGAAAATTTGGGCCCCGGAATCTTAATCAGATAATATAATGTTTGCTTCATTTGTTAAATTAACTCTGTCTAGAGATCCATCACTTGTGTCGTATCTCACTAGGTTCTTGACTAAAGAGATAGCAGTCTGGGAACATCAGCAACATGTGCATGGCATCTGTGATTGACACGTGTGTGTTGGACACACAGAAAAACTGTTGCTTTGAGCTACCTTTTCTGAGATATTTTACATGTTTCACCTACCTGTTGTTAAGCAGTAGGTCTAAGCATACCTAATCTGAAAGAATTCCTCACTAAGAGGGGACTTTGCTTCTGTGTAGGCTCACTATGGTGAATCAGCTACAGGAAAATCATTGAAATGTTCCTTGGGGAATTCATTCCTATTGAACAAATTCCTATTCATTCCTATATGAATATTGGGGCAGAGGTTGCTATCTTATTTTACAAATTATAAATATAGTAAATGAAACATTATTTTAAAAAATAATAGCAAGATATCACTAGCAGGTTAGCCAGTTCCAGACCTTGAATATTGACTTGCAGATCTTTGCCTTTGTCCTGTAGTTCTTAACTGCAGAACTTAACAGCATCCAGAGGCAAAATTTTGAACAAATAAAGCTATGGTTCAGCATAAGAATGTTTTCAGGGGTGCAAACTGTTCTCAATGTAAAACCATTATCAATTTTTGTTGATGTTAGTGAAAGCTGTGGTGGTGAGTTAAAGGGTAAGCAGACTGAGTGAGTAGGAGCAACTCTGAATCTGACTTAAGAGCCAGAATAAGTGAGCACTTTGGTTAGAGGGGATATGAATACCCTCAGGACTTGAAGGAGGCAAGGGACAATTTCTCAATCCTTTTGCTAAACTTACATCTACTCATACAATCCACTTGCTTCTGGAGACATTACTTAGGCATTGCTATTTATCTGGTTTTGTTTCTTGTGTATCATCTATGACAGCACTTAAATAAAGTTGGTAGGAGAATAGATGCCTTTTTTTATCTTATGGTTATACTAATAGGCTCAACTGCTTAAGGAGAAAATAATTTTTAGTTATTTTTCCTCATATATCACAGAATGGTTTCAGAAAGCCCTTAAATGCAGTTATTTAAGTAGTTTCAGCTATTGCACCTGCAGGTACATTAACTTTTTCCAGTGGCATAGCCATGTTTTGAAAGATTGTGAAAGTTAACTCTTGATTTCATTGCAGGGTATTTAAAATTACAGTTAATACTTGTAATGAAGCCTGCTCCTTTGATTAACTTTGGTACTGACTGGGGTTTAAGTGAGATTACACTGCCAGAAAGAAAAATTCTTGACTCTGTATGCTTCTTCGTTATTTCTACAGAGTTAGAGAAATGGTTCAGTTACTGAAAAACCGGCATGACTGCTGACCTATATTCAGATCTTTGCTCTTCTAACCTGCACATTTTTGTGGTAAAGGATTTTGTTGAGTCAATTATCACATTCAGTTGAATAAACTAATTACACCTCATAGTTAATTTGGGCTCATATTTACAAAGCTCCTATAGAAACATTGCTCAGGGATATTTTATACATAAGCATCAGTAATTACTTCAATTTGTGGTTAGTTAATAATACACGGCTAATCACAGTACTAGAAGGGCTATCTCTTGGTCTATCTTTCATACTCTTTAAGAAGTATACAATCAAATAAGAGCTCAGCTGACGGACTGTGAGCTGTTGAATGGGGAAGTAGTGTTAGAGATATGAAAACAATTTCTGGTCACATTATTATATAAATGCCTCTAAGGATTTTAGTCCAAAAAATTTTTCTGTATTACCTTTAGCATTAAATAAATTAAAAACATATTTTTATTTCCAAGATAGCAATTTTACAAAACCTGTGGATTCCCAATTTCATAACTCCCGCAATGGTCCAGACTCCCAAGCCATAGAAGAAAGCACTCCATTTCTCTAAGCTACTGTGCAGTTTCTTGGCAAATGATGATAAACAGATATTGCTTGTTAGGAAATCTGTCTTCCTTTTTCTTTTTCTTATTTTAGATGTAATCTGGAATGAAAACCAATGCTGTCATCATACAGGCTCCAAAAATAACAAATAAAATAATATTTATAGTATAACTTGGGGTATAATATTAGATTAAGCCTCTAGGCTTAGCCATATTGCAGCAAAGGTGTAACGTAAGTTTTCCAACTCCAAGAGACAATGGCAAAAAAAAAAAAAATCATACTCCAGGCATTGCCTCCCTCCTGCCCATTTGGTGCTGGATGAGAACAGAAGCTGCTTTCTAAACTCTAGTACTTTGAAGATACTGTGATACATGGCAATCTGAAACTCAAGGGTAGCTTTGGATCCCCATCCCAGATCCTTGTAGCTTTAAAAAGCAGAGAAGGGAAGTGTGTTTTCTTACTTGTCTGAATAAAGACAGGCACTACCCTTTATGAGAGCTGGAACTAGCTGAATAGGATCTTAAAATGAAAAGTTTATGAACTTTCACCATCCTCTGGTTAAGCTGGAAGACATTAACACCGCCAATGACATCAATATTTAAAAAGAAAGAGAAGCTGATATTTGAGCCAAATGGCAATGCCTGATAAAAACTAAGCCATATAGAGAGCAATCACAAATACAGATTCGAAGAAGTTTCATAATCAGATATGTTAGCAAAGGAAAACCAGCAGACAAGGAAAGATGCAGGCAGACACTAGGAAAGAGCTCAGAAGCAGAATGCCTTGGGGCAGAGAACTGAGTGGAAGGCCAGATTAGGAAAGTGTGCACAAAGAAAGTATTTGTTCTTATTTTGCTGATTTTGCATTCATTCTTCATAAGCATGGCTGTCTGGAACAATATATTCTGAATACTATCAATTCCTCCCTTTGACAGATATGACCCTACAGGTTCCTAAATGTCAGGCAATTTTAGCTACTGTTTTTGTCTTTGGGAGAATTTCAACCAGGTTGACTGTCTGAACACCATTAATTTAAAAATTTCACTAGAATTTGATGTTAGAGATTTTGTGTTCAAATTACAAGTTGATACAGGAACCAGTAAAATTACATTTTCCATGTTCTTGAAAAGATTTTTTCTGTGTTCTGAAGTAATGAAAATATCCACCAAACCCATAAGCCACCTCTTTGTTGTTACCTTGGATTCTAGCACTCCTATGAAGTTTCCTAGGAGGATATTAGATATTTTAAAATGTGGCAAAATATAGATTTAAACTTTGAAAAATAAGGCCTAAACAGTTAGGTAATTATTGATGAATAGTACTGTGTAAAAATCCTAAATACACTGTTCTAGAGGGAGCCAAACTCTGAGAATTTTATTTGAGTAAATATTGAATTAACTGTGAAATAAAGTGTGTCAGCATTTGAACTGTATTTTCTTACAGATAATTAATCTTGAATAATCACAGAAAACTGAAGAAGCAGCAAAAGATCTTCTTAGTAGACCAGGATTTTCTAGGAAAACCTTTGCTCTCTGCCAAAAGTTTCCCATACAACTATTTTCATCCTTCTTAAAAGGGTAGATGGTGTTCTTATCTTGATGTACAATTTAATGCAAATTTTCCCCAGTCTCTGGAGAAGCCTGCTCCCTCTCATTTCCTCCCATCTCAAGGCTCTCACTGCCTTTTTCCTTAGACAATTATAGGTGGGTTATTTTATCATGCAACAATAATTTTGGGGTGAAAAAAGCCTTCAAACCAAAAGAGCAAAAAATCATGTTATTGCACTGTAGCAAGAACATGTAATTAATAAAACTGTAGGGTAAAATAGTCACCTGCAGCCCTTAAACCAAATAAACTCACCATAAGCATGAATAATTCTGCAGGAAAATAACATTAAAAATAGTAATTATTTGAAATGTACTTACTGTTCCTGCAGTTCCTTTGTTTAATGAATATATTTCAAACACCAGTGGCACACTTGAAGACTGACTTGAACTCTCTCTTTGCATTGCTTTGTGGTTAATGGCAAACAGGACTTTAACCTCACCTCTCAAGCTCTATATTACTTCTTCTTCAACTAGCTAAATAAATACCTAGTACAGTTTAACTGTGTAGCTTTACGTTCTTCTTTTTCGGCAACAATGTTTAAAGAGTTTCTGTCCTCAGCTGGTTTTTCCTGACCCACACCTGCCTCTCTAGGTGTTTTGATACAAATCTTTTTAAAGAGGTATAGGAAAATAGGTGAGAGAGCAGGTTCAGATTAGAATATTTTCTGCCTTTGTCTACTTTTTCAGCGCTATTTTAAATTAGAACCCAGTTCCTTGAACCATTTCCTGTGTGTCCCTACAAACAGTCATGTCAGCACAACGGAAGGGGTGGGGCAGGACAGGAATGAGGGTTACGAGCAGGAGGATAGGGAGTTCCTTACACCGGAATTGCCACCAAAAATCATTAGACATTATAGCTGCAAAGCCATCTAAAGCGGAAAAAAGGCTCGGCACCAGAAAGTTAGTTTAAAAACATAAGAAAAAGGAGAAAGCAATGATTGATTCACTAAAAGTACAATAAGATACAAACACATCACATCAATGCACCTGTTCCCCACTTTCTGGCACAGCATAAAATAAGAGATTATGTGTTTATATATATATATATATATATATATATTTATATATATATATATATATAATCTGGTGGCGCGTGTGTGTGAGAACACACATATGCAAGCAGGCACATGTGCAAGTCTCTTTTTTCCCTCCTGGTTATGGTGCTTGGCATGGGAACTGAGCAGAGAGGCCTGGAAGCAGGAAGTGGAGGTGACTACTAATGTGTAAGATGCTGCTGGATCTGGTCCTGTCAACAACAATCAGAGAAGGAGACTGCTAGAAACAAGGGCTTGGGTGTGGTTTTGATTTAAGATATGTATCTGAATAATTAAACCAAGAAAAATATACTCATTTGGGGGAATGGAACTGTGACAAGTTCTGTCAACTTTGATTCTATCTGTATAACTTTTTGAGATAGTATTTTTAAACAGGGATGTAAACTCGTAAAGTGGTCTGATCCCCTTTCTTTCTGTAGTCTGCATAATGCAAGCAGCTGCTCAGAAACACAAAGATCTCACTCTAGATTTCCCAAATCGAAACTGGAAATATTTAGATTATAATTATTTTCTGTGGGTTCGTATGACAACCTGATATGATTTTTACATGAATGGCTTCTTAAAGTTTTAATTATATGTCATTTGTTTGAGGCTATATTAATTTCTTTATAAGTCTTGAAAGTAAGATGTTGATTTAATAGGTTTTCAAGGAGCTGTTCAGTTCATTTGCTATTGTTATGAGGCGTGTATCATCTCCCATTTAATTATTTTTGTTTGAGCACAAAAATTATTGTCTGTTTTCTGTGATAGCTCCTATCCTTCTCTTATAGTTGCATGTGTGACTGCTGTAACCTTGTCCGGAGGACACTTTTTCAGTGTCAGTAGATTTGTCTTTTAATTTCTATGTGGGGTTGTGTTAATATAGTAGGGAACAGAAATCTGGCCTGTAGCATTTTCAAGTGCTATTCTTTGTTTTTAAAATAATTTGTTCGAAAAGTCATAGGCTTGGCTAGATCCTGCAAGAATGCTCATGTGAGAAACACCTTTTCTCAGCTTGGCTTCCAGTGTCCCTGGATCCACCCGGGCATCCTTTGGTGGATGTCTTCCGTGCTGGCCCAGGCAGCTGCCCTGCCTGCTGGAGACATGCAAGCAGCAGATCTTCCATGGCCACTCTCTCTCCAAAATGGTTGGGTGCCCATTGTGATCCTAAAGCTTGCTCAGGTTTTCTCTACCTGCTACTTACCCTTCTGAATCTCCCAGCTCTGCCCTGCCTGTTCTGTACTTTGTGAATGTGTGCCAGGAGTAATGGATGTCTGCAATAACCCAGTTCTTTTTGATACTGACTGAGCAAGGGACTATTCCATGAACTGCTGAGCTGGTGGTAACTGTGAAAGCGTGGCTAGCCAGAAGAGTTGGGTCACAGTAAGCAGCTTTGATGGAGTAAATTTCTGATGAGGCAACAGCTGCTTGAGTACATGTGAAGCAGCCCTGCCTGTGCTGTGCAGGGGATGGACCTGCAGATTATTTGTCCTCAGATATTCCTTTCCATGTGGGCTAAACAGGCAGGCAGCCTCGTATGGGTGTTGTGAAACCTCTTGGTGGATTCACAAAATAAGCTTTTCTCGCAGATGCTTTCCACAGTGCAACCATATTATTTCTGCTGCTCACTGGCCTTAGTGAAGAATTTTCTAATTGCTTTTCATCTTAACCAGCCCTGTACTGCTCTAGAAATTTCCTCAGCAGTTTTGGTGGGTGCTTTAATCATGTTCACACTACCTATGCAGTCTCAGCAACACTGTACTATCTTATGTGAAGTCTATTAGCTGTGTTTCAATTCTGTTTGTTTATTGTCATGTTAATTATTTTTTCCAGAACTCTACATGTTTTCAGTAATACACTAGATATTGCATGTGTCAGCTCTTTGGACAGAGAAACCCATTTGATTAGCTCTCAGTCTTTTCTTTATTCACCAGCCATGCTTTTTTTTTTTTTTTTTGCCAATTTCCAAACTGGCAAAAAATAAATGGGTTCATAAGTATTACAGTGAAGTCTATCAGTGTTGGATTCAGAGTTGAACGAGTGAAGACAGATTTCATAATTCCTAGATAGAGGGACAAGGTAGAAAGTAGCTGATAAATGGCTGTTATTGTGCTCTTTTTAGTCACAGAAGACAGAAATCATTTTCTCCAAATGTACTGCTATTATTATTAAGCTATTTAAAAAACAGAATCTTTTCTCCCAAGTTTGAGATGATACCTTCTGTTGGGTTATCATTTTATGTGCTTATGTATGTATGAACTGCAGGTGACTATTCAATAAATCCATTTTTCTTGTCATTAATATTAGAAGATTTCCAACTTCCACTTGCATGCTTTATTTATGATCAAGTTCTTGCAATCAGAAATGTGATCTTTAATAAAATGAAATGTATGTGTCTGATGGAAAGAAGTATTAATCATGCAGAAAGCAACCAATACACATTTATTTCTTTTTGCCATATTGCCACATTGTATTTCTATAGGTTATTCATGATTTGTAAGTAATATGTAAACATATTTTCAAAGAAGCACTTTCCTTTAATGCACTGTGAGTCCAATCAAACAAGTGTGTTCAGTTCCCTCTCCTATTCAAAGAGCAGGACAATCCAATGTCCATTTACCTCTGCTTTGCTTTTAGATATTTCTACTATCTTGCATGTTGTGGATACAAAACTGATAAGACCTGCAGTTTCTTAGGGGATACATTTTAAATATCAGTACCACAGTGAAGTGATTCCAATTTTCTGTAACATTACTGAAAGTTAGCCCATTCTTTGTAATAATCATGAGTGTTCTCTTGAATTCATATAAATGACTGGAATTGATATTTCACTTATTTACACTATTCCATCATGTTTAAAACCCTCCTCCTGCAAAACAACTAATCTGCAAGTTTGTTATAATATTCTGTTTATGGCAATTTGGGACGTTTATTTAGCAGTAAACTCATTTTAGAGCTTATTCTTTTGGCAAAGAACATTTTCAGACCACCAACCTTTCTATTGAGTGAACTGTACTGTATTTAAATCATACAAATATGAATCACATAACGGAAAAAAACTGTATTCATGGCAGAGCTGTAACAGCCAAGAAGGTGTGAATGAAAAATGACTGAAAAAATTCTTTGAATAGTTGCATTAATTTCTACAGGAATTAATTGCAGTTATCATTATATCCCTTTTGTGCTCCCTGTCATCAACAGCCACTAATCAGTTGAATCTCACAGGCCCAGGCAGAAATGTAAAATGACCTGCACAGTCTTCTGTCCTAGGCTCAATTTGGCACCGCTATGCACTGCTGACTAGGGTTGGCTGTTCAAGAAGCAGAAAAAGTGTAACAGTCTCGGTCACATCTTGGCAGTGCAGCTCAGCCCTCAAATGCTGAGCAGTTTATGTTACCTAAACAGATGAAAAAATGAAAGTTGGACAAAGAACTGCTGTGTGTCACTGATGGAGCGTTGTCAGGCAGACACAAAGGCTTTCAGTGCTGGCTGTGTATGCCAGCCACTGGGTGCGTATCACAGAGATATTCCCATCTCCTGTTCCTCCTGCTTGTACAGTGTCTGTCCCATGCACCATAACATCACCTGGATTTTGGATAAAGCTGCAGAAGCATGGGGTAATCCTGGTGCTGGAGACCCTGCAGGCCTTTGGCACAGGATTGGTTTTAATGTGCTGAGCATGATCAACACTAAAGTCTTCTGAGTATGGCCAGAACTTTAGGCACAGGTAAGGCTGAATGGTTAGGCGCCCTGAGGTTTTGATGGCTGGGGGATTGTGTGTGCATGTGGGCAAATAAGGATCTAAATTTTGAACCTGGATACCTGCAACGGCAACTGGATCCCTGCAACGGCAACTGGATCCTACATCCATCTGAATCCCATCCTTAGCCCTCAGTGAGTTGGAACATTGTTTCTATGGGAAAAGCCCTGAGGACAAGATCCTTAATAGCTGTAAATTGGCATAGTACCACTGAGTGTATTGAAGCTCACATAATTTACACTACAAAAGGATTTGGCCCTCTGTCTGTAGTTGGAATCTTCTGTAGTCAAATCAGCAAGTAGCAGGTATTAGAAGCAGCTCATTATGGAGGAGCCATATTCACCCATGTTCTCTTTCTGGGAGGTCTCACTCTTGTTCTTTCATGATTTCTGTAGCTGTACCAATGCAGAATAGAGGTCACTGCCACTTAGAAAATAAGTTAGTTTTTTAGACTGAAGCTACACAACAGAAATTCTGGCTGATGAGGCTCCTCTCTGGGCTGGGGACTGTGTGTGTGTGGGAGGAGGGATTTGCAGAGCTATGCAGCTGGCCAGGGAGAATATCTGTGCAATCTAAGGATCTTTCTCTTCCCTTCTTTTTATTTCTCCTTTACCCACATTTATTTTCTTCGTCTCTGCCTTTCTTGCTTAGTTAAAGAACTGTTCCTATTCAGCAGCCTATTCAAGATGATACATTCAGGACTGTAGCTTAGTGAAATACAGAACTGCAGACATAGCAGGAGAAGCAAAGCTTTTGAATAACTGATGGTTGAAAGGCACTATTTGGCAGTGCTAATTGTACACAGAGTATTGCCCAACTGCACTGCTCTATTTAATAACTTGTCATTGTATATGTTTTATAACCCTTTGTTAGCCTTGAAAATTTGCTTAGGCTGATACCCAAAACCCAAAGTTGGTGCCACAATTGTAATTGAAATATGAAAATATTCCAAACCTCTGCTTCCTCTCAATAGCAACTGTGGTAAATTCCCTGCAATTAAGAAAACTCCCAAGTGGTCTTCTCAAAATGCTGCCACACATTGCTTCAAATTATGGACCAGAAGTTTTGCATGGTTTTATGTAGTAGACGTACTCTCAGAGGAAGGATCTGGTGAAGTAACTAGTTTACTTCAGAGAAAATCCCATAAAACTTTCCCATCATTTTCCTGACTTTTGATACTAATTTACAATACTACTAGCAAGAAAATTCAAAAGTGTTGAGGAAGGGGTTAGAAACAGCCCTGTTTTGAGACTGTCTAGACATAAGCAAAAAACTCAGAGTGAGTTTGTTCATGCCTTGAACACAAGATAGTTTTGCTTGCATCTTGCAAGTGAGGCTACCATTGTGAGTTTTAAGTGACACTTTGCTTTTGCCATCAATATCCATCTTCTATGGCATATACAGCTGATAATAAACTTCAGTGGGAATTTGGTACGTCATGCCTGCATTTATGCATTTCTTCTCCAACTAGAACTTAATAAATACAAGATTCCCAGCTTCTGGGAAGCTGGGAAGGTGACTTTAGTGTAGACAATTTACCCACGTTATTGTACTTCCATGGCTTTTAGAATTGGTATACAATAACCCAAATAAGGCACTTATTAGAGAGGTAGCATTGAGATATACTGATTATACTGATACAACTACAGTGATATAATTATACCAGTATAGTAATATGAGTAAATTTTCTTGTTTAAGCAAGCCTCAAGTCAAACCTTTAACATTATTAAATTGTAGTTTTGCATTATGAACAATAATAGTATATAGAATTTCAGATGCTAGAAATATTTAGTCTGTCCACAGGGGGCCAGAACAGGATTATAACTTCAGAGTGTATTAGAGCTTTGTTTCTTCTAATTTTAAATGTCTTGAGGGAACAGAGCTTTCACCATTTCCATAGAGACACTATTTCACAGCCCATAGATCTTTCTGTCAGGAATATTCACCTTGCAGTCTCTCAAAATTTTCCTTTTATGCAAGTTTGGTAGCATTTTTAACTACCTTGGATAGCTTTATATGAAAGAGGTGAAAGGGGAGGAACTGGAGAGAGAGACACCAAAAAAAGTGAGGAAAGCTCTAAATTAGTTCCTCATTAAAAAAAAAGTCACAGCACCACAGATTGAATGTTGCTCTCATCAGCGCCTTTAACAGTTTAAATGCTGCTATGATAAATGTAAATTTAAGAAGATCTTAATGTCAAATGGAGCAGGAATTTTACAAAAACGTGAAATTTCTTCTACATATAAGAGTAAAATATCACTTTGATTCACTCTAGGAGATTTCCTTACATAATCTAATATATCTGCTTTAAACCTCAAGGTATTTTTGCTGGTTTATAGACAGTGAGACCTCGCAATGAAATGGAGAAGTGGGAGTTAACTTTAAAAACATACTGGCTTTCTCCCAAGCAGTGAGTGCTGACAAGTATAACCATATTACTAAAATCACATCAGCAATGTGATATATTAAATAAAAACATGATCGTCTACAGCCAAAGTAGTTTGTATTTTGTCCATGAAAAAGCATTGCATTACATCAATCTGTCCAAAAAATGGGGCACATCAGAAAACAATGTTAAGAAGGCTTTTAAAACACATCATTGAGATTACAGCACCTTTAAAAATAAACAGCACTGAATACCAACACAGGTAAAATGTCATTGTGAAACCCAGATCTGAAATTCAACAGCATGCTTTATAGCTTTCCAGTGTGTGATAAAATCTGTTCACCAGATGTACTATCTGTCTCCTGTGTAGCATACTTGAGCATCATCTAGGCCTGAGGCCCATTTATTTCATGTAATTGCCTTCCCTGTGCACACCTTAGGGCACCCTAATTCTCCATTTTATTTCAGGCACTGTACAGGGTACCATCTGGTAGTGTTAAGCTCATCTCATTTTATTGCACTATTGCAGTGGCTATATCCAGCCCTATAGCATTCTTTCAATGAAGAGAGAGTTCAGTTACTGCCAGCTATTTATTTTTACCAGAAATAAAGTAGTTTTTAACTATACACATGCAGAGTTCACATGCAGATGAGCCTTACCTGAAATGCAGGTCACTGCTTTTCACCCCACGTGATTAAATATAAATAAATAAATGGTGACTTGCTGATATTCAGGTACAGCAGCAGTGCTGGGATAGTGTTCTCTTCTGTTAAGAGTAGGAGAGTTAAATTCTTCTTACTCCTCTGAGTAATGATGTCTTTTTAGTATCTCTTTTTTATTATTTCTATTAAAATGAGCAAAAAATATTATATCACACCTTAAAAAGGCACCTTACAGGAATAGCTTAATATTTAAAGGTAGCAATATACCTCTCAACTGTACTCTGTTATAAAGTCATTTGCTATTTTAGGCCCAAATTTACTTCCGTACATCACATTCCTGCTGTTATCCTCATGTTTATTCTTGTAAATTTTTGCCATGAAAAAAAATAGAACTTGAGATTATAGAAAACTTCTTCCATTTCTAGGTTCTTCTTCATTGTATGCCATTTTTAATCATCTCCCTCCTTTTGAGTCTTTGTCACGTATTTTAATGGCTCTTGGTTATTGCTACTTAGATGTCTAACTACCTGCTTGTGCCTACAAATGAGGGAGTTGGAAGACTAAGTGCCATTAATTGCTCCTGTAGTTTTCATGTGCAAAAAGGGAGCCTGGGTTTTCAAATTCTGAATTTTGCTGGCAATAGGTCTGAAGCACATCAGGTTTGAAAGTGCAATGCAGTTGTCTGCTGTAGAGCCAAATTCTACTTTCCTATAAACTCTGCTGACTTCGGAATGGTTGCATGCCAGTAAGGTAAACCAGAATTACCCTCCTTGCTGCAGCTCTACCGCTGTTGGAGAGGAGAAAAACCACCTTTGCTAAATCGTGGTGGAAACATCATGTGAAACACGTTTAGCAACAAGTCAGACACCCTACAACAAAATACACAAGTTTCAGTGTTTCTTAGATGTGTGAAATAGATCCTGTTCCTGATGTCAACAGCAGTGTGAGTGAAAAAAATGAACTGCTTTTCTCCCCCAGGCTTTTCTTAAACTATTTAAATCACATTTTCATTGCATCCCCTTCCCCTAGTGCTTTCTCCTTAGGCAATGTCAGGACCAGGTTATTTGGATGCAGCATAACACCCTCCATCCGCCCTCCATCTCTGTAGCCCTGTCTCCTCTTTGGAGCAGTAGTCAGACAGGATATCATCCTTTTCAGAAGTATGTGTAAGTGTCATTTGGGAGCAATAGTTATGTTATGCAATGCTTCCAGACAGAGCTCAGGCAGTGTAGGTTGGCCCAGTCATCACAGCTAGGGGTGGAATATGTCCTTTCTCACCCTGGGCAATAGCAGAGTTTCCCTTCTATTGAAAGACAGAAATGTCCCCCTTCTTTCAAGCATGGTTCCAGGCTTTCTGCAGGCTCTGGCTGATGCCGTTTCCCTGGTGCCACTCAGTTCATGCTTCACTCTTCTCAGCTGCGAAAATCTAGATGAAATATTGATGTAACTGAATGCTCCCAGTAGCTGGGCAGTGTCTGTCTTGATCCATCCCCAAAAAAAGCAACTGATGAAAGAAACTTGGGGGTGCTTTGCAAGTGTTGATTTTAGATAAGTATTTAAGTTACTCATCTGCCATTTCCAGTGCTGGAAATTGCTCTCTTTCTATAATCTGCTGCATATGACAAGGTGACGGTGGACGTTCTCAGAAAATAGCTTGGCACAGCTCTGGTGAGCAGCACAAACAAACTCATCATTAAAAAACAATCACTGTTAAAATGCATTCTCCCCCTTCTCATGACTTTCTCATTCATTGATTACTAAGAGCCACAGCATGGCATTAATAGCCGCGTCTGAAAATGCCACCTTCCGGATAAATAAATATAACACAATGAAACTTAGAAAAGGTGAAATTGTGTTCCATTTGGAGAATTCTGTACGTCTTGCATTCACTGGCAATGACAGATGTGGGCAGATTCACCTGGATTAGCTGTCTGAATTGATATAAAGGGCAAGTGAATGAAAAGAATAACTCTCTCTATCATTCTTTGTTGTAGGAAGAGTTTATTTTACTGTCTTCAGTCTCAGCTGAAGTTGGGAATACTGGATTGTGACTAGACAAGCTGTGATTCTTAGCAGCCATACGAAGTACATTTTTCTGATGGTTTGTAAATCAGTGGAAGTCTCCAGTGAAAAAAATAGGTTCAGATTTATTTTCTGGAGACTTCCACCTCCTTTAGCTTTCAAGGCACCTCATTCTGTAAAAATGTTAATGATAGTTTTAGTATTAAGACTCATTTCTCCCCTTCACCCCATCAAACAGAACATCCTGATAATTCCAGATACATTCATCTGCAAAGAGCTAAGTGTCTGAACAAGCCACCATAGGCCTTAGAGGAGTCAGAGCTCAGAAATTCTGGTAGTTAACTGAGTACTGAGATTTTCTGTATACCAAGAAACGATGCTTTAACGAAGGGAAGAGAACTTCAGAGCTGGCAAGATGCAATAGACAGGTGTGGGTGCAGCAGGGTACCAACCAGACGATATCTGTTGAAGGACTGGAGCCTTAAATATAATTAAGACTGTTCATTTGGCATAGCAAAAAGAAAACTCATAGATTTTTATTGATAAAAATGCAAATGTGATAATTTGATCTAAAAGGAGAAAGGTAATGGCACATACTCATTCCTATTAAATTTATTTTCCATTAGCAAAATGCTAATTAACCATTAATCATTTGATAATGTATATGTAGCAAAAGCAGCTCAAAATTCAAATTGTCTAAATAAATAGCACAATAGCCAGTCAAGGTGAAAAATACCATGCTTCTTTATAAAGAAGAAAAGTAGAAATCATTGTTTCCCCTTACAGAAATTGTAGCTGTGGCATACATACAGCCTTCGTTACAACACCTGAGAGTTACAACTAGCTAGTCAATCTTTTCCTGCAAGTGGCTGCCGTTAAATGGAAGCAACACTAAAACAGACTTACCCATCTCTGCAATCAAACTGTGAGAAGACTGTCTTGGGATTCATTGGACAGTGGAATTTGAAAGCACCACATTCTTGCAACGGTTCCCTCTGAGCCCAAAGGATGGCTTCCTAGCACTAGTGACTTCTACTCTGAGCTAATTTCTGCTCCACTCCCATTGCACATTTTTGCATGCATAGGCCCCTGGAGTGCTGTGCAGCCAGACCTGCTGGCATTTCCTGTATATTTCAGTCTCTGGTATGATATTGGAAGTAACATCTCAGCCTGGAAGTATATTAAATGAAGTATGCATGCAAATTACTAGCAAACTGCCTTTTCCATTTTACAGAAGGTTCTTGTTCGATTGGTTCATTTTGCAAGACTTAATTCTGTAGGATGGGCTAGGCTTTTTTCCCACTATAAAAAAAATCCCTAGTAACGGGTCCCACATCTGAGACAGTGAAGATTAAAATCAACCATTGTGTCGTATACAAGAAGTAACTATTTTTCATAGGCTTTTTACTGTGCATTTGGGATTATGATTTCATATTATGCAAATGCATTTTATGAAACCGTAACATAGAAATGTGTACTATTGTTAATACACATTTGCAGCCTAGCATATGAAGTCTCCAAAAGAGCCATTCTGGTGTCTTCTGTCATTGTGTATTTTGAATAATAAACAGAATGTGGTTAGACATATTCTGTATTACAGAACAATAATAATAAAAATTGCATCCTGTCATTAATATGCATCAACAGCATGTATCCTGGTAGCTCAGAAAGGCATCTCAATGTGAATACATGTTAAACAAAAAGAAGAAGTTGTCTAAATCATAGCAGAAACAGGGACTGTTTGGGACAGCTCTGTTTGTTGTACTTGGAGGGAGGGATGGTAATCAAAATCCTGCTTGTTCTTCATTTCTTTCAGCTTCACAATGGCATTATCTCTGTCACTGGAATCGTTGGTTGCATGTTAGTTCCTGTGTATCACAGTCATCACAGTACTATAAAAGGCCTCAAAATAACTGTTCTTATATTTGTTTTCTAAAGAACTCCAAAGAAGCAACTGGTGTTTGAGCAACCTAGCTGCTACTGCAATGCCTTGCCTAGAATGCTAACCTATTGACAACACCACAGGCAATGGTTAGGTTGACGACGCCATTCAGACATGGAATCACAATTATATATTATTCCTTCTTAAATTAGTAATAAAAAAGAAAGTAATTTAGCAGCTTTCCCAATTCAGCATGATTTTTGTACTTTTGGTGCCAAAAAAGTCAGTATCAATGTTCCTGAAAAATCTGTATCAACACTGGCCTGTGACTTACAGGTATACTCCTATTTCCACTTATTTCACAGATCTCAGACCTGAGCAGCGTGTCCATTTGCCAGCACACAAAGTCACACTGGCTGGTTTTATTCTGCTGTAACGTACAGAAATGCATCACCCTACCTCTACCTGTTACCATTGCTTCCATGAGGTCGCAGCTTGTCAGCCACAAATCCGTGCCATGTTAATAAAACCAGTACTCGTGTAGTGCCATTACTGGTGTTTCTGATATCCCAGAATGGTATCTGGGATATCATTTTGTGTCCTAAGTTTTAAGAGCTTGCCAAATCTGAAAGAAACAGAAACAAAGGAGAAAAATGGAGCTGTTCTGCTGTTCCCCAGATGAGGTCTTTAATAAGGGCACCTTTCCAGGGTGAATGAAATGGTAATTATTTTTTTTTCTTGGTCAAATGTATTCTGGTACTAAATTAGGTTTAGTCTATCTGTTTCCAATGTAATCTTGCCCATATAATCTGAAATATTGCAAAGGCTTTAAATGGCTTTTGTAGGTTGAGTTGACCACAGGTTCTGGGTATTACTACTTGAAAACAGTTATGTGATATTTAATTAGAACTGCCTTATCACTCTTTATTGTAACAATCTCTCTGCTTGCAAAGCTGGAAAAAGATTAACTTAATAGCACGGTTCAGCAGAAAAAGCCAAGAGGAATAAGCTCTAGAAAAATATTACTTTAATTCAAACATCTGTATTTTGAAGATTCCTACAGGTATCAATTAAAGAAGATTCCATGTCTAGATTGCATTAAAGGCATGATATCTAAACTTGAGAAGGTAAACACCTGAAATTATGTGTTCTGTATAATGAAAATTGCCTATCTATAAAGCTCTTTTTTTTTTTTTCCTACTGCAAGAAACATTTGTAAAGGTAATTTCATGGACATTTGGAGACTTTGAAATGCTTTTCTGTCCATACGGTTCTTTATGAATAGGTAGTTTTTATCTGTGCTCTACTCAACTGGATGTTTATAAGACTGTCAGGTTTCAAAGATGTCCACTAAAAAAATATAATTACCCTAAAATGACTAACATAAGATTTATTCAGTTACCTTTTAAGTATTGTGCAACTTATTTCCATTTTTGTCCTTCTAATTTTGCCTCCAGTAAAATCCTAAATTTTTATAATTTGCAGTGCTATTTCAATTAGTCGATTTCCCCTTATTTGTACAAGTAAGCGGTCTTATAAGTTTGAGACTGTAAATCATTCATCCATTAAAAACTCTATTTCCTCATTTTGCAACTTCGACTCATTTAGAAAAGAAAAAACCTTGGCATGGAACAGAATTATGCAATGTCATGGACACATTAACATTTGGATCAAAATTTTACATTGTGTCAGCCAGTAAACAGTATAAATGGTTCAGATTTGCAATAAATAATTGTCTATTAATACCTTGGCGTGGTGTAGCAAATTAAAGTCTCACTTCAGTAAGCACAGATGTAGGTAAGAGCTGGGGCCTAAAGAAAGCAACTGCCATGCAGCATTAGAACAGAAAGAGAGCATCATGAAGCGTTACTGTATCTTTCCGGCAATGAGAGTAACATGTACAGATTTAAACAGCAATAGAGAAACATAGGGGGAGGTAGGCTGTAGGTGCATTTAAGTCTAATCAGGCAAGATTCAGAACCATTTGCTTTAGATGCTCTGGCAGACACTTCCCTTGAAGAAGATTAAGAGAAGCATTTTAAAATACAGCATTGTGTGCTGTTGCATACAGAGCAGAGCCCATAATTCAGGACGATTGGGACATATGATACTCAGGGACCTCCTGGGACATTATGTTGGGCCCATTCCTGTGGTAGTCAAACACCCCCAAAAATCATATCTGTACACTTTTTTTGTTACACTGCCGTATTTTGCAGCTTGCAGGTCGTTGCCAATTGTCTTGAGATTTTCACAAATTTAATCGGTAACTGAAATTTTGTCACATTACTCCAGTAACTTCCTGCCCCACAGACTGTGAGCAGATGGTCCTGAACACTCAGTGTCTGAAACTCAAAGTTCAGTTTCTTAATGTGGGTTATTTCTGTGAATGTTTTAACAAGCAGACATGCCATTACTTCAGTGTGGAAACTCAATGCAAATAGAAGCATGAAAAGAGATTAATTTACAAATTCAAATATATATGAACAATTAGGTATTGATAATTATTTAGAGCGCTCCAGTTCATAATATTGTCTCTCAGCTGTCTCTAGTAGTGTCACCCATGAACCATAATTGTTGTTACTGCAGTTTTGAGCATGTTTTTTCTTTTGCGTTACCAACTCAGCCCATAATCCTGTAACACAATCTAGCTTGTCCATACACTAATGGGAAGGCATTAATCAAAACATTGTTCTCCGTTACATTAACTATAGAGCAATATCTCCTTATTTTCTATTTCTTAATGGTTTCTTTGTCCAAGTGTGTTTAAAAATGCAGCCTCAGTGTTCAGGACTACAAGTCTTCCATGGTCTATGCTTGATTGGCTGAGTAATCTCTCTCATTTTCTTTGGCACTTTCTGTTCATGTCCTTGGTGTCTGGAGCACGAGTCAGTGGGTTTTTAAGCAAAGTACAAGGTCTGTATTTTGCAGGCAAGATGGCTTATTTAAAATAGATCTGAAGCTGGTCCTGCTAGCTGCAAAAGGCAAGGGCTTAAAAATCTTCCTCCAGTGTCTGGCTGTTTGTAGGCCAAACAAAACTTAATGCTTGCTCTGAGGGAACACAAGAGCGATCTGCTTTTTGCATTGCCTCGTGCAGTGGGACTAGTTAAAAGGGTTATAAATGTACCCGTGAGAGCCGATCCCTCTGCACTTGGGAGCTCCTTGGATAGACTTGAGAGCTTCTTCCTTAGCTGCTCCAGCAGTCTTATGGCTCTGCTCCAAACCTCTGAGGCTATTAATAAAAACCTGAAAATCATCCATCTAATAAAACTCATGTCACTCCTTGAAACACTCAGACCTCTTTAGCTTACCAATGATTTCTTCTGTTTGTGCAGCATACTCCGTTGACTTGAGTCCTTGCATAGTTACTGTGAAGTAATGCATGTTATTACATGGTTAACCACACAGTGACTTTACTGGAAGCAACGGTAATTATAGAGTAAGTTGTGTTAATCCTCCTGTGCAATTGTTTGGTAACTGTGTAATTAGCTCAGGTCACCTGTGCAAATCAAAGTTGCTTGGTAATTTTTCTCTTCTCCCTTCCTGTAACAATTGCAAGTGAGTTAGAACGTTGATGGTATCTCAGCAGGGTATGTGGATCCAAACCTGCCAGAGCAATGCATTGCTTTCTATAAGCAACTCGTACTTTTAATGTTATCAGCAGAAAACTGATTACAGGGACAGAGGTTAAATTTGCCAGTACCTCCAGCTGTACCTCCATTTTTAGCACCCTCATTGAAATCGAGCTTAATATTACATTGAATAGCATTTACTCCCACCCAGTTGCTGTTTAGGGACTTGTGAAATGAACTAATGAAGTCAATGAAGTAGTCGTTCTGTGGCCAGAGAATGCAAGTCACCAGAGATGATAAGGTGTGACTTTTTTGCATAAGCAATCCACATACACATCCACAGTGTAACACAGAGATAAAGAATGCTAGGGACATGACCTGACGTGACATGATTTTCTTTAGTACTGGCCTGAGTTGCACTTTAGAGTATAGAGAATTAATTACATGATACATACCCAGCTCCCATCAGTGCTCCAGCAATCTGTGAAGCACTACTTAGGCATGTCTTTCCTGTGACACTTCTTCTGTCTCCAATATATCACACAGCAAACCCAACATAACATAAGTACACATATCAATGTGAAAAATATCATCCTGGTGCAGAAATTTTCACAGTTAATTAAAAAAATCAAATATAAGCAGTCCAGCTCCTTACTAAACTAATTAAAAATATAAATACAATAAGCCCTGACTGAGCTTTTGACAGGTCATTAAAAACACAAAATTGAGTCAAGTACAAGAACTAGTTTCAATGTATAACAGAGTGAAATAAAATGGTGAGGCTGAAGTTAGACTAATGCTGGTTTTGTTTCCATTGTTCCTCACCTGGTGTTGGTGGCTGAATTTACACAGTGCAGTTCTCCAAAGGTAAAGGCCTGGGCAGTTTACTACGTGAAGTCAAAGACACCATTTACCGCTTCCTTCCGGCTTTTAAATCTGCTTCCCTGGCAGCCTTACCAGCTGTGTGTGTTCCATGCAGTGCCTTTTTGACCACAAGTTTTGACAAAATTTTCAATCCTCTGAAATTATTTCAGCGATAGACATACACTCTCAACCGCTCCAAGTGTATCCTTTAGAAATAACTGTGGTTGGAAGTGGAGCTGTGCTTCTGGTGCATCAGCTTGGGGTTTCCAAGGAGGACTAAGATCTAGCAAGCATTTTCCTTGTAGGAGCTTTAATATTGTGCAATGGGGCTGCACTAGGCTGTCACACTGGCATTCCCTTTGTTTCACATGGGACTCCCAGTCCTGAAGATACCTATGCTGTATACAGCTTAGTTCATACCCAGGCTCTTTTCTAGGGCAAATAAATACTTCACTTGGTGTCTTAGAATAGATCTGACTTCATAAGGTTAGTCTGGTGCTTGGCCATAAAATACCATTCTCCCATTAAGTTTGCAGTATGAGGAATTCTCCAATATAACTACAAAACCCAAACAAAACCAAAAAAGCATGGGTGTAGCCACTGAATATTTTTCCTGTTGGCCTTGATTTATCAACAGCATAATGAATGTCCCGAATGCCTTTGAATTTCCTTTGAAGCTCCCTTTGAGGGGAGCTTCAGGAATATTCCCTATATTGTCTGGAGACAAGTGGGGGATGCTATTGTGAATGAAAATGTTGCTTCCCAGCATGCTGCAGCTTTCATTCACTGACATCCCACATATATTCACTTGTATATAACATCAAAGAGCAGTGTGTAATATAGTTTTAGCTGAATTTATTTCCAACACAATTTAGCCTGCCTGTATATTGGCACAAGCTCAGTTTTTACGATCTGGACTTGAGGGAGCTTGTTTCCTGGCATTAGGAAAGGAGACAAGGGATCAAAGCTATGCTCCTTGAATGGGTGTACAAGAGCTCCTATGCTGAGCGAAAAGGATGAGGGAGTATCCCAACAAAAGGTTCCCCAAAGGATGTCGAGTTTCTGCATCAGGGCTTGTCTGCTTCAGGAGCTCTCCTGCAGCAAGCAAGAATGTGAGCTTAGCACAGAGTGGTGTAACACCCCTTGGAGAGGCTGCCCAAGGAATTGCTGTGACACAGATGAAATGCTGTAGAGTCACCATTCTTGCTTGTTGTAATTCCCACTATGCAAAAGTACCCCTGAATCTGTCTCCCCAGCACTGAGCCTCCCAGCCCAAAAGAGTCAGTACTATCGACATTTGTCCTTGTTGCTGTGGCCCTTAGAATTTGCCTGTGCTTGTGTGTGTAGGTGCTTCAAAAAGCCAGAGTCCTGCACCAAGCTGTGCCTCAAAAGAAGGGATTAATGCCTAGAAAATATCTTAGTCAAAGAGTTTAGACACGGTTTTATAACTTAGTTAATGGTCTAGTACAGGAGAGGCCTGAGAAAACATGGCAAATAAGTATTAATGCTGGATCCTCCTCATTCTCTATTCTTTTCTACTGCCTCTATATCAGATGGGTCTCCTTTTTATCCCTAGCATTAAGTTTTTATCACTTTACTAAAATACAATAAATCAATAAAATAGGGCAGAAAATTGCTTTCTTACATCATTGCACCAACATGCTGCTTGTATGGTCTGGAATGACAATGAGACATCCATCTTTCTGTGGACAAAAATGCCAGTTCCCAGTACAAAATGCCAAGTTGTATAAAGCTAAAAAAATTCCAGACCAAACATTAGCTTCTGCTGAGATCAGAAATGCCTCCTAGACTTTTCTAATTTTTTGAAGATCAAGAGAAAATTCTAATTCTCTATACACAAAATATTATTTATAAATTAATAGTTTTATTCTGTCCTAAAACTCTTTTCATAGTCATTCTTCTTCCTGATAGTATTTGTGTGAATCTCATGCCAAGCTCTATAAAGACCTTTTCTGATTTTTTTTTTTTTTTTTTTTTTTTAAATTTTTAAATGTGCTCACTAGGGGCAATGCTCATAAAATTCAGCCTCAGCCACAATCTGGACTATGGTCTGCCAAGCTCCACATAAATAAATCATCAAGTCATTTTGGCATCTTCTGGGCCAGGAGGAATATCTTCGGGGTAGATTTAAAGAGACATTGTCTTGTAAAGTATGTCCTTTGTGGAGAAAATTAAGCAGTAGCTTAAAGGCTACTTTGAATCTCAGATATTTGAATTTTTGGAGGTAATCAGTGCAACAAAATACAGTGAAAGACTTTTTAATTCCAAAATTGCAACTGGTCTTTCAACAAAATTACAGCAGGTCTTCCCTGCTGCTATCATAGCAGAAATTAAATCAAATTCCTGAGACCCCCGGGTAGTGTGAGCAGGTGATACTGGAGATGCCGCTTTTGTGCTAAAATGTCTGCAGAACACACAGCAAGTAGCTGTTTGAGCTTTTCTCTTAGCAATCTGAATGCTGAAACAGGGATAAGGCAGCCAAACATTTCTCAGCTTTGCACTTTCTAAAGCCAATCTAAACACTGAGATGCAAGACTGCTCCAGCTCCAGAAGAGCATGCTGAGATTGGCCTGACAGCATGCTGGCCTGTCAGCTGGCAACACCTCATCCCTCTGTCCCTCCCTTACACCCTGGGGAAACAAAACCTGGGGTAAGTTGAAGAGAGCAAAGGCCCCAGGGGTGGCCAGTCAGGCAGGGGCACTGCAAAGGACATGTGCCCTGCAGCCCAGGCTCAGAGCCGAGTCCTGGTCGTGGGACCTCCATGCTGGCTGGGAATGATCTCTGTAGTTGGCTGCAAAACGGAGCTTTGTTCACCTGCCCCTTGTGGGGGGCATCTAAAACAAGGACATGTAAATCAGATAATAATCAAGAGAAAGCAAGCTGTAGCTGGTTTGTCAAGAGGAGACCTTGGGCCACAGTCCTGTCTGCCATTCACAGGTCACTGAAATCAATGGAGTTGTGCCTGCAATTACACCACAGGGAATCTGGATCATTTTATTTGGACCGTGGGAAGTTACTGAACAGTAACAACAACACAGAGGAAAATTGCCTCATTTCAGGTTTTGTTAAAATCCCCAACTTGGACCAAGTTCATCAACAGGTTCTAAACCATCAGTGGTGTCTGAGACCATTGAAGAGGTTTGGGTGGGCAGCAGGGAGAAGTCTGGCAAAAATTAGTATCTTCAGCTGAGGTTTTCTTAATGTTCCTGCATTCATAAAAACTGCAAACAGGCCGGAGGAGTTTGAACTTCCTGAGATCATTTGGAGAGCGAAACAAACATTTATGGGTGCACAGTGGATATGCTCATGATAGAACCAGAAACGAAGTGACAAATCCAGAATGATATCCATGCATACATCATCAGGAAAAGAATGAGTTGCAGCTGGACCACTGACTACCTGAAGGAAATTCCCTGTCCGTCTTAATTAATTTCTGAAATGCAGAGGAGAGTCTTAGCTGCAGAAAATTGAATTTTAGGAATGATGAACTCTTAGGAGCTGTGATTTGGCCCACTGTAAGTAACAAGGGCCTCCTGAAAAAATTGAAAGCTGAAAATCAAATTAAAAAGTCAGGGAGTTTCAGCTCATGTCTGGTCACAAAAATATTGTACTAAAATTATACTTACCACCAATGATAATGACTGGAGGTATTTTAAAGATCATTTACCTATTTTGAGTGGTCTTATGTTATTGAAAATGCAACAGTGGAAAGAAGCATCAGATACTCCTTCTGGGTTACACTGAAATTAAATCTTTGGGTTTTGGAACAGTGGCACAAGGTAATTAACATGCATGCTGTTGGCACCATATTCTTTGTATATATTTCTGAATTGAAAAGAGGCACTGAGAAATACATACCAGGCAGTTACAGGTTAAGGATCATTTACATAAATTAGCAAATTTGCAAATGAATTCATCTAGTGAAAAGTAAGACACGGGACACTGCATTTTAATAATTGACATTCCACATGAAATGCAATGTTCTTGAGGAGGAAATTGAGCTCCAGGTTGCTATTAGAACCAGCGGAGCAGCAAGAGCTGGAAAGAAATGCCATCTCATATTATGCGAGTTACTGCTTCTGCATAACAACTATCTTCTATTCCAACAGACTTTATTTTAATAAAACAAGTACTAGGATTTTTACAGAATAAAAATCCAGTCATCTACAACACTGCTTAGGAAACAAAAATGCAAGAAATCTTTGTGATCTGGTTCTGCCAGCTAGTAATTCATTATGGTTTAAAGTAATCTTTCTTTTTCTGTTTTATTTGGCAGCCAAATCTCCTTACTTTTCAGTTATACCAAGTAGTTACAAGCTTACCCCAAAGTATGCAACACTGACATAAAATTATAAATTATCTAATTTTTTGTTCCCTGTCACAACATAGGTTAAATTGCAAAATAAAGATAAGTGATCCACTTAGCTGCTTCCTGCTGTCCTGATCAGTTTAAGAACACATTATGTTGCAAATATTGTTCTTGATACAAAAGTAATGACTTTCATAAGGTGTTAGTCAGTCATTCAAAGTCACAATACTTTCATGTATGCCATAAATACAAAGTATATGCTCACAGAGAGCTGAAAGCAAATCTGTCCATAGTAATGTTTCTTAGTATAATTTGAAGATTAACTTAAAGTGAACCAGATCATTCTCTCAGTGATACACTTTTTCCAAGATCACATAGAGTAAGAGTGTCATTTCAGTGAATGCCAGTAAAATTTCTCCTCTTGTAATATTCCTAAATACTGATGTGAGAGTGTTTGTCCTTAATCTGACTACAACTCTGACATCATCCATAGGAAGTACTGCGTTAAACTTCCTGAACTGAAAAGATAAAGCAACAAACTACTGCTACCTGCATGCAATGTTTGACATTTGGTTATCCTAACATCCTTTTTACTTCTGTCTTTATAGAATTTATTGCAGCAAGATGGACAAGCTGACTAAGGTCTCTTCCCCTTCATTTCTCTCATCTTCTTTTAGGAACCTGAGACATTTTAATTCCCAAATAGGTTGAGAAGCCCCTCCAAATGAATCAGCTGCATTAATAATATTTATTTTATCAAATAATTCAGCTGTTTGAAATACAGAGAATAAGATTCTTAACTATAATAAGCTTAGACTCAATAAATGGGTAAGCTGACATCCTTCCTCTTTAATATTTTGACACACACTGTGGTGCATATATACATACAGGTAGAGCAAGTACATTTACAGATTGCAATGATGCCCTGATAAGCAAAACTCGCTGCCCTCACTGGCACAGGAGCAAATTTCTGTAACTCTCATGCCCTTTGGTATGAGGTCTTACTGAGAAGTATTCTCCTGTACTGATTAACAGACTGAATGAAGAAAGCTTCCATTTTTAACTTCATTCTTTGTGACACAAAAATAACTGGCACATATTAACGGGAACAATCATGTGGTAGAATTATTTTACAATAAAGAGGAAAGAAAGCAGATCTTGGACTTTTTCCCCAACTCAGAATATTCTTTCCCCACCAAAGCAGCACTGTAACGTGGGTCAGATAGTCCCCTGTGCTGTGTCCTGTGCAGAGTAGTCAATAGGCTTTGCAGAAGTCCATAGCTTCACCAAATAAGACTTTACCTTTAAGAGTGCAGTAACAGTGTGAATGCCTTTTCACCAGGGTGTCACTGATGGATCTGAGCAGCTTTTCATGTATGCGTGCTGCAAACTCTTTATATTTTTACATTCTAATAACAGTGAACAGCATAAATTATCTCTAATTCTTGATTCTGCGAGGAAGCAGCCATCTGGTCTAATACCACTGTGACAGTGATATAGGACTGAACACTCTGTGCTTGGTCTGCTGCACAGAAAAGGACAATAGGACATATTTTAAAATGTCAGGATACATCAGAACCATATTCAGGAAAGTTTGCATTTATGAAAATTGATAGTATTGGAGATATATCATGATGCAGATCTAATCATGGCTGCTGGTACAGTGAATTAAATTAAGAGCTGATTTGAATTTTTCTAATTAAAGATGTGTTATTCCTTCTCTCCTCATGTTTTTCCTTTAGTAAAAGAAGCTTATTAAACAATTTTCAGGAAAGCTTTGTGATGCAAAGAGTTAAAGCTTTAGCAAAAAGCCCCTGGTGTCAGTGGTAGTTTGACTGTCTCAGTGCATTATTCAATGGGCATTTGTTTGTATTCCAAAATTGTTGCTGATGTTTGCATAATTGTTATTGTTTGAACTAGATAGACTTGGTAATAAGCATACCCAGGTACTGCAGGGTAGGATGGCATGTAGGCACAGCAGCTTAGCAGAGCTAAGCAGAGCTGTACAAGTTGTTCTGTGTGCTCTTTCCAGCCCTAGAGAGCTCCCTCAGCTGCCTGCTTTCAATGCCTAAAGTACATGCGCTAAAAATAAAGAAAGGGCAAAAAGAAAAAGAAATTTGACTTATGTAGGAGTAAACTAACATGAATTAGATCAAAACCTATCAACTTGTGATTTGCCCCAACAAATTAACGTCAGCTTTGCTGTAGTGCTTAATTATGTAAGTAGCTTGTTTATGTAACTTGTCTTGTTTAAAGTTTTTTTAATAACACCAAATATTTTTCAAGACTTCAAGACATAAGGAACTTAAGAGTATCATTTGTAGGTGTCACGTAGAAGGTATTTCCATCGTTAGCCTTAATGGCTTTAAGAAACTTACTGTATTATTTAAAAAGTAAACATGAAATAGTTCCTTTCACAGCATGAATAGTAGTTAACCTACAGAGGTCAAAGAGTTAAATACTGTAATGGGATTTTTAAAGGGACTTCTTAATTTTATGACCAATAATATCATTTGTAATTTTATGTACTAGGAGGGGCCATCAAATTCATACTCCAGGGTGTTAGCTGATCACAGGAATAAGAAACAGTCCCCTCATCCCTTTTTGCCATGTAGGACATTGCGTAATTAGCCAGCTGTTTTCTTTGAAGCACCTAACATAGGCCACTGGCGAAGGCAGAATTCTGAGCTTGAAGGATAATTGATCCAATCTGGCTTGGTAACTCTATGTTCACTTGTCTACTCTTAAAATATATGCTCTTCAGATCAAAGATGGGGCATTTTTCAGTTTTTCATTTTGCTTTCTGCTTACAAACGTGCCAGAGCTATACATTACAAGAATTCTTTCAGAAAGTGGTCCTTCTGGATCTTGTGTCAGCATACTTACTAGTTAGAATTGTCCAGTGCTGTGACTACCTTTAAGACTGTATTCTGCTTGCAGGACATTATTCTTGAGGATGCTGTATGCCAGTTTTGCTAAC
Source organism: Morus bassanus (assembly GCA_031468815.1). NCBI lineage: Eukaryota > Metazoa > Chordata > Aves > Suliformes > Sulidae > Morus > Morus bassanus. The sequence goes on along the minus strand of CM062574.1, from coordinate 25,822,432 downwards.
TCAGATCATCAGATGTTAAGGCATGCTTCTATTGTTCAATCCTTCTTGCCAGCTCCCCTTCCCACTACCATAACATCCCTTAAGTGCTGAAATGCTGCTTTCAGGGATCCTTTCTTGAAAAGGCAAATGCAAACTTATTATTCATTAAGGGGGAAAGTAGATAAACAAAAGCAAAGGATAGTGAGCTTAGCCCAGTTTGTGCCTTTGCTGGGACAATCTCCTGTGATACTTCTGCTTCACAGCATCAGAAATGGTCATACCTATACTGTAAGCAAAGAAAGCACACTTTCAAAGATAAGTATGGAAAAATGTGTAAAGATAGATCTGGAATCATTTTGCACACCAAATTTTGAGCAAAAATGCAGGTCCTGGCTAGAATCTTGCATTTGTGTGAAGGAAGAGGGAAGCTTGCATGTACCCAGAATGGAAACGGCCAGCACCTGTATGAGTAGTCAGAGGTTTTCCAAAGTTGAATGGGGAATCAATTAATTTATCTTTGCTTAAAATCTTATATCAGAGCTTGAGGGAGTTAAAAATGGAATGTTAGCTTACAGTCATTATAAAGTTTCTGCAGATATTTCATTTTCCCTGGTAACTTTCAGATAGATCATGTGAAAGGCAAAGTTGCTAAATATTATTTCCTTGTAGGTTTTTTTCTGCTACAATCCTAACTGGTTATAATCTTCTGAATTCACACAGACACTAAGAAAGCTTATGAATTCAGTTGATTTATTATTCTATGCCTTAAACATGTGTCAAGAAACCAACTAACCCACTGGTCTTCACTCTTTTGTTGCCTTGCTCTTTCAGAACCAAAGTAAAATCTAATCAATTCTGTTAGGATCCATGAAATCCTAAACTTGAGCCACTTCCCATTTCTGGCAGAAAAAGTAGAAGCAATACTAGTTCCCCAATTCAATATCAAATGGTTGCAATATAAAAAGTTTAAAAATGCTGTCTTGGAAGCCAGGACTAGAAAGAAATTGGATAAGGACTTGTGCTCATCTCTCCTCTGTGTGTATTCTTTGACACCTCCCTCAGTGTCCTGTGTGTATATGTTGAAATCAAGTTTTGAAAAGTCTCTGAGTTTTGAGTTTCTTTTTTACACAAGGATCCTCTGTGACCAGTCAGTGCACCCAAAGTTATGCCTGAGCTTTTCTAGGTCATTGTTGCTATGGAGAGCCATAGGGGAAGCCATAGTCCCCTTCTGGTGCTGCCTCTGCCGGTTTCTGACCACCCTGTGAGCCCATTCAAAACACTGAACTAGTAGAAAACTAACTTGGCAAGAAAAACTGGATCATTTTTATTCAGTTTGTGAACTGAATGAGGTTACAGAACAAGGAGGGGTGGGGGATGGAACTGGGAGAAATTAGGGGGACGTACAACACTCTCTTTTGTTGACAGTAAGTTTCATCTTTTCAGCCATGGTGTTTAGCATGACCCAAGATGTCTGGAAATGGAGAACAGCAGTTACTATTAAATGGCATTACTTTTAAGATTTTGTGCATTGATCTTATCAGGTTTCTTAAGAAAAAAAAGGTCATGGCTGGTCAAATGAGATCCCTCACTTCCCTTTCCTCTTCTCCCTTGAAAAGCCAAAGCTAGTATACTAATTTGTACCTGCACCCTGAGCTGAGCTTCCATTCAGTCAGAGAGGCAATGAATGTGCAACAGTGAGCATTACTTTTGGATGAGATATCAAGCCAGGGTCTTGACTCTAAATGGAATTAAACTATGTCTGGACCAAGACCACCAAACATCTGTTAATCAGACTCAGGAAATGCTGAGATGAGAGTTTACAACAGAGGTACTGCTAACAGGTTGCTGTGTAACCAAGAGAGATCTGTGTTATTTGTCATCTTCTCTGAACTCTTCTACATCTGGATAGTAGTTTCATGTGCTTATTAGCACAAGTTCACGGATAGTAAAGAACTAAAAACTGGCAGCCTTTTCTCTGTCTGGACAGTGCAAAATAGTTTGTATGTGCTACTAATTAGAATTTCTAGAGGTTTTGTTGAAGAAACTCAAAGCATGACCCATATGAAAAAATGTTATTGAGTAATTTGTGCAATCTCTATATTATAGAGGGAATTTAAACTTTCTCTTTGAAAAGCCATCACTGTAGTAGTTGAACTATTCATTCTCATGTGTTATTTCTGTCTTAGAAACAAGAAAGAAAGAAAGGAAAGGAAAGGAAAGGAAAGGAAAGGAAAGGAAAGGAAAGGAAAGGAAAGGAAAGGAAAGGAAAGGAAAGGAAAGGAAAGGAAAGGAAAGGAAAGGAAAGGAAAGAAAAGAAAAGAAAAGAAAAGAAAAGAAAAGAAAAGAAAAGAAAAGAAAAGAAAAGAAAAGAAAAGAAAAGAAAAGAAAAGAAAAGAAAAGAAAAGAAAAGAAAAGAAAAGAAAAGAAAAGAAAAGAAAAGAAAAGAAAAGAAAAGAAAAGAAAAGAAAGCAACAAAGACACACAGAGAGACAGAGAGAGAATTCCAGTATACTTTCTGGTAGAGTTTTCAGTAAAGGACTCATTAGAGTACCAGAGGAAGCATGTGGAAGATAATTACTTAAGAACAAGCCAAACGCTGCAACATTACCATAAGCCAGAGGAAGAAGGCTATGAAATGCTTTGGGCACCTACACACATCAGGACAACCAAGAAAGGTAGGCGACTGTTTACTGCTATGATACCTATTTCACTTTAAAAGATTAAAAATGGTGGGGGTTTTGAATCAGAAATACAAATGACGTTTTTTCTATGGTACCCTGATATCCTGCTAGCAAGTGTTTTCCAGCCAATCAATCAGTCACTCAAGTAGTCAGAATCTTTAACCACATAAAAATCTATTGAGAACAAGTTTTATTTACAATGGTGACCTGGCCAAGAAAGCTCACAAACAGCAATATGTAACATCCCTTACAGACATACAATCACTATTGTATATTACTAGAAAGCTCCCAAACATATCACCAGGCATAAATCAATTATATAAAATACCACAAACATCAAATAAACCAATAAAAGAGGGAAGGTCATAACACCACCAGACATGTCATGAATAACCGCCACAAACATCAGCCAGTGATTCATCCACAGTATGAATAAAAAACCAAAAGATATACAAGCAATTCCTGTTAGATCCTTTGTGTTCTGTTAAAAATGTGTTACTGTCTTTTGATGTTGTCTGTTTTACAACATTACTTCTATTTACATTTCACTAAAGGCATCAATTATTTTTAAGGTCTATGTTAATTAAAACTGGGGGTTTTGTTTGTTATATAAATGTGCATTTTGGCATGTATGTTTTGCTTAACAATTCATTGCATATATTTCCATGCTTGCTTATAATTAGTGATACTTCGCATTTAGTTAATATAGTTCACAATATTTTTATAGTTTGATCTACTAAAAGAAATGGGGCATAGAACACAATGGGAGGCATAGTTTGGTATCATTGTCATTGTTGTGTGTGTGTGTGCCCTCCACCCCTGCCCTGGATTGTGAACGTAATTCAAAAGCCACTAAGATTTTGAGAACACTACCTCCAGGTAGTCATCATCTCTTAGAATGCACCACTATTTGTATATTAGCAACAAAGAACATAAAACCATCATTAAACTTGGTCTTTAGAGAGCTGAGAGATTATACATAGAATAGCATATCTGTAATGATTAAATGTGAAGACTGCAACCAATCCATTTTTAAATGCTGGATCGTGGCTTTCTCAGTGTGTATGTCTGTACCTCTTATTCCCAGAAGTCCAGTCTAGAGGCATCCTATTCCGCTGTACTCGCAACTGGAATATACATTTATATTTTTGCAAGGGCCACAAGAGTTTAACCTTCACAAATTCTGTTTTATTTGGTAGTGTTTGACACATGGTTTTCAGGTTGCATTCAAAGCAGATGTCTCATCTATTTGAAATTTTATGAAATAAATAATATGGAATATGCTAAGTTCCACCCTCTGCTTAATACTTCCAATTATTCAACATTAATACAATGTAAATAAGCATTACCTTCAATCAAACTTGACAGAAAATTAGATCTCATCAGATCCTGTTCTCAAAAGGGACATTTATGAGCAACTCAGAGCTTACAGGGTGGTGATGGTATTGTCCACCATTTACACTCCTGTAGTGTTCAGCTGGTGAGACAGCAGCAAGACAAACCTGTCTGCTAACTTGGCAACAAAAGCATTTTATTGCTGAAAATGAGATTTGCATTTAAAACTCCTTTATAGCTAAACTGAATGTAATTGAATGGAAAAACTGGAAGAAAACATTTGGTTTATTTATATACATCCTCCTCCAGACCTGAAGCTTATTCTGAAATTCAGAATAAATAGATCACCCACACTCTAATCTAGGTCCCCTGCTTTCAAACTGATGATATTGATGAAAATCAGACTGCCATCATTTCAGATTAGTCATTTTTACTTCATTGATAACATATGCACTTAGAAGCAAGTTCTGCACATTTAAAAAAAATCCAACCCTTCTATGCATGCATTTTTCAGATATACACCCAGCTAGTATATGCTAACGCCAAGCAATTTGTTTTGCAGCATGTCACATAATTCTCTTTTTTTTACACCCAATATCTATGATTAAGAAATGTAATACATACTAAGAAAGTCTTAGATAATTTACACGATGCATTAAAGTGTTTTGCATGAGAATATAGTATGATGCAGACAGCAGAAGAATTATGTCTTTCATTAAAAGGTTTGCAACTCAGTGTGCTATGATATAACTATAGCAGTTTTTCTGTCTCAGTGAAGGTTTTTTATTTTAAACACTGCCTTGAAAACCAAGGGATGCATATGCAATAGCATTACTTTAGCTATATGTTTTAACTTAATATCACCTCTTAGTAATTACACACTGTCAGTTTACCTGCTGTCCCAGGGTTATGGGTGAACAGCCATGCTGTCACTGTTCTTCATCTCTCTGAATCTTGATGTAAGCAGTAAAATAAGATGGCGTTTTTTCATTATTTAACGTTTTTTTAAAAATCCCAGTTCAAAGCCTATTTGAAGCAGTTCGTCAAGAATGATATACATTAAGGTCAGGATTAAAAGAAAACCAATTACATGGAAGAAATATGATTTTTGCCACAGATCCTTTATGTGCAAATTAGGATGTGTATTTGCTGCCCAATTTAGAAAGCACCAAAGGACAACTTACAGGGATATAGAGTAGCCTTTGGAGGAGTTCAGCATTTGTGTTTCCTGAGGAATTTAAGCAAGGAAGAGGAATGGTGCACATCACAGGAAGGCTTGTGTTTGGGCTAAAACCTGGTCATTGCTTAGCGTGCTTTGCACTATTTGTATAAACACCTTAGGTGTAGACTAGCAGCTTGGAAACTTCTCCGGCTTGGAGTAATTTCCAAATGCGGCAGTGTGCATATAGGCTGTTCTGCATCCTATTCATACCTTCACTGTGTTACTGACAGAATAAAAGACAGAGCTCTAAGCTGATGCAGCATTTTGATGCTGTCTGACTGTAAGAATGGTTTACAAGGCAGAAAAGGTTTCAGCTCTTTGCTTTTCAGGGTCTACTTCAGAGGCATAACAAACCATGCTTAGAGCCTTACAGAGGTCTTCCCTCTCTCCCATCCACTGAAGTTAAGAACAACCTGCTGTGATGGTTTCTACCTCTTTTCTCTTTCTTACATTGTCTTCTGATCACTTGTCTACTTCGCTTTGTGTTCACCAGTTCTTCATATTTTTACACTAAATATTTGCTTGGAATATGTAGCTATGAAGCTGTTCTTCCTTTCCACATCAAAAATCTGCTGCTATATTTTCAGGAAAAAAAAAAAATGGATTGTACTTATTTGTAACATCCACACATCATAACTGGCATTTTATTGAGCCTTTATCTCAGCATGTAGATCAGCATGATATGTAGTTGTTTCACACCCTCACCAGCTCCATCTAGGTCTAAGCATCTATGACATCAGGGGGTAAGTGGGGATACTTTGTTCCCCGCTCAATGCGCTATTACTATTGTTTAGCTTGTGGTACTTTAAACATAAAATATATTTGAGCTCCTGGTATAGATAAGAATGGTAATACCTATCTAAGAATGGTGACTATAAACTAAAATGCAGGAGATTGAGTTTCATTTTATAATAATTAATATTAGCTGGTATAATAGCTAATAAAATTTTACCTAAGTGATAAAAAAGGCTGCAATATCTAGCACTCAAACATAGCTCCTCTGTTTTGCTGTTTCTGACTAATATAACACACAGACTTAATAAATCCAAGACTTCTAAAGGATTTTTCCTTAAGATATTAATTTCCTTAAGATAGTATGTGGGCTTTGGTGAAATTTGTCAAGCTGTATTTAAAAACAAATTGAAGAAACAGTAAATCTTTTGTTGTTTGGCCAGAGCTTACTTGTACTTTGGTGCAGAAGCATAATAATGTTCTACTACTGTGAGGGCAAAGCTGCCAACACTGAGAACCTGTATATCCTCCCAAGACCTTTTTTATAAAGACAAGAAAACGCAGCGTGGCTTGTCCTGCAGTGACACTTCACCTTAAAGGAGTTGTATTTCTTCTGCATCCTCCTCCGCACAGACTGTGGCAGGTTGGAGTCACAGCCCATAGGACTTGGGCAGCAGTGTGTTCCCAGAGCAGAGGAGAAAACCTCAAGGGACGTAGAGCTGTAACTACCCCCATGCAACACAGTGTGCTCAGTTTAATGATGGCAATATGCAAATTCTTGACTACTATGATGGCTTTTAAGGGTGTGGACATCTGGATGCCTTTTAATCTAACAACGCGCTCAATTCAGTGATATCATGCATCAAGACACCAATGCTATTTTTGTCTCTTTCTTCCTGCTAACTGAGCTGAATTCCAGACCCCTGGAATTTCCTTTTGAAAATGGGGTGCATTGAGCTACAAATGAAAACTGTTATTATGGCAACTGGCATGTCCTGGGGGCAGGGGAACTCACAACAGGCTGTTGCTGCTATTCAAGGAATGGCCTTGTGGAAATTTATTTATTTGATATCCAGTTAGCTCGGATGAATAGTAAATCTTCAATCTAGTCAATCCTCCTTCAGCTCAGATGTTTGAAGCAAGTGTGCCACAGCTGATATTTCACGTGATATAATTCTCCCAAGACCAGGGCTCCAGACCAGGGCTATGGCAGAACTGGACTGTCTCTGAAATCACTGATCAAAAATTAGGAATTAAAATTAAGGTCAACCAAAGGAAAACTCTCCATGGATCTTCCTGTGTTCATGTCCGCCACACAATGTCTTAGTAATGGCATGTATCTTGCTCTGCAGCAAATTTGATGTGGTCAATAACTCTCATGTGCTGTGACTTTCAGCACTAAAGATTGCTCACAGCAAAAGTCACTGGCAGCTGAATTTTGAATGTATGAAGTCCTACATATTATTAGTCATTCCTCCGCTCCTTTGCCAAAATTAACCATCTAAAATGGGCAGCCAAATGTATTGGTGCTGTATTGATAAGGATCACAGGCATTCACCTGATAAAACGAGGACTTCTGTCTCAGAACATGCTTTGAATAGTGCATAGGAAATAATTCATGGGACCATACACTGGCAATAAGGGAGAAACTGATGCTTCAAGAGCTTCTTATTTAGTGGTCACTGTTCATCCTGTATATCAAGTATTACCACATCCTGCAACTTGAGAAAAATGTTGTGGAACTTATGATAAAAACAGCATGTAGTTATGCAAATAAAGGCTTTGGTTAGGTGCATACACATAAGAGGTTTGAAATAGTTTTGTACAGACTTCCATTATTCTAGCGTTTCTTAACTTTGGTGTGCTTGGCTTTGTGTCCTGGTTTCGGCTGGGATAGGGTTAATTTTCTTCCTAGTAGCTAGTAGAGCGCTGTGTTTTGGATTTAGCACAAGAATAACGTGATAACACACTGATATTTTAGTTGTTGCCAAGCAGTGTTTATACTAGTCAAGGACTAGTCAGCTTTCCATACTCTGCCACCAAGCTGGTGCACAAGAAGCTGGGAGGAAGCGTAGCCAGGACAGCTGACCCAAACTGACCAAAGGGATATTCCATACCATATGACATCATGCTCAGTGTATAAACTGGGGGGAGTTGGTTGAGGGGCAGCGATTGCTGCTCGGGGACTGGCTGGGTGTTGGTTGGCAGGTGGTGAACGGTTGCATCACTTGTTTTTCCTGAGTTTAATTCCTCTCTCTTTTTGTTATTTTCGTTATTATTGTTGTTGTTGTTGTTATTATTATTATTATATATTTTATTTCGGTTATGAAACTGTTCCTACCTCAACCCATAAGTGTTCTCACTTTTACTCTTCCAATTCTCTCCCTCACTGTAGGGGGAGGGAATTGAGTGAGCAGCTATCTGATGCTTAGTTGCTGGCTGCCATTAAACCACAACACTTTCACAGAACCATAGAATCATAGAATTATTAAGGTTGGAAAAGACCTCTGAGATCATCAGGTCCAACTGTCAACCCCACACCACCGTGCCTCCTAAACCATGTCCTGAAACGCCATGTCTACACGTTTTTTGAACTCCTCCAGGGATGGTGACTTCACCACATCTCTGGGCAGCCTGTTCCAGTGCCTGACCACTCTTTCAGTAAAGAAATTTTTCCTAATATCCAATCTAAACCTCCCCTGATGCAACCTGAGGCCATTTCCTCTTGTCCTATTGCTAGTTACTTGGGAGAAAAGACCAACACCCACCTCACTACAACCTGCTTTCAGGTAGCTGTAGAGAGCAATAAAGTCTCCCCTCAGCCTCCTCTTCTCCACACTAAATAACCCCAGTTCCCTCAGTCGCTCCTCATAAGACTCGTTCTCCAGGTCCTTCACCAGCTTCATTGCCCTTCTCTGAACACACTCCATCAACTCAATGTCATTTGTAAACTTATAAATGTTCTTTCAGAATAGTTGTGGTGCAAAATTATAGAACCATTAAACTGAAAGAAAAAGAGGCTTTGAGATATATAATCTTTCGAATTTTTCAGACCAAATTTATGTGGTGGTATTTGCCATCTGAGGCAATGACTATAGGGTCAAATAAAAACAGTTGTCAAAGCAGATATCTAAATGAGTAAAAAAAAATCTTTGCACATTTTCTCAATATCAGAGAGTCTTGCATATGTGATTGGGAATTTTTTTATAGTTTTTGTTTGTTTATACTTACACAAACAACTTCTGGTGGCCTGTCTTCTGTACTCCGACATGACAAAAATTAAGAAGTGGAATGAGGATGGGAACAAGCCAAAGGATATCTCAGGGTTGTTAGCCTGCATCCTAAGGGCTCAAAACATGACATTTCTCTCTCTTCAGAACATCTGTCCTTTCCTTGTATAAAGACTTAAATCTTTAGCAGATGCTGTTTATCCATGAACAGCCATCTTCCATAAGAAGTTGTATGTGTCCTTATAACGCAATATAGATATACACTGAAACACCTGCCCTGTGGAAAAAATGTAACGAAGTGGCACTTCATTACATTTTTTCAAATGAAGTGCCACTCATTACACCAGAAGAAGGTTAACATCCTCTGTGTATACCATCAATGGCATGCTGTTTACATCCTTAGGAAAATGTTCCGTACAATTAAAATACGAAATATTAGAGATTTCCTTTCTCATCCCAGTTAACAGAAAGTATATCTAATACAATGTACACAGATATCACTGAATGTAGAGGCCTGTTACCTCCACCTAGTGCCAGCAACATCCACACAGTTCAACTGATATCATAACGGGGTTTCTCCTTAAAGTTGCAAACCATTACAAAATATCAGGCTTCCTCCTGGTGCTCTAAGACGGGAACCGGTTGGAGAGACTGGAAAAAGTAATATAGCTAACCTAGCTTACAGCAGCACTGCCAGAAGTGTTTGCTTTTATTTACCAACCATTACTCACTGAGTTCACTTAAACCCAGTTTCAGTCGCCAGTGAAATGCCGAATCAGTGTTGAAGATCAAGTGAAAAGAGATGGTTTCTCTAAGATTTTCTAGTTAATACGTTAGTTAAATGGAATGTGTCCAATGATATTCTAATTTAAAATAATCTAACCCAAAGAGATTCAACTTTTTAGTGTTGCATATTCTCATTCAGCTGGTGCAGAGATGTCATTGTCACTCTGTGGCAAGTAGGTGCTCAGTAATAGTTTTGCTCTGTACCTCTCTTCATTGCTATCAAGCTTCTACACACGAAGAACTGCAGAATAGGTTTTTAGTTTGCCTTTGTGTCTAGAATTTACATATTGTTTTGAGCTGTAAATTATAGAAACCCAGAAATTGTACAGTATAAAACCATTAGATACACTGAGTTCCACATCTTGCAGTTATCTTAGTTCATATAAATAGAAAAACTATTTTTAAGTGTCAGAGAAAATTATATACTGTCTCAAAAACTGAGTATTATGTCTTCAAGTAGTAGTTACCAAGAGCACTGAAGGACACAGGAAGCTCTGTTCTTTCATTATATGAACAGCTTTTGAAAATTATTTTCAGTACCTTCTGATGTCATGAAAGAAGAAAATGGTCTGTTTCTGACGGTTCGCAATGTCTCTTGGATCTTGAGTTGTATGCTCTGAGGTCTTAAATGTTCTTAAGGTCTCTTAATGTAGTTGACTAGTTTGAAAACTGGAACAGAAAAGATTGATAATGTAATAGTTCTATCCCTCAGCTTTGTAGCTCATACATGAATTTGTATGCCCAGGAAGACCCCAAGGAACTCAAAATATACTGTTAGAATTTGGTCCCCTATTTACAGGAAGGCCATTTTCATAATCTCAGGAATGAACAAGCTGCTCTTTACAAATATAAATAAAAATTTTTTTGAACAATGCTTATTGTTAAGATTCAAATTCCAATAACAAGGGCAGAGAAAGACTCTTTTCTGTTAGCATCTTTTTTCCAATGATATTACACGGTACTGAATATAGCTATGTGATGATATATAAACTTGACTCTCTTAAAGCCAATGGGAGTCTTTGATATCAATAACCTGATGATGTTAATTGCTTCAGCAGAAATCAAGTACTTTGTTAAAGACTTGTTTTAAAAAATGAATCCTTACTTGTGGAACATTTTGTTGATATTTGCAAAACTATCCATTTTATCATATCAACTGAGAGGGTATTATAGCAACACAAAGTATTTGATTCATAAAACAGGGGCTTTGCTTAGAACTGCAAGCCCAAGTTAACAGCTTCTGGAAACTAAGGAAAGTATGGTTCTGATAACTACCCTGGTAGTTGCACAGTAAATATACCTGCCTGTTGTCTGAGGAACATGCCCTTAGACTACTGAGGTTGAATGTACATTTTCTATTACTGTAGAAATAAAATTCCAGAATTAAAGTCTTGCGTCCACTAAGGTGGATAGGCAAAATGCGCATAAAGTTCAAGAGTCAAGGATTTATCCAGATACTTAGTCTCCAAATGGGAGTTTAACTGTTGTCTCTGACACCATCTATAGAGATGAAAGGTACCTCAGAGTGCTATCCATGCTTTTTTGGCTTATACTTAAAACTTTTATGCAAAACATACTGATCATAATTAAAATATGTTCTTTCATAAATTGATTTTACTCCACTACCATTTATGCATCTGTTTCAGCAGCCATGTACAGACCCATTACTAAATGAACAATCTCTAGGTACCCTGTAATAAATTTTACACATTTCTAATCTTTTAACATTTATGGCACTGCTGTCTTTAATTTTGAGAAAAACAAGGTTTGCCCATATTTTAAAATAGCATGGCTAATTTACTAAATGTGTAGAATGAATAATGCTTATTGTTAAGATTTAAATTTACTTAAACAAGGGCAGAGAAAGACTCTACTTTATGTTAGCATCTTTTTTCCAATGGTATTACAGGGTACTGAATGTAGCTATGTGATCATGCATAAACACGACCCTTCTGAAAGAGGCTGCTGGCCTTAGAAGCAGTTCGTACTAGTGAAATTATAGAAGCTTGGATGGCCAACAGTATCAAGAAATAATTGCAACTTTATCAGGCTGTTCTCAAGTAAGTGCTGTCACTGCCTGAATCTGGTGATAAATTGCATTGATCATGTAGGTTACAGAACCCCTATCAGTATCAAAGGAAAAACATTATAGTTTGACAGTGGTGTCTCCATCGTCAGCTTCTGGAAGTATTGTACTGTACTACATTGAATGGCTCATTTAATAACTGTTTATAAATTAAACAAGCAGAAAAAATTATTCCTAGCAACTCAAAATGCTTGGGAGAATTTTTAGAACACTTAGTTTTAAGAGACACTTCAGATTAGGTGAAAGTTTGAACTCTGGATATTGCAATAATTTTGGCCAATGTTATTGCAAATAACGAATTGGTGAATGTGCACTCTAGAAAGCAGCATCAGGCTCATTTTTTTAGGAACAGCCATTTGTATGGGAGGGTAACATGCTGTATATGTCATGGTCAGTTAATAGAAGTTACAGAGGAGTTTCCACAAGCTGTATGGAAACCCTGGCTTCAAAACTGACAGCAGTTTTTCATATTATAGCAAGATTCTGATCCTGTATTCACTTCTTAGCTGTGAGTGTTTTAGGATTGGTGTAATGCTCTTGGATTGAACCCACAGTTCTAATATTTAATTTGAATGGTATAGCAGCAGGCTGTCATACTGGATGCTGCTATATACAGGTAAAAAGTTATGTAGGGGTACTTTATTAATTTTAAACAAAAGGTGGAATTCACAGTAAAGTCAAATCCGCCCCATGGGCCAGACAGGTAATGTTCTTAAGCCTTAAGAAAATCTTTTGTCACCCCTTCTGGTTTGAGCAGCTAGCCAAAATTTTGATTTTTTTAAAGTCATTCTTAGGAGGAAAATTAATGATCAAGTCAGAAATTTTAATTTAGAAACTTCTATTTTCTTAATATGAGAATATAATTTATAAGAACATGGTGGAAAAAGAGTTTTAGTTTAAAAGTAGCATGAAGTGAGGGTAGACATTGCCATTAGTCTAGCAGCATTTTTTTGCTGTGTACTTGTTATTGACACATACCAAATATGCACCCAAATCTGTGACTAGATTGGCTCTTTATAGGAAAAAAATCCAATATCCAGTTCCTTGTGCTTCTTTTGCCTAATAAACAGGAAAAGTTTTACATATTTTGATACAGCTTCCTTCCATCCCTCTTTAATTGATTCTGCTCCAGGTCTTAAGAAATGTGTGGCTTGGTCCTTGGCCCTATCTTAGCTAGCTTCAATGAGGAGAGCTAGGAATTCAAAATAAAGTGTCTCATAGGTTATGTCTGCTAACAAATTTCCACTAATTGACATCAAACTGGTTAATTTCCATATAATAAGTGTTGATTGATTCAAGGGCTTGACTCAACTGGCCCAGACTGTCCCTACAATGATCACTTATGGGCTACCTTTTTGGAACACAGTGGAATATTTAAGGTCTTGCCAGATTTCAAGGATGCTGGGAGTTGGAACAATGTTTTTAATCTTGGCTACTAATTACGTGGCAAAGGTATAAACTGGGCTTTGCAAATCATTATTTCCATTAGAAAGGTGTTGGAAGCAATTCCACTGAGGACTTCCCTCCTATTTATGCAGCTGTTATTCCCATGGGAGGAGGCCATTGCAGTCCTGGCTGAAACATGGGCTTCTGTTCTGTTTCCACAGCACTTGGAAGAAAAACAAAACAGGACTAATGAAAAACACACACGGGAAATGCTTTATTATTTCATCATCCTCACCTACTGAGATCTGGCACCACTCTGTGTTTAGGAAGAACTTCTCCCGCCCTCTCTCTCTCGCGCGCAGTGTGGTTGTATAAGGCTGACACTCTGTCATTTCCTGTCAGATCATTTCAGAGGAATTTGCTCTTATTTCCTCCCAGCCTCATCCCCTCCTCCCGGCCTCAGCCTTGGCTGCATGCCCCAGCAGCCATGCTGTGTTTACTTAACCGCATGGAGCGCTGGGCTGCCTTGGCTAGAAATGCTGGGGCAACGCGCACACACGCACATCGTGAGCTCGCTCGCAGGAGTTCACGTTCACACTCAGGAAACAGACAACAATTCTTTTGTGAAGAAAGCATGCAAGGTCCAAAGCCAAACCTTATGCAGGGTCTCTGTAGACTGTAGGTAGGTGAGTTCTAAACTTTTTCACTGGATGTGGACAAAAATCATGGACTTTTTTTGGCCCACAAGTCTCTAAATAAATTTCTCCTGGAAGATGCACTTCTGATCATTTCACATATTCAAATTAAGGTATATTCTGAACTTATCTATGTATCATGGAATTCATACATGACTTCCGGTTAATTTGACATTCAAATAATGTGTTAGGATTAGGTAAACATGCCTGGCTCCAATATATGTACCTACAGCACTGCATATAAACATGGTTACTACTACTATTTTTCTACTTTGGCATACCTGTAACAGACTGGATAGATTAGCTAAAATGTCCATGCCTTATAAATGGTGTAAAACTATTTTAGCACCCAACAATGGTGTGAAAATAAACCATGCAGAAACAGGACATTTATACTTGAATGATGTGTGAGCTTTTCAGTGGGTAACGTGGTCACAGTTCATTGTTTAAAAAAAGTAGTCTTAAGTCACTAATAATCTCCACACCAAGATTTATGGCAATGGAGAAAAACAACTAAGTAAACTATCTGACTGAGAAGTCATTTCTTCCTTCCCTGGCAGCATAGTATTTGTTTAACGTTGTTAGGAGAAGGCTAATTAAAATAATGTTACCAGAAGTCTGGGAGATCGCTAAGTCCAATACCAACTCAGTGCTCTTGATCTGGAATGACAACTTGTTTCCTCATATAAACTAGAAGTTTTTTACTGATACAGAAAATTAGAAGTCAGAGAGAGAAATACCTCCCTCTGACATAGTTATAACAATGACCATTATTTTGAGTAGCAGTCATAAAATAAATGATAGTTGACATTTTATGACAACATTTAAGTTTTATTTAATATTATTGCTGATATTTATTTAATTTAAAGGTAATGGGCTATCTGCCAGGCCAGAGGAAGAATGAATAGTTTCCATTCCACTTATGACAGGCTTCTCTTGTCCAGAATACTGTCAGAGTTCAGAGCAAAATCATACAATCACAATCTGTATAGGAGATTCTTCACTCTCATTAGCTGGAATTAACATTTAATCCACATCCTCTCATAATCCAATACAATATCAGGCAAACAATTGCAGTTTTTCATTTTATGATTCACATCCTTTTTGCTTTCTGAGTTCCATTGTACATTTAGTAGAGAGAAATAATTGATACAGACAAGAAAATAGCAAGATTTATTTCCATTTTCTGAATATCCACACTATTGAGCCTTAAAATCTAATATTAACACAATTTTTAGAGTTTTCCAGTTTCTAAATTTATCAAATGGGAGTTAGAGAAAGCCTCAATTCCCAAGTTAAAATTAACTCACAGTATTAGAAAGTTTGCCCATATGTCTGGATGTGTGCTATTAATTTTGCAAAGTAGCTATGTCAGGTAGGCACAGGTCTTTCTTCAGTAAACCAATGTATCAGATAAGATACTTTTATTTTCCTGAGTAATGGTGGCAGAATTATGAGCACATTGTCTATATTTTTTCCAATTTGAATCATGATTTGTTAAGTCAGAAGTACTCTCATGTACAGTTGTTAGTTTGTTTTCAGGACTATCACTATATACTTTTAGCTTTCTTGAGTTTCTTTGTATTCCTATATTTCTAGGTCCTTCATAGTGATGACTGACCAAAACAATAAGTAACCTCAGTGGAGATATTTCAAACCAAAAAGAACATGTAGTGTTGTTTAGCTCTGAATTTTTTTTTTTTTTTTTTTTTTTTTTTTTTTTTTTTTTAAGAGAAAACCTAAGGGATGCAAGACTAGCTTGCTTTTCGTAGTTAAATAGTATGGAAAATTTATCACAAATGCTGACATCTCATCTGAACATGATCCTGCTCACAACCACCAACAATAAAGATTTTCTTGGATTTTACTCATTACTTAAATGTATTCAGGAATTCTTTTTAACTCTGGTGAGTTTACTATGGAGAATTTCCTGTAAGTATTCATTACATGGTACTCAAAGTCTAAGCTATGTTTCTTCGAGGTGATTGGGCAGGGCGTAATACTAGCCTTGACATTTTATGAATTCTGTCATGGACTGTATGGTTTCACTTTCTCCTCTTGAAATATTGTGTTTCTTTCTTGCTGGAGCAATCTGTGGGAGGAAGAAAACTGGTTATTGGTGCTGGGAGCTGGTCAAAGCGATTACAAAACAGAAAATAGGATGTTTGTGTCCACTGTCCTACTGCAAAGCAGCAGTATCCATCTCATTTTTAATAGATGCTTGTCTAATCTGTTCTTAAAGTCTTGCAGTGATGGAAACTCCTTATCTGCAGGTTATATAAAAGCCTAAAAACCTATTTAACAGCTATAAGATCCAATACACTTCTAAATATCAGCTTTTGGAAGAAGAGAAGAATTGAGGTTTTCCAGATAGAGAGATATCACTTCAGAATTTGCTGAATTTGCCAGAAAAGGACTCTCACTAGCCACCAGTGACTAAGGCCTCAGAAACTACAGGAAAGTGGACCAGAAGAAAGGTGGGATGGAAACCTAGTACTGAAGATCAGTAACTAAGTAGTTTCTAGTAAGTGTACTCAGAAAGAAAAAAAAAATAACTCTGAGGCAATAACCCTAGAAAAAGAGATCTAGCCTAGGATTGTGATGACTCTTATTGCTCTGAAGCCGCTGAAGAGCATAGTTCAGATGAAAGAGGTTCTACTGCAACTTTCTAGAGCAACTTCTCACATGGTAGCTTTTTCTATTCTGGGAACTATAACTAAAACTATTTTGGTAGAAAAGACACTTATCATGACAGGCTTTATGACTTATTAACCAGAAGAAACAGAATGACTGAGACAGCATCTACAGCAGCAGAAAAATTGGAAGATTGTTCTATCGGGAATACTTTTTGTGATCTAGTATTTTCCAAGGGAATGTTATGAGACAGAGGGATGAATTTCACATCTATTTTGATGCACAGTCTGTAGTTGAAATATGGGGTTGTACTGCTGTATTACAAGTACTTTATTATGATTCTAAAAACCTCAGTCAGTATATATCTGCATGTGTAGGGCACAAAGTAACTCTACCAGCAATTGTTCACCCTAAGAGTGAGCTAAGGGTCCAAAAAATTTCTCTTCTGAGCTCATGTACAGAAATAAAAGGGTCTGTTAGACCTGACAGTAGATGATCAGAAGTAGAAATGTTTTTAAAATGCATGCTTTCACAAAGGTTTAAAGGAAGTGAAAATGTGTATTTGGTCAGTAATGTTGAAGTTATATCATATGCAGCTGGGAAGACAATATGAAAGCTGTTCTCTCCTGCATAAATAACCCCAAACTTATTAAGGTTCCTGGACAACACAGCAATATGATGACTTCAATCATATACTCCAAGTCCAATCATGAAGCTGAGCTCTGCCCCATAGATGTGCTGAGATCCTCCTCTAAGCGTAATAGTGGTCAGCTGGAGGGGGGATGCAGTGTTCCCTCTGTGAATGGTGCCAGTGGGAACGAGGTATGACTGGAGGTGGAGATAACTGTTGGGATGGTCAGGAGCAGCATACCGATGTGGATGAGGCCCCACATACTCTCAGAACAATTTTGTCTGAATAAACTGGGCTTACACACTTCAGCACTCCTGAGGAAGGTACTTAAAAACACATTTCTATAAGTGTCAAGGAGATATAGGTAAAGGAGTACAGAATATGGAGCATAAAGCCCAGGATTATGACAGCAATCTGTCCACAGAAGGAAATGCCACCTCTACTCCCACCAAAGCACTTAAAGAGACAATGTTCTGTCTAGAGAATCCAAATGCACCTAAAACTTTCTCTCTGACCCTTATGGAGAATTATAGGAAATATGGTAACTTAATGGTGAGTTTAATAAAGGTATGGCATTTTTGCAAGCAAAAGTTCTGGATGGGCACAAGGCAGCATTTATATTTGAGGATTCTGCAAATGCCATCTCATACTGCGGAGAGAGGGTCTCTGGACCAAGGAGGCCTAGTGAAGATGACGTGTTATCAAAACCTGGGGGCAGGAGTGACCCAGGCTTTAAGTTAAGAGAGATGCGGCTGTCTAATTAATTCTTTTCAGATAAGTATCCAGAAAATTTTGCCAAAACTGAATATCAGAATTTGAATTATTTTTATTTGTAAGTGCTGACAGTGTGCTAAGTATCACAAAAGAGAGAGCCCCTGTTTTGAGAGGCTTCCAAAATAAATATCTTTTTTTTTTTTCCTGGAGTTTGGCCCAATGCCCATTAGTAGCCAAACTGTGATACAGTCCTAGACATAATGACATAATGTGCTCGTTTTCCTCTGAGAAAGATGACTGATGATAATGCTTCTGAAGAATTTCAGCTCTATTACATGGGACACATACATGCATAGACTGCAGGGCCATGTGTCATTTGGGAAACAAGCATGCATTCAGTATTTTTCGATGTTGAGGTACTTGTGTTAATGACCTGACTTTTGCTGGTAATATTCGCATGTGTAAAACTCACCAGGAAATAATTAGGAACACAAGATAAAATCTTGATCCCATTGGAGTTAAGAGGAATTTTCCTTTTGAATTAGAAGTTTACAATACCTCCATTTTGCTTGGCAAAGAGCAGTCAGGTTTTTGTTCTGCTTTTGTGCTGCCTATGTCCAAAACCTACAGCTGTAGTATGTAACACTCTTCTGCCAACTCATTAAAAATAAGGTCCAAAACAAACTTTATCATAACTGTTATATAACCTAAAACTTCACATTATTTCTTGATCTGATTTTTTGAGTTTGAACTGATCTTTTTCATTAAAAAATTTAAATCAGAATTTTTACTAGACAAAAAATATGAAAAGCTCCTTCTCATAATTTGGTGGTTTAAATCTAATTCCACAGAAATCAACAGAATTATATCATTGTAGGCAATAGAGAAATAGAATCCATATTCAAGTATTTACAGGAAAGTCAGTTACATACTTACCTTTATGTGATATAGTAAACTGCTATTACCTTACCTAGTAAAATTTTTAGCGCACACAGAAGCAAGTACATTTCATCCATGCCTTAACAGGGAAAAGTGGTGGAACTTTTAACATGTTTTACTTCGTGGGATTTGAATAGGGTCTTGTTTTTGTGAAATCTGGCTTGAATTCAAGTTAAAACATTGTTTGCTTTCTTTTTTGTCTTCCTGCCCTTAACTATTCCTTTGCAGTGTGAAAATACCACAGCCTATGGTTGATGTCTTCATCACAGTGGAATGCTTTTAAACTTAATGAAGAGTTGCAATAAATCAGTACACTTCATTCTGCTTTCTATCATCAACACATACATACTTTCTTAGGTATTAATACCCTCAGAGATTACTAGAAGTCAGTTAGACGTGTTAAAAATAATTACTATTAACTTTGAAAAGGATTGTACCTAGTATCATAGCTGGTAGCTATCTTGTCTCCAATGAAATTACATTTGTATGTTACCCATTTGTTAATTGCTAAGAAGAAAAAAATAATTACATAGCTTATGGCATTTAGCCACAGCCTTGCTTTAGGATGCTGAAGCGTGTGCATTTTGTGCGGAACTGGGGCTTACCTGGATGACCTGTTCAAGCAAGGGCTTTATGTTATCCTTCGTTTACTTGGCACCTACTACAAAGCACTCAGGTACTGCAGGACTCTATAATGATCATAAAAATATCATGTTGATTTTTATTGCTTCTTAGTTCTAGCTGTGGTAAAATACTCCAAGGGTAGGGCTTTTTTCCCCTTTGGTTAACAGTTCGAGACATTTTACCCAAAACCCACAGTCTGTCAGGGTCACAAGGGCACCCCATGTCAGCCCCCCCAGGGCCAGCAGCCCCTGCCCCAGCAATGCCACAGCAGGGCCAGTCTACACCTCCCCGTGCACCGCACCGTGCCCGGCCCATATCCCAGCACAGCCTCTGCCTGTCCCTGACCCAGAGGGGTGCCTGATGCCTAGGGCTGGGGCTGCCCCGGTGTCCCCCCAGCTGCCCTGCTCCTAGCTGGGGGTAGGCCAGGAGCCCCCCATCCCCATGGGGCCCTGACGGAGCCAGCCCCACTCATTGTATACCACCCGCACAGTTGTATGCAATTGATCTGTTTGTAAGTGATTATGTCTTAGCATGGCTGTGGACCACTGCTCAGGGTTCTGCAGGCCAGTCTGAGAAACACTGCTGTAGAGCAGGGCATTCTACATCTCATCAGGTACAAAAAATAGGTGCAAGTAGTTTAAACCCAAACCCTGTTGTTTACTTCCCAGAACTTGGAGAACTTTTGATTTAAATCATATTTTTCAGTCCTCTCTCTCTGGTTGTACAAAACCAAATCAAATGGCTTTGTCTCTTCTTAGCTGCAGCCTTTGCTAAAACTGAAAGCTGGATCTGCTAAGAGCAGGGAGCTGGGCAAATGATTCCACAGCTAGTGTTAACTCCCAAATTTGCAGTTTTAATATCCTTGAAAAGGCTTTGCTCATTTTCTGGGCAAACACACAAGTCAATTCCTTTACTAATTGAGTTTGCTTATCCTTCTTTTTTCTACCAACATAGTTAAATCCTAATTAAATGTACTGTACCTGAAACATGCCTTTTTAAATACTGAGAGCAATGGGTAGGGTAGGTTGTTATATTTTGCTTCAGGCTTTGCTTCTTAAAGATAACAAGGAAACTAATAAAGGGGCAAGATATTTGTGACAGCAATACAAAAAGCCAAACAATGAGAGGGTATTCTTTATTACTGAGAAATTTTTACAATATATTTGCTTATAGGGTTGTCCCTAACCAAGGTTACTAGCTTATTAAGGAGGTTACTATGGAAACAGTGAAAGAGGGTTTCACAGATTTCTTGATTGCCTATCTCAGTTAGGCTTTATTATATTCCTTGTTGAAGAATAAACTATGCAATCTCTACAAATAAAGAAGTCTTTGTGTGCAATATGTATTTAAGATTGTAAATAACTTCTTGACATCTTGCAACATGACAGAAGTCCATTTAATGGTTTACGTTCCATGAGGATACAACATATTTTAGGAGATTTTTGGCCTAGAAACAAGTTTAATGCCATCTTTATTGGCAACAAATTGCTAGTATTCAGGTTTTCTGTCTTTGGGCCCTGAGTAATAAACTTGTAGTAGAAAGACACCTGACTGATAGGCAGCGTATGATAGAAAATATCTTAATAAAGCTTGAATTAAAAGCATTTTTGAAAGAATAATAAAATCTTAAAATAGCTGTTTATAAAAAAGTGTTTCATGTATATTATAAACACCTCCCTGAGGGTGACACTGGAACAATGTCCACAGAACACGTTCCACCCATGAAATGGGTTGACTCTCAGCAGATTCTGCAAGAGTTCAGCTGATGTCCAGATGCTGCTATGCTTTCTTCACTGGAGGCAGATGTTTTTGAGATCAGATCAGATTAAGGCCTAAGTCAGTAACTTTGTGCTTTGTTTCTCAGGTGGTGACCTTAGAATTTAAGTTAATTGGAAACAACTCTTTCTAGCTCTCCTGGTTAAGAAGAAATGCTCAAAATATTAATTTGCAGTAACAAGTATAGTTTGCTTAAGTGTTGAGAAAGCCTTTAGTGAAAGCCATAGTTTGTTGTTGTATTCCGAGTCTGGGCAGACTTTGCCCCTTCTTTCATGGAAAGAAAGTACAGGCTGTACAGCATGCAGGGCTGGCCTTTCCTCAGTGTGGTTTGGAGGCAGTCTGTGAAATTAAGATACTTTTGTCTAGCGCTATTGCCTACAGTGGCCCTGGACTCACATGGCATCAGAACAGTCAAGTAGTGGAGTAGGTGGGCCAGACATTGTGTAGGCTCCATCCATGAAGGTTTCAAAACCAGACCAGATATAGCCCTGAGTAACTTGGTCTGACCACAGAACTGATCCTGCTTTGAGCAGAAGGTTGCACTACAGACCTCCTGAGGTCCCTTTCAACCCTTCATTATCTTATGATCCTATGTTTCTGGAGGAAACCCTCCCAAATTGGACATAAGCAAAATATCAAGCTACACCTTCACCAAGGAGACTATTCAGATGTCTGGTCCACTCATTTTTCCCCTACTTTGATATCAAAAGTCTTCTAAAAGATGGTTAGAGCTATGAGTATAACAGGTGCAGGTCACTCTTCTCAGTACTTTTGAGTACTGCTCCAGAAAAGAAGCACTGCTTGAAGTCCTTTGAGAAGTGAAAAGCAGCAAATGTTGGATTGGACACACAATGTTTCAGGTTTTTTCCTCAGCCATGGCTGCTCCTTCAAGTTGTAAATGGAAGTTGAGAAAGGTTACTGAATTTCAAACAGATTTGATCTG
The DNA here is from genome assembly GCA_031468815.1 of Morus bassanus. Taxonomy (NCBI): domain Eukaryota; kingdom Metazoa; phylum Chordata; class Aves; order Suliformes; family Sulidae; genus Morus; species Morus bassanus. The sequence goes on along the minus strand of CM062574.1, from coordinate 25,800,039 downwards.
CACTACAGCAGTTTTGGAACTTCTCAGTGGGTTAATGTTACTTCAGTGAGGATTGTGAGGCATGTCATTGACCCTGTGCAGCAGACTGGAATTGAGAGCACTTTTTCATATATGGAAATATCCAGCAAAAACTTTCCCCTAACAGTCTTAGGGGACATTGAAATGCCTACCTACTAATCTTTCTTTTGCAGATGTACATTCTAATACATAGGCTAAAAGATTTCCAATTGTCTCTGCTATTAATATATGACATCTATTTGTTAAGGTTTGCCTTGGGCTTAACCAGTTTTCTCTAAAATACATTTAAGGCAGATAGTCAGCATCTACATTCATTTTGGGCTTAGGAGGTTTACACTTTATATATGCTAACTTAGAGATACACTGGTTACCTAAGAGTTTTACAATTAGAGCTTGGCTGTCTTTCTGTGGGCACTGAACCAGATCACCTGCATTGGTTCACCACCCAGTAGTTTTCACACTGAAATATGCAAGTTGTTTGTTCATAAAAGAGATGAGAGAACAATCTGCTGGTTTTGTGTAAATTCACCATCAATTTACTTTGAAACATGGGACTTTGCCACTAGCTTGCTATTTGTTTTTGTACAGAGATAGCTGTGTCTCTAACTGCTGACTATACTGAACAATTGCATTATTGTAATGCTTAAATTGCTCCTAGAGGCCTATTTTAGCCTGATAAAAATTATAAATTAATAAGTTAAACTGTGTTTCAATATTCAGGATTTTACTATTGCTAGTAATTTAGGAGTTGATTTCCTTTGCCTATTTTATTAATGTATTTATAGTACACAAGGAATATGCAGAGGTTTAATTACTTTTTATTTCCAGTGCTTACAGAAATTAAAATTCTGCACTGGACCTAATTCAGTTCTCAGAACAGGATATAACTCTAAGATTTACCCTTGGTGGTGTCTGCAGGGAAAGGGCTTGAGCCTACTGTGATGGTCTCGTTTTCTTATTTTGCTTTAAGTCTTTTAAGAAGATGAACTGAAAAATTTTAAGTATTATGTAATCCTTCAGGGTGTCTAATAGAATCTAAACAGTTTTTTTGAGGAATACAAATAAGCAAGAATATCTCAAAAATTTATTAGGTGTAGACGCTCTTTTAGACAGGCGCAAAAAAGACAGAACTAAAAAAGAAACAGTCAATTTGTCAAAACCAGCCTTGTTTGAAATATATGCAACACAAACTGCAGAAACTTCTTGTGTTACAGAGGAGAATAAGTGCTGAACAGAAAAGGTTAGCTCTTATCATAGACATCATTTAAACCCATCTTTTATAGTGCCATAGGTACACACTTTACACACTTTAAGGGGTTATAAAAAGTCAAGGTACTTACCCTAGCGGGTTTACAACCCACAACCATGTGCTTAAGTGCTTTGATGGATCAGGCCCTTAACAAGAACAAACTCACAGTGAGATGAGGTAAGAACAATACTGAGGGAGGACTGATGTGAGGTCATTAAATGGGAAGCAATGACATTGCATATATACCCTGAGTGAGACAGGGTCACTGCCCCAGAGGCCCACATCTGGGTGACAGTCCTGCGGTACTCCAGGCACTCCAGACATGTCTTTCTCTTTCAAGTATCTTTTTGCTATCAAACAGTGCGAGGCTTCTTGGAAGCAGCATGCATCAAAATGTAAAGGAAAAAGTTTGTTCTGTGATCAGGGAAATACTTAGCTCAAGCAGAAGGTTAAGCACTGCAGAAACAGGAAAACTAGACTTAGCTGAAAAGGGAAAAAGCCACTAAAATGACATAGTGCTTTTTCAAATATTAGTGGACAGAACTAATGCAGTCCCAGTATAGTTTTTCATGGAGCAGACTGCAAAACTGAAAATAGTGGTTTTGCACAGTTTGCAAGGGGAAAGAAACAGCATATTTTTTACCTGTGCTTCCACACAGAGTAATTCATATTTCAACCATGGTCTCTGCCTCCAATCAGTTTTTCATCCAAATAAAATAAAGAACCAAATACAAGAGTGAAGGGGAAAGTTAATAATCACTGAGAAAGACATGTTGCCTGTGAGCCATGACAGCCATAGCATGAATCGTGTGCTGCCCAGCCCTTTTCCACACTGGGGGGAAATAACATTCCAGGCAGCAAATGGGCTTTTCAAGGATATGTGCTCAAACCAGACCTGCGTCTCTCCGACTTCATCCTTCTGCAACCAAAATACCGATATCAGATGTAACTGTTTCTTGGTAAAATTCATGCCTTAGCAATGAACAGTAAAGACACTAACATTTGGGTGAAATTATTTTGCAACTGTTTTCTCCAGCTAGCAATTAATGTCCTGGGATTTCTCAGGTAACACCTTGAAAACAATAGGAATGTCATTTTTTCTAATATAGGTCTATAATACAATGGGGCTGATCTGTGATGGAGATTTCCACAAGTACCTAAATAAATCACAGCGAAGAATAAAAGTGACTACAAGCTTCACTGTACAGCCCTTCAGGCATCCAAAACCTACATGTGACCAGTCCCTTTTGTTGTCACCCACCTGAGAGCTGAGGATCCAGGACTGTTGGACCAGCCTCTACAAGTAAATTATAGAAAAGAAAGAAAGTAGGAAAACTAGCATAATCAAATCATGTGCACTGCATTTCATACCGCCAGAACAAAAAGTGCTTTCAATTACACAGCAAGTGAATGATGGATATGCGTATTGGACCTTGTCAGAGTCTTCTGTCTGCCTACAGAGCCATTAACCAATTTGCTAGTTGAAACCATAGCTGCTGAAGTAAAGCCTTAATTCAAAGCAAATGAATTCCCAAATCGTCTGGCTCTAAGTCCCAGAGGGGTGACTATCTCTTAATAACAGAAGAGATCTGGTGTCTAGATTTTCAAAGTTAATACATTGAGGAAACACATGAGAGTGAAATGGCTAGCTGAACTAGTAACTCTTCGTCCTGAACACTCCTGCCTTTGCAGGTACACGATCTTCTCTAAAATAGGGACCTTGTATGCATCTCAACTATTCACTGTTTTGAAAGCATATTACTTAACACAAATGCAATTCAGAGATTGTAATGGCCCTAGCACAAGTAATAAAGATCATTCACTTCACATTTTTGGATCTCCAAGCCTGGCAACTTACCAAAAGAAGAGGCTGGCCAGTTACATGCAAACCAAAAGCAGAGGAAAATCTTCATGTGTAGCCCAGTGTACGACTGAACCTCCTGGAGCATGTCAAATTGTGCCAGGAGATCAGGGGGCAAGAAAAATGTCCTATTCCTAACCGTAGTCTTGCAACATGTGGGGACTGTTTAGACCTGAAGGCAGGCCTAAAAGATATGTCTGCAAAGCTCAAACCATTGCCCTTCAGAAGTTAAGATATGTTGGCAATATCAACCAGTGTTTCAGTAAGATTCTTCCCATTAAATTAAGGTGTATCTCATAGAGGTGAGGATGAACTATCCTTTGATAGCCACAGTCAGAGAGAAATGGTATAAATCCAGCTTTTCTGCACCATTGTGAAGGTTTGCACAGACACACACCACAGAGGCTCTCAGGCCAGGTTAAGTGACATTGTTTACACACAACAGTGCAGTGCACGAGATGAACACAGCTTTCAACCTATGGCAAACTTGCAGGGGTTTGAAATATGAAAGCCAGTTACACAAGGGAAAAGAGACAGTAGCTGCCAGGAAACAGCACTATCAGAAGAGCACACAATAAAGCAAAGTATCCCCAAATGTTCTACCATCATCCATGGGACCAAATTCAGCACTGGCAGCTCATGGAGCTCTGTCTATATTCATTGTACATGTTGATTCTCACAGACCTGTAACTCTCAGTTTCCAGATCAGCTGAATGACAGATTGATGTTAATTGTTGGTTATTTTATTTACTGTAATCTGAATACATATTTAATATTTTTTTCTGAAGCTAAATTTAAACCCCCTGTATCATTTAGAGAAAATGGCCACAAAGCTGCCTGCTAGCGAGGGTTATTCCTTGCCATGCCATTGCAAGAGACATTCAGTTTCTTGTAGTTCCCGCTCTCTGACAGCCCCTTAGCACTTGTGTCCTTTCTCAGTTGCATCTCCACACCAGATCATTTGCACTCTCTTAGACAGTTTTTGAATAGCTGGTTCCCAAGATTTGTGTACCATCCCCCAACTCCATTTGCTGAAGTGTCCAAGAGGCCTAATACTTTTAGCACATTCATCAAATGATGCAGAAAGATTTTCAGGTGGTTCTTATTCCAAAGAAAGGTGCAGAATTTCACAGAAGCAGCAGGCAATTTAGCTAAATTAAAATAAAAGATCTTTTATGAATGATATCAAGTAGAGAAAATTCACATGGTGAATAGAAAGCAGAAAGAAAACAGATTTAATATCTCTTTGCCAGCAGAGCACTGTAACTTCAAACCTTAATTAAACTAAACGCATGACTGAATTAAATATATTGTTCTGAATGATCCTCCAGGTCAATGAAATTATTAACTGATTGATCTGCAAGGTAGGACAGGTGATGAATCAACCCAAATTTACTCAGTTTTCACCCCACCCCCACCCCAGTGTAATTTGTTCTCGACAAACTGGGTAAGTAGATAAAAATGGATAAGTCATTCTGCTGATAGTCTGCAAAAGCGCTCCTTCTGTTTGTGCTAACAGTACCTAGGTGTTTTTCAGATTAATACCAGCACCTTTTTTTTCCAGGTATATTTTTGGGGTGCTGGTGGGAGGGAAGAAGTATAAATGACTGCAAGAAAATAAGTAGGTCCCAGATGTTTTATTCAGATAACCTAACCTGTAAGCTGCAAATAAGGGGATGGTTACAGGGCAAACATCCTGGATTTCAGCACACCATAGATTAAGAGCCCATTCAGTTAGTTAGTATTCAGAGGTTCAGAAGCTCTTTCGGAGAATCAAATATCATATGACTATACTTCTAATAGTGAATCAAACCAAAAAGAAACTCAAGCAAGTCCCCAAACCAAATAATCCTACACACCCTGAAAAAGATAAGAGACACAAAGGAGAACTAAATCTACATTTGCAGTATTTCCATTGCTTTTCTGCTAGCCACAATTACGTTTCTGTAATCAAATAGAAGGTGAAAGAAAACATATAGCAATGCCTGATGCCATAAATAATGCATGAGTGGCTGTCTGAAACAGTGAAAAACTGTTAACAGACAGGCCAGTTTTGTGAAATGTAGTCCTGTAATGCTGCCAAAGACAACGTCTGCCTAGATTATCTGTGTTGTAAGGGTTGGCTGTGTAAACTGAAGTCACCTGGGGACACGTTAAATTGTACTCTTGAAGGTCTTAAAAATGTTCAAATGCTTTAGATCATAAATCAGCATCTTTTGATCACTTATTCCCCTACTTTCTAGGTCTCTGAGCCTGTCAAATTTCAAAAGGTAAACAGGGACTGGAAAATTAAAGAACTTTTAAGTAAGGCATAGGCTAGAAATGATGACTTCTGTGAGTTTTGTTCTTCCTTGTGAATTGACACAAGATGACAATTAATTAGGGAGAATTGTAAAATGCAACTAGTGGTGTCATTCTCTAGATTGAGGTTTAAGGCCACTGGGGTCGCTTATGATCTCAGATTTATTTTCAAAATGACAGAGTGATTTAAGAATCTTGTGTTTTATTTTCAAAAGGGACTCTCTCCCATAATGAGGTTTAGGTTCCAAGATCTCTTTTGAAAACATACTTATGCACTTTACTGCATTTTAGGGTACATAAATGTAGGCTTCATAACTTTAAAGCAAAGTGAATTTAGGTGCCAAAATGCCTTCAGATATTTTACTCTACCTAGCTCTTGAGACCAGAATTTTAAGCTCCCTAGTCACTTCTTTTTTAAGGATTTTCCCTCACTTCACATCCTTCTGATAGGATTAATTTCCAGTTAAAATTAGATTAATATTAAAACCATCATGAATACTCAGTGGAATTCTTTGTGTGCATTAACACAGCTAAACAAGTTCATTTCCAAGATTTACATCCTACAGATTCTACTTTGCAGGAAAACACAAGAAGGAAACTCTCCTTATGTTTTCTTTGCAGAATAATCAGTCACATTTGTTTGCTTTAGAAAACTTATTTAATAATACTGCTTGTCTACTGAGGCAGGGGATGGTACATCTATATAGCACACTGAACATGAGTCCATGCTAGATGAAAGCCAGTACTCAGCCATTGACATTTTATAATAAATCTGGCACAGCACAGGAAAAAACCATAACTCCCATCACTTCCTGGTGGTATCAAAAGCCTACTCGTTCCTGTGGTGGAGACAAGACAGCTTTGGCCACAAACCTACCTACCCACCCTCCATCCCATATCCTGCAGTGCATCATTGGACAAAGGTTTAGCAATTAAACCATCCATGCTTCTCAGTAACACAAGCAGACGATGTTGAGTGGTGAGAGTGTGTGAATTGCTTGCAGGCAGCTGAGCAGATAGGAGCCACAGGGCAAGGACCAGAGAGGGTGCTGCTCTCTAGGCCCTGCACCTCTACAGGCAGGAGACACTGCAAACTCATTCTGACGTGATGACAGACTCATCTGCTGATGCGAGACCTGTGTAGGTAAACCCTCTGGAGTTGATCTATGAGTGCTGAATGATCGGCCATGTTCGTAACAGTGCTTAGACCGTTGCAAGATGTATGAAATACATGATGGAAAATTTAGAAATATACAAAAGCTGAAAACTGTGCTTGGCCCCAGAAAATGGCAATTTACTCATTGGAAAAAAAAAGTCTTAAAATTCTGTCCAGTCCTACCTTTTGCTTTGCTTAAAACCCAGGCTGAGTATAGTAAGTACAGGTTTTTTCTTTCTTTTTAAATAATTCTTTGTTTCTCTGCTGTTAGATCATAGCCTTTTGAATGTTTCCCGAAGAGAGTGTTTTTAGCAGTTAAGTTAGAAACAAAATAGAAGTGCACTGCTTTTTCTGGGCAACTCAGGAAAACTGATCTCACACTTGTAAGGATTTCAGAAATTGGTCCAGCTACTTGGTGTGTGTACATAAACTGCCTTTTGGTGAAAAAGGCTATGTGACATTTAGTTAAATGAGATTGATTGCATTAGATTATACAGATTCAATTAAATCATCTGTTATTCTGAAAGCAACGAATTCACACTGTTCATTAAGAATGTGAAAAACGGATGTTGTACCTGCCTTCCTTTATAACTTGCTCTGTTATAGTCTACCAGGACATGCTGAGCTGTAGCATAGTACATTGGTTTGGATTACATCAAATATTAAAATTAGTCTTTATCTATTCTGTTCTTCTATAGAGATTTAAGCCCTTCCACAGCATTGGTGCAAAGCCAGAATGCTAAGGAGGCAGACTTATTTTCTTAGTTTTCCTTAGCTACCAAACTTCTTTGCATGTGCAAGCAGAAATTTCAAAGGAAAACTCTTCTTCCAACAACCACTAGAAACAACATTTCAGAAATTGGAAAAGGCCCACGCAGCTACTCTCTCATTCCAGTCCAAATTGCTTTGATCAATCCCTCCAAATGCCAGCATGGGGACCAAAAGGACCAAACAATTATCATCTAGTCAGCAGTACATCATCCTCAGTAATACTGGTGATATCAAGGCAAACCAAAACCTACAAAGCCTCACAAGGGTAGAATGGGGGTAAGACCTTGACTCTACTCCTGCAGCAAACTGACCAGTACCAGAAATTACTCCCCATGGTGGATCTTGGATTCTTTTACAACCATGCAAGCATTCCAGAGATACCAATTATTACAAAGAAAATATTATCCTTTTGTCTGATACAAAATCATCTTCCATATCCAGTAGACAATTCTTTCCTGAATGGATTCAATGGGCTAAAATCATCTATAGTAGAAATTTATGAGTTATTTAAAGGGAAAAATATCTCTTCTGTTTGCCTTTTGGAGTCGTTTAAGTGATCCTTCTGGGGGAACTGTAGATAATATGCTTCTGTCTGTTGTATGTGATTTTGTAATGCATAGGGTCCAACCAGTGCCTGCTCAGAGGCATAACCTGAATCTTAGAAATAACTGTTTCTTTATACTGTAGATAAGATAATTGCAAGTGCCTTGATAAGGAAGGTGATTGTAGCTGTGACTGAGCATACTGCTGGTAGCTCTTTATTAAGCAATAAGACAGCACACTAATCCCTCTTTCATCTTGGATAAACTCTACACTTGTTTTCCTGGTGATGGTAACAATCATTTTAAGCTCTTGTGGCATTTCAGTGTCATACTCCAAATAGGTAAATGATTAACTCTTTGTTTTGATGGTAGTATTTACGTCTATATTATTAATTTAAAACTGACTCTGGATTGCCACACACAGTTAGCTTTAAGATGCATGCTGAATCAGGCTCCAAGAAGTACACAGGCTGAGGTTCCCTTAATATTTGCAGCTTTAATGCAGTAAATTAAAATGTGATCAAACAATAAATCACATTCATGCATTTTGTTTACTTTTCTATGGAAAAAATACAACAGCTTGAATTTATGAATCAGATGATCCTTCTGGGGATTAGGTAATTCAGAGTCTTGATATCAAATCTTGATCATATTTTTAGGGTAATGAATATAAATTATTAATCTATCTTTTCTTCCCTTTTTTTTAACCCAGTTCCTTAGAATAAATGCTCAGTATAGTAAAATGGAGCCCTGGTGTTTAGAGCCCTGGTGTATATCAACTCTTACTGCCTTTTCTTATAATGTGAAGTGCAGCAATCATTCTCTGGTGTCAAAAACTGTTTGGGCTGCAAGACAGATGGGACTTTCAAAATGAAATGTACCTATGACTGTTTGCTACTATATATATAAAACGTCTCATTTAGTCTCATCTGTGATTTTCCAAGAGGAAAATGATACCACAAGTAATTTATCTCAGTCCTACAGTTTGGATTTGAATGACCACCTCAATCAGGTCTAACAATTGTATTTCTGTTTTTGTTTAATTAAACTTGGGGCTTTTGTCTGATGTATCATGAACACTTTCATGCTCTTTTAAAAACGAACAAACAAAATTAAAATAACTGTCTTGTAACACAGAAACAAATGAATATTTCCTTTTTATTCCAGGTTTTGTCGATTGGCAGGGTTTTTTTCAGACCTTAGTTTAGCAAAGGGTATATGTAACTTTAAACCCTGGGGTTAAGTTCATCAATATAATACAAAGGGCATATATAAAAATGCAAGAATATATATTTCAATATCTAAAAACTCAAGAAGATCTTTGGTCAGTAGGACAGATGGTTGACTATCCTGTCAGGTGCCTGGTTGAAGCTCAAAGAAGGAAGGAAGGGAAGGCAAGGGTTGTTGTACCTGAGATCAATCTAAAAGGAGACTTTTTACAGCTGTTCACCTCAGGGGTGAATCTTCTATATCCCTTGTTACAGCAACTTCAGCAAGTAACTTTGCTGTTAACTCTCTTTGTAATGGAGATAAGCAAGGGAGTTTTATATCTACAACATGGAAAAGAGACATACCCATTTTAGAAGAAAACAGACTTTTCTCTGCCTTTTATGTAACAAAGTCAAATATATCTGTCATAATGAGGACAAGATGACATGGAATAAATATTAAAGCTTTAATTTTGTTTTCATTTAAGCAGAAGCTAATTTATGATAAAGTTACATTCTTTTTCTGTGTACTAATTCATTAAAAACTATTCACTTACTGACCTTTTGCAGAGTATAAGGATGGTTTGCTAGTGGACATGGCTGTAAGGTCTGATTCTTAGGCATGTCTTAAAAACCAAACAGAGACATAAGACATAGTGTTAAAGACATGTCCTTTTAAGACATAGGAGTCCTAAAAACCAAACAGAATACTGGAAGCATATAAATAATACAAGGACTTGCAATATGTTCATTATATTGTAGTTTATATGAAATTCCTGCAGTGACCTTTTATGCATAGTAGATGTTGTGGTGTTTATAAAAAATTTTAATGAATTACTATTGTCCTCCTGTAAAATAGTAATTTTACTCTTTTAAATTATCTTTTCATCTACCATGTTCTCTCCTCTCCACGTCCTTCTCTCTGGAGTTACCATTGTGTTTTGTATTTCAGGATGTAATTTTTTTTGTATTTTTGTATTTAAACAGAAGTTTAAATACATTTTTCCACATACTTGTTTAATTATCGTGTGAAGCTTTCCTCCTATGTTGATACTTTCTGTTTGAATTTTAAATGTAATAATCCAACAAACAGTGGATAATCCTAACTAAACTGCCTTTTTATCACTGTGAGGGCAGAAAAGGGTCTGACTATGAAAGTATCTTTGCTATTACTGGGGAAAAAAAATGTTCCTGGAAAATACCTAAGAGAAAAAGAACAGCAGTCCCCAAGAGCTAATTAAGAAACATGTCCTACTTTCTATCTCCAGCTGCCAGCCCCAGCCGCTTATGCTCACAGAAAGCCTTACTCCAATTACAGCAGGAACACCAGCATGTCGGCAGTGCTAGCACTGTATGAACAGGGTGAGGCATTGCTCTGAGAGCAGAGGATGAAGAGTGGGGTGTTGAGAGCTCTGTTCCCAGGTCTGTCAGTAATTTACTGGTACAAAACTACCATTGGGGGCAGTTGTAGAGGACTGGAGCTGAAATGACAAGCCAAGCATCAGGGGGAAAAAATCAATTTACAAATGACAGTTGCCAGTGGTTGGGAAACAGAAGGTTCTCTAATAGTGATTAAAAGCTGGAAAAAATGTTTCAGAGCCAAAGGAACAAGAACAGTGCTTTGTTTCCTTCTTTATGGTACAATTTTTTTTAAGTACCACTTTGGAAAAGGGTATTTTACAAAGGTTAAGCCACAATCAAACTTCACAAAAATCAAAATAATTTCAGGCCCAATTAATGAATTTCTGGCTTGAGGAAGCATGGCCATACAGAAGCATGGACTACTTCATGTCATGGCCCTTCCCCTATGCTTGTTTTCTCTGGTTCCTGAGCTGTACTTCTTTCTCTTTGCCTTTGAGCCCGGGCCCCCTGCACTGTGCATGCGCCCCACCACGAAGCGCAGTTCGTTACAGGCCAAGGTCACGTTTCTGCAGAGGTCGCAGGGTCACCAGAATTCACATTTCTTTCTAGCCACATGTCATGTCTCTCCTGGCATGGAAAAAGTAATTAGCTTTCCCCATACACCCCCATACTGAGAACAGAGTTCTTCATTTCCTTTGAGAGGAAGGGTGCCGCTTCCTTTCTTTACTGGGTGAACATCAGCAAATGAAAATCATTACTGGGTTGACTCAATATATTTGTCAGGAGATATTTTAGCTGATTTTTTTTTAAGTGAAGGGAAATTCCTTTCACAGGACATTGCCTCACAAATGCTCAATCTGATGTTCGGAGGGAAAATGAACCTGAAAATGATGGCTTTTATCCAGTTGAGGTAGGAACCTTTTTAAGACCAGATTCTATATGAAGCAGGGCAATTTCCATTATGTGGGTAGTTTCATTTATTTTTGCACAAATGTCTGTATGCGGTAACATACAAACCAAGGCTAAAGCCTTTTCCACTGCTTTCAACCAAAACCATTATCCAGACTCCTTTCCCTTTCTCTAGGACCTTCTATTCCTAACAAACCAGTCATCTTCCATTGCCGTCTCAACATCCTACAGACTGGATGAATTTGGAAGCAGAAACCCTGATTCTTCCCAACTCTAGCCATTATCCTACGTCTTACCTGAAGTGTTGAGCTCTGTGTAAATGAAAATGGGGATGTGCCTACACACAGGCCTCAAATACGGGCTCATCATTAATGACCTCAAACTACCTTTGGTATTCTTATGGTGTGACAGTTTACATCCACTCCATAGTATTCACAGATTATCAGCAGATAGGTGAAGTTTCTCTGACTCAGACATTTCCTCCTTCTATACTGGAACAATGTGAGAGTCTCTAAATCTATGCACGTACGGATGAACACCAGAAGTCATTAGCGGTATGTCATTGGCATACATTTCAGAAGGATCAGGAATTCACCCTATGCCTCTTTCTTATTTTCTTTGACTAGTTGCCTTCTTTATTTCCTGTGAGGTGGTCTTTACTGGAGTAATATTACATATAGTAGAGACAAATTTACATCACTGAAGAGTACTAAAGAGTTTAATTGCACATATAGGATGAAAGGAGTGGAATCCATGTTTTTGTATTATGCTAACAATTCTTATGAATGTCTTCTAGCACTGCTGTACAATACCTTCCTTCACTTGAACAGTGCAACAGACTTTGACAGATAACTGTGATGTTTTCTTCCATTGATTGGAAGTCCATAACTTCCCATCTCACCAACTACTTGTCACTTGAGACACAGCTATTTTCACCTTTCAGGGGTGGCCTTCTCTTTAGCTGTAATAAGCCAGAATACTGTACATCCAGCTTTTACTAAGAAATTCAAGGTAGTGTCAGTGACCAAAATTCTTAGCTCAGTTACTCCACTAAATTTTCTTCATTTCCTTGAGCAGAACTAGTCTAAATTACACCACAGAGCAGCATTGCTCATGTTTGCTGTTCATGCTATTAACTCAAGGCTTTTAAAAGCTCTAGTCAGAACCCTGTTGTGCTTGGTGCTTCTTGTCACACCCCTGTTTCACAGCAGCTTAGTAGTAAAGTCTCTGACGAAGCAGATGTGTATACCTGCTCTAAATTTATCACTTCCCTATGTAAAATCATTGTGACTACTTCCACAGGCAAAGTTGAGCAAGCACTTATTTGCCTAAAGCTGGTCATGGGTTAGTGGTGGTGAAATGATGCATCTGTATGACTTAATAAGATGTTAGTAAGCATCAGTAGGGCCTTCCAAATAAAAGGCTGTACTGACATTCCTACAGGTCAGGGAAAAATACCTTCATCTTGGACTTTAAGAATGGAATTCAGTCTTCATATTTAGTACAAAAGCTTTGCAAAGGGAGGATTCATTTTTTTAACACACATTTTCCTGTAATGTGGAAACACTTAACACTGCAAGTGCATTACAACTAGGGAGAGATTTCCCTTCTTTCTGACTATAACTTTAATGACAAGAACTGTTGAGACTTGCTACTTTCTCAAAGAAATGGATATTTTCAGCAAGATTACCAATCTTACTCCTCTCCTCCCCCCCCCCCCCCCCCCCCCGCGCTGGTACAAAGATTTAAACTTTAGAGGACCTTATCCTGCCTGGTGTTTTTGGACTCTGCCTGATCAATAATTGCTTTTGTGAGGTGCTCGAAGGATTGCACTGCGTCAAAAATGCAGGCATGCTGGAACAAACGTATTAATCACCTATTAGGAACAACAGTAAGAAATGGACCGAAAGCTGTTGATTTAATTCATTATTTCCAAAAAATCCCTTATCCTACTATGTCCCTATCCTCCATGATTTGGTTTCTATAAAACAGATTCAGAGAGCAGGATGGAGAATCTGACGTATCCTACCTTATGTAATAAGTCAGGAATAATTTAAATTAAATTAGTAGTTCCATGGTCTAGAAGCATGAGCAGGATAAAACTGCAACAGTTTGTGCTCTTAGGTGTGTAAATCTAGAGTTTAAGAACAATTTAAGGAAGTCAATGCAGTGTAAAATAATCTTTGCCACGTATTTGTCTGAACTGTTAAAGATCTATATGGCAAATGAAAATCAAGCAGCACAATACTGAGAATTATTAACTTTAATAATGTCAGATCTATTATTTCAGATCCTGACATGACCAGCTTTCCAAGAGCTGAAAGTCATTAAGTTTCTATAGCTTACCATGAAGTAGAATTGTGTATAAAAATACTCCCTTCTGCAATGTTTAAACTTGATATTTTGCTTATAAACATAATGAAAAAAATATATTCAGTCTTTAGCTTTGCAGAGGAACTGTGGAAGAGAAAGAAGCAATAAGGAATCCTGTTTTCCTTTCTCAGCCAAAGCTTCCCACAGAAGAACTGCTCAAAATAACTGGGTCCCCAGTAACCAGTGAGCCCGCTGCTTGGCTCTGTGCAGGATTATTTTGTTCTTCTCTCCTATTTGGAGCAAGGGGCAAAGAGCAAGAGACGTTTGCTGGATCCTAGGTTGTAAGGGCAGCTTCACTGCCACGAACAGAAGAGTTAAGGCCAGATTTAGGCATGTTTCCTCGTACTGAGTATTATCCTCCCTTCCCAAGTAATTTCATTGATTTCAGTAAGGAAGAATTGTGGAGTGAAATGCTGCTTGACATTAACAAGGAGAGTGGAATCTGACTTTCTAGATCCTCTGCTTTTAATAGAGCTACTTAATTTTGTCTTATACAACTATTTTTTTTAATTATGACAGCTGTGCTTTGCCTTATGCGCCTTTCAAAAGGCGGAGTGCTAAGCTGGCCAAAGAAAATGCTTCACAAATCTGACATGTTCAAACTATCCGCATCAAAAGATAACTTTTTTATCTTCAATTTATTCTGCAGAAAGACTCTGGGGGGTTTATTTCAAAAAATGAAAAATGGGCCAGCAGAAACGGTGGTGTACAGCTCCTATTTATCTGTTTTACAGCTATCAGTTTGATTGCTAGAGTAGCACTGGAGAAACTAGATGCTTTCTTGAAAATGGTATAACAAACATTCTATTAATACAAAGTGAAAATAAGTTAACAGCAGAAAGAGAAGCCTGAGATGCCAGATATTTTATTTTAGATACAGTAAAGGATTTGCTGCCTGAGATGTCTTGATTTTTGCTGGAGAGAATACTGCTCCTGTAACAGGGGTAGCAGAGTGGGCTTTTCAATCACTGTGGGTCACACCTAGATATACTAATGTAACCTGCAGCTGATTTTGCTGCGCGTCCATGCCATTGACTGTGCATTGTGGAGGCAAAGGAGTGGGCATGCCGCTCGCTCTGCTGCCCAGGAACATCAGCCCTGGCCAGGGCAGGGGGTGGAGGACAGCCACTGCTCACATAGGAGTGCTCTCTCTTTTCCCAAACTTCCTCAGGCTAAATCAAATACACTTTCTAATGGACTGTTACCTGAATTATCTCATAAAAAATTCAACGTGTTCTAGGCACCAGAAGCACAATTAAAAAGTCTTCTCTAATAGGAAATCAGGTATTTTTAACAGCCCATTTCTTTGATCACAACAGTTAATTTAAGCACTGCTGTCTGCTTCACATGGGCTGTGATCATTGAAGCTGTTCTATATTCTGAGCAAAATGGGAAGTGCATGTAGGTACCTCTGCTTCTGTTACAGACACGTTGGAACAGCTTGGGGAGAATTCAAATCTGTCTGATGATCAAATTACAAACCAGCAATAACAGGATAAAGAAACACGTTTGATGCGTTATTGCAGTTAAGTGAGAGCAAGAGCAGTCATTAGAAGTCATGTGTATCCTGTCCTGCTACAGCTTTTAGAAAAATCAGAGATCACTTAAAGTTTGAAAGACAACTAATTTTTTTTATGGTTTTTTTCCAACACTAGTTGTGTTTAAGGTATTGCCATCAGAAACAATCAGTGGAGACTTAAACAAACTCCAAAAGCAGCAAGTAAAACAGGACTTTTATGATATTTGAAAATTTCTCCTTTGTGGTAGAAACTCTAGACTGCACACATGGTGCCTTCAGGACACCAACTGAGAATAGAGCTGCTTTCAGAGGCAGTAAGTGATTTCATTCTATTAATGTCCAGGTGATTTGTGATGCCCATTACAGCATCACTAATGTGATGGCAAACATTTCCTGGGCATGCCATGTTTTCAATGTTCTGCAGAACATAGTCAGCTCAAGTGCTTGTACAGTGCCTGATTGGAAAAGACAGCCCCTGGGGTTCATTCTTTTCATCAGTCAAATACTAATTCTGAAACAAAAGGGGATCTTTTCATTTCCAAAGATGCTGAAATAAACCTAGTGTAAGGGAGCAGAAGGACAGAATGAAAGAACCTACAAAGCAGGTGTATAAGTCAATAGAAACAGTCACAGAAATTTTCTATATACTATTCCTTTCGTATAACTTTTGTCATACATTTGTCCCTTATTCTTCCTAGTTGAAAAAGCAAGTCGATATTTAAACTATGTGTATATATATATGTGTCACCATTTAATTATGTTAGAAAAGGCAAGGGCAAAATAAGGAGGCTTATATTTTTAGTGGAAAATAGAGATCCTCCTGGCAAATATAAACAAATATGCCCACTGCAGACAGAGCCTTCAAGGATCCCACTTGACCACTGCCCTCCTCCAGGGAAAGTGAGTCAAACTTTATCTGTCTAAAGATGAATAAAACATGGGACTAACCGATCAAAGTGCATCTATTCCTCATTGTTTTGCTCAATGGAGAGAGCAAGGAAGTTATGCCCTGCAGGACAGAAAAGAGGCAGCTGGCTGCCTGAATCACAGCCTTTCTCACAGCTCCCAGCTCTGGCGAGCACTGGGACCGCCTGCGTGACTGCACCTCATTGCTGTCCATCACCAGGAGAAGCCCAGGCAGGGGCAGCAGACCTGAAGAGCGGGTACTCTCTGTGGCTCAGACTCTTCACACAGAGTACTGTTAATGCTAAGGAAAGTGTCATGGCATCTGCAGGAGATGATAACTGGGTATGTGTTGGCTTGAGAAGTCACAATTCAGAGGCAGAGGTGTTACAGCTCCTGAGAGAACTGTACAGCTGGAAAAGCCTGGTTGTGCAGAGGAGCAGATGCGAGAGGCAGATCCCCTGCATCTGCCTGTGATGCACGGAGCTGATTCACAGGGCTCTGTTCCCTAGGAGGAGTGTACAGTGAAAGCTCCTTGTAGGTCAGCGTGTAGTGTTTCCTGAGGTTTCTCTCTGGGGCATTGCAGCAGGAGTGCAGGCTGCAACTGCAGATGAGACACAGACTCTGTAATACCGTGAATGAAGCTCTGGAGCACAATGAAAACGTGTAAAGGGATGAGCACAACTGCAGGTCACTGAACAATCCTGCTAATTAGCTGTCTTTCTCCTACTGCCTTATACTACCCTTTCTTCCTACTAACAAAGAAAGTGAGACTTGGTTTGTCTTTTCAGTGATATAGCAGAAGTAGCTATTGAGGAGCTGGAATAATTATCTAAAATAATATGATTTTAGAATGAAAATATTATCATGTTATAAACTCAGACAAGATTTGGATTCTAGGTAAACCAAGAGAAACTTTAAAAAGGATGATAGGGTAAAATCAATATTGATTATTAGGAGTAAAAGTGCTATAATTGAGGCCATAAAACCTTTTAAGATCCAGCTAAAATTTTCCAGTAAAGCTACAATAAATTATTTCTAAAGAAGTAGAATATTTGCATGGAATTCAATGTCATTATATCAGAGCCTGTTTAATGAAGGAAAAAAAAAAGTATTACTAATTCTGCCATGAAGGCTATTATAAGAGGAGGATTAGTGCAGTTATTTTGGCAAGTTACTTTTTTCTAGTAATATTTCACTGCATTCCACAAGAATCTACTTCTAAAATCTCTACATGCTTTTAAGATCTCACTTTTCATTGCTGCTTGTTTTTCTGCTTCTTAGACCTTTCAAATCTGACGTATTAGCTCCCTTATTATATCTCAGCAAGAGCAAGCCCTTTTAATTTATGGAGGGCCCTAATTTTTATAATCTGATATCAGTACAGGCTGTAAATCTTTTTAATGATAAAATAAATGGAAATCTAACATGGATTTTTGTCATCACTTCTTTAATAGTTTCTATCTAGGTTTTTTTAGAGTTGTGATAAGTAGAATTTTGCAAAGGAATAGAATCAAATAATGTTGTGAATCTACATTTACAGTGTTTGGGAGGCAACTCACTCATGCATTATTCCAGTTTTACCCCAAAATAACTTCAAGGTCATGGATTTAACTGATAACATTTACTGGTTCTTTGTTGTTCAGTGGAAGTATATCCCAGAACTTTTAACTGCTATCAAATGAGGAAGCAGCCATACCTAAATCAGCTTATATTTTTCACTTACATGCAGTCAAAAGTTTGTGATTGCTACCATAAAAACAGACTTTTTGATTATGCTTACTTCAAAGTCAGATAACGGAAAATCAGATCTTCCAGACATGGAGGGGAAAATTTCCAGAAATTGAAGCTGAAGGAGAGCACAATATCCTGATGGTTCAGGGATGCTTCCTCCTTCAAACTGACCACTGACCCATAAGGTACCTGTAGGTTTCTATGTGAAAATGAAGGCTTTGCTTTTAACCTAGAAAGCCCTGTGCTGCCTGAGATCCAAATGTCTGAAATACTGCTTCTCTTACCTCTGTGCTGGTAAGATCAGCCAAAGCTCCTCTGTACAAAGGAGAAGAGGCCCCAGTCTGAGCTCAGCATGATTTCTGAACCTTCACTTCTATGTCTCATCTGAAATAGCTTGGTTCTGGTGGGCTTCATAGGACAGGGCAAATCTCTTTTCTTCAGGACGAGCTGTTGATGCTGTTAGATGAACTGTTATTTTGGTTATCAGGAGAAACCCTACTTTGGCAAGCTGTGCTTAGAAATATTATTTGATGCAGTCTTTCTCTTGTTACAGTACGTAGATCATTTGATTGATATTTACATTCACTTTGGTGAATTCCACTGTGCAAAGGTAATTACCACAGTGGTTGTTTTATGTTGCATTAAACTTCAGATGTATAAGAGTTCTCTGAAGGAGCATATTAGTATGATGTGCGTGTACCCAGCCCTGGATGGGAGGAATTCCCTTTAGGCTCAGCCAAAGAGTTGGGCTGCTTTATGGTGGTATTAGCCCTCTGCATCTCAGGGGTGCCTCTGCCTGTGTAGAAGGCTGGACCAGTCACACCATGATGTGCCTTGTAAGCAAGGCACTGGAGAAAAATATTATACATGAACTACCTCCCAGCACACCCATGAAAGCCTTTCCTTGTATGCTGCTCTGTGCCTAAAGAGCAGGACCTGTTCTGTTGTACTAGACTGCTCACTCGGTGATGAGCTGTGACTTCCAAGATGTGCAGAGCAATCTGGGGATGGAGATGGTCTCATCACCATGCAGGCAAAGGCTCCTGTAGGATCATCTGTTGGACTTAACAGTGACATTTGGGAGAGAAAGGCCTTTGTCTGAATGCAGGGCCTTCCTGCAGACAGATCTGCACATGGGAGTTTCTCACCACAGCATGCCGAAAGCATGGAATTTTTCACATCGGGTTCTTGTGGTTTCACACCATGAGGTATGAGCCTAACATGATTTGGGGAAAAAAGTCAGGATGGGAAACTGGTGGGTGGGTTTCATTAAATTAATTGGAGGTAAGACAGCCTTCTGCTCTGCAGCTCCCACCATCTGGAACAGCCTTTCTTTATCTCTCTACCTCATTGACCCTCAATCTGATTTCAAATCTCAGCTGAAAACTTCTCTCTTCTCCTGTGCATTACACCCTATAATTTTTATTTCCCTTTATTATTTCTTATTTATCTCTAACAAGTTTTCAGATGGAGCGTAAGAGTTAGCACACAACATTAAGTGACGCAGCACTGTTATTCTGATCTGCATCAGGCCAAGCAGCAACAGTGACCATTTTTCCCACTAAAATATTAATAGATTTAAATTACCCAGCTGCATGTCAGTTGTGTTACTTAATATGTACATTTCAATTGTTGTTTTAATGAATGATTTTGCAGGAGGTCTTTATTACTTTTACTTGCAGAATCATCACTTTCCTCAAAGAGTTGCTTTAAACAAATTAGGAACTATTCTGAGTGTTAAACTCTCCAAACACTACTGGATTTTTTTGTGTCTCTTGTTTATAATGGTGTATCTCTACTACAATGAAAAATATCACTTTAGGTCATGCACATATCCCAAAATAGCATTAATATGACAAATTTAGGTTGCTCACACTGTAAAGCTTGTAGACTTCAGCACTCAGTGTAAAGGTACCCTTACGAAGAGGGTTGAGTGGTGTACATGTTGATGATGATGGCACTTACGCTGCAAAACTTTTCAACCAGAACACATGGGAATTGGGGGTGGAGAAAGGAAGGAGGTGAAAACAAGTATTCACATTGTGCATCATAATAAATGAAGCATCCTGCATTAAATCAGGGTATCTGTGGGAAGACAACTTCCTAATGGGCACTAAAACTGCAACAAACTTTATCATTCCAGTATTAGAAAAGCAAGGACCCAGATTACAGAACAGTTTGTTGCTGTCCAGATAGGCCAAATCCTGAATGGTGGCCATCTGAGTGCCAAACAGGCATTGCTCTGACAGGGATTTGCTGTTATGAGTATGTGAAGGAGCCAGAGCAGCAAGTTTATAGGGAGAAGTGACATTTTACTAGAGCAATTGCCATCACTGAGAAAAAAAGACACTCAAACTTTTGAGTGCATAAACCCTCCTTCTGGTCTGAAATAGAAGCTGTAAATGTCAAAGAGCAATAGCTCATACGGGTGGTATGAGCTATTGCTGTTGCTTCTTTCTTGGGAGACTCGTGGTCTCTCAAGAGACTACCAGTGTAGAGGCCATAGTGTAGAGATGGCTCCATTGGTCTCCCTCTCCCTGGATCACCGCTATCCCTTCCCCATATGAGAGGATATGGTGATTTTCTGTAACTGTAACTTCATGGTAGGCAGTGAGTGTTCACTCCTGCCCCTGCGTATTTCGGATCTGCCACACAACTGAGCCATTCAGCTTGAGCTAAGGTCTTCCACCTTAGAAGCAAGGACAGAATTTGATGGCTTCTCTAATAACATCAGTGATAATAAGATCTGGTTTAAAAGAAAGTGGTGTGCAAACTCCACCTGGCTCCCTTGTCTCCCAGAGATAATGGTATCTTCTAGGAAGGCCTCCTTTGAAAGTGTCAAGGTATATGAGCTTATTACTAAATGGGCTGTGAACAGATGTTAGGACATTTTGTTATTTCTGTATAAAGTAGTCTTTGTGTGAGACCTATGAATGCATTTCCTAATCTGGGATTGTCCCAAGCAGTTCAGGACATGTGGTAGGGTAATGTGGAGTGGAATGAAATCACTGATCATAAACCATCTTGAAAAGAAAAATATGTGTGTTTACTGCCAGAGATTACCAAGAGTAAAAACCTGTTTTAAATCAAGAACTGGAGCCATTGCAATTCCTTACACTAGCTTTGTTTTAGCCTGGAAGTTAGCACTGCTTTTAAATCTGAAGCATCAGATTTAGCCCTCTGTAAAAGCAAAGTAGCATAATAATTGAAGTATAATCTTGTTTATGTACTTTTTAAACATGGCCATCGACACTGTAGAATTATACCTTTTATGTCATATACTTATTTGCTGAATAAGTTCTTATAACATGCTAATAGGAATTGGGGGCCCAATCCTACCAGGTTTTACACATTCCCTGCTCTATTTGAGTTGATTCAAATCGGAATTGAGGGCTCTACCTTGCTAAGCTTCAGGGTCCATTTGCTGCAATTTTCTTCTCTACTGTTCTCTTGAACCTTTTATCTGCAGAAGGTAAAAAAGGACCTCAGCAGACAGACGGTCACCTTTAAAGTGCAGTCATCTTGGATGATAGCTATTCTTTTAAAATTTGCTGCCTGAACTCTTTAATTATTTCTAAGCATGTCATTTAGATCTCCTTATAGAAGCCAATGGATTTCTGAGAATACTGCACACAAATCTGTTGATTAGCCTTCTGATCATCCCTGATCAAGGCAACATTGCAAGCTGTATTTTATGGAGCATTATTTTAGTAATGTTTTGTCACGGTTGGTCATTTCCTAATCCTTAGAAGTGATTCAGTCAATAACTGTGGGGATATGTCTGCTGTGAAGAGACATCTGTTTACTCAATAGATCTTTTTATTTAATTTTTAATAGAGCTTTTCTAATTTGGCTTTACCATTTGTTGTTAATGTATTTATAATGATTACAGTAGCTATAATTCATATCTAATGATTTTTTCTACATCTATAAATATTATTTATTAAAAGATAAAAAGTCAATATTTCTTGTAGCAGCCATTGCAAAAAAAGTCAGCTGTTGCAAAATGAAATAAATATATTTCACGCATGTACTGCAGCAGATCAAAAAGATAAACCTAAAGAAGCACTTTTGATACCAATGGATTTATGTTACCTACCTACTCAAATAACATAGAGTAGAATGTGGCCCTTACTGCACTCTGTTGCAGCATGGTTAAATTTCTGCACTGCATATTAAAAAAACACTAGATTTTAGCAGTTTGTTAAAAAAAAGAGATTATAGAAGTGAAGCTCATTTTATTGGTTTTGTAAAACAACTTGAGATACAAGGAGCCAGATTCTCCTGTCTGCTAGCCTGCTGTAGTTCAGTGGTTAGACAAGTAGTCTATAAGAAGATATAGGATGAATTTTGCTGTCAATTACACATTTGTGCATTTGGAATAAGTCTAAGGAAGTTAGTGCAATTTAAAACTGCAAATAAATATAGGCTCAAAATCAATTTCTTCACTTACCTGCCAAAATTGAGTTCAGGGTTCGACATACACAGCACTTTTTCCATCTAAAGAATTCATAGCACTTTACAAAGGTGGGGGTGCTCTTACCCCTACTTAAAAAGCTGCAAGACTAAGACAGACAATTGTGTTGGACAGAATCCATGGCAGACTGGGCTAGAGATTGAAGATGATGTTTTTTAGATCCAGGGGTTAGATTTGTTTCCTCGCTCCTGTACCTGAATTCTGAAGGAGTGCTGTGAAGATTAGGAAGAAATACCTATAATATGGGGATGTTATCCTTTCTGTCTTAGCATGATTTTTTTTATTCATTTTATACAAAAGTAGAGTAAGTATATGCCTTATTCACCCAAGTAATTTTTGGTTTTATAGATAATGCATCCCGATCGTTATCTGCCAGGTGATGAGCTCACAGCTTTTAGTTGGTCAGTGATGAACTACAGCCCAGTTTGGTAGTAGGCTTAATTACTAGGCAGTACGCAGGTAAATTTAATTTTGCTCTGAGTGAACTTGTACTCCTGGGCCCTATTCTGTCAGCAGAACCAGCTAGGAAGCAGGCAGCTTGATGGAAGCCTATTTGCTGTGGCCTGATGGAAAATCCAACAGGGGCTGCTATGTCTTGCTATGTGAGTCCCATAATTTCTCCCCAGGATGTGGTCAGTCTCCTCTGAAAGCTGCCAGAAAAGGGCAATCTCGCAGTGATTTTACCCTGTAGAGCACATTTACTTAGATCAGGCTGGTTCTTAGGTGAAGATTTCTCCATCCTGTGTGACATTTTGTTTGGTAGGCCTGACTGAGACATTCCTCTCCTTTTTTAAAATTCTCAAACTGCTATCAGTGACTGAAGCAAACCCTGGCCCCTCTAAACCACCAGTCTACATGGTTGTGCTGAGTCCATCTATCGCTAACTCTACACTAGTCAAACATTAGTAAGGTATAAAGCACAGCTTTACAAGACAAGCAGTTCTTGTGGATTAGCACTACAGTTTCATATATCAATACCAATCCACATGTCACCATGTAATATCTTTTATTTTCAGTAATTTCACTTGATATTTTTCTGCATTAGTTAAGCTTTTCCAGTAGGGTGCTAATTTGATTATTCCCATATTAAAAAGGACAGCTGCAGAGATTATTTCAATTTTTATTAAACAAAGCTGTAATGCACACTGCATAGTTTCTGGCCATTGGTAGTTATGCTGTTGAACAACAACACAGGGATCTCCATAACAACGTCTGAGTCATCCTCAGACAACTTATTTGCAATAGAAAATTTTTTTTCTAATCAGGCTCGTATACCAGCCTCAGCAAACCCCACCTGCCCTGACTTGGAGTCGCCTGTTACCAACACAGATGTTCAGATAGCTTCACCCATCATAGATAATCATTAACCAATATTTTTGTCAACTGATGCTCAAGATTGGTTATACCGCAGAGTCACCTCACTGCAAAGAAAATACATGAATTCTTACAGGTTCAGGCAAGTTTTGCAATCAGGTGACCACTCAGAAATACAGTCTGCATTAGATAGCTGACTATCCTGGGGAAATAGAATTTACCTTCTGTTTTATTTTAATGCACACTAACAGATGCATTAGAAAATATAGCCTCAGATCTAATTGCCTTACACCTAGAAAAATAAAAACACATACCATGTAGTTCTGAAATTGTACCAAAATAAATAATAATAATAATAATAATAATAATAATAATAACAACAACAACAACAACAACCACCTTAAGGTAGATAGCCGTCATTGCACTTGACCAATTGGTTAAGCCATTCTTCCTTAATGTGTGCTACCAGTGTATGAAACAGAATACGAACAAGACACTGAATGTGTCTGAGGACTGCTTTAGGCTGGTGGAGGAGCACTGAATAGTGACTCAGGTGATCTAGGAACAGATCTAGGCAGAGGTAAGGCAGAAAAGCAAGCAGGGCAGAAAGCAGGGAGAGGCCTGGTAGGGCCAGGAGGAGTAACAGCAAAGTCTGTGGCAGTGCAAGTTCACAGCTCTGCAAAAAGGGCTGAAAAAGGAACATTCACTGGCTGTTTTTATTAATTCAGCCATACTCACATCCTTTTGCATTTTCTGCCTGTGACCATTTTTGCATTTGATTTGCCCTGGCATGAAGACAGCTGTATGTGGAGACCTTCATAGTAACTTTGTGATTCCCTCACACAAGAAGTTAGGGGAAGGATTAGCATTATACAATGTAGTGTTACTAAAGCCAAATACAACTCAGCTGTTAGTTTCTTGCCAATATTAATCCACAAATTGAAACATTCTTGAAAAATTGCTAAGTTATTAGAAGAGATAGATATGACTGTCGGGAATCTAATCAGCCTACGGAACAACCACAAACAGAGAAAAAGATTTTGTTTGGGTTTGCTCAGCTGAAATGGAGAAGCAAAACATAACATACTGAAGGCAAGACACCAACCATAGTTCCTGGGTTGGAAATAATTAGTCAAAGTGCTGAGAAAGAGAAATGATTTCAGAAGAACTAAAACCACTCAACAGATTTAATATTGACATCTGATGAGGGTGGTAATCTGAAGAATGCAAAAGCACACTTTAAAAAATTAAAATAAAATAAAATAGATAAGCTCAGCTGCAAAACCACAGAAGTGAGGAGCAAGAAAATATTCTGGGACACTTTGTGATCTTGATTTTTGCCTTTAAATTTGATGTAGACCAAAAAACAATGGAAAATGGCTTTTGTTACTTTGCTAAGGAAGTTATCTGATATTATCTTTAGTAAACCTAAGAAAATCAAAGTTGATTTCATTTAGCTATTGTTTGTTGCAAGGTTTATGAAATAATATAATTCATCTCTAGACAATAACTAATTATTACTGATTACTAAGAAATAAGTCAACAAAGATATTTTCCTGTTTACATTCTTATCAGACTGTATCAAGACCATCTGTATTTTCAAGTCCTTTATCCCAAGGGATAAATAATTTGTGTTGTTCACTGAGTATACACATGCAAACATGTCATTTGGATTTGATGCACGTTTACGAAGCCAGAGCTAGAGAACTTAAACGGGAAAACAAGCATCAATATACAGGAAGAAAAGCTTAAACATGCAGTCACAGCAGACAGAAAAGTAAATACTTCAGTGAAATGATTCTGCAAAACTATTGTACTGATTGTACTGCATCAGTGTTTGTATTCAGAAACTGTTCTAGGTGTTATCATTTCTATTTGCTGCTGATAATTTTGCAGATGTCCACCACGAGAGTGCGTGCATGCGTGTGCATGTGTGCATTCACATGAGAGAACTGCTTTGCTCACAGCGGTCACAAATTGCCCAAGCTGCAGAATTCAAATCTGGGTCTGGGAAGGGATTAAACAGCTATATAAACTGGACATTGAAAATTTTAAAGTGTGCATATGCTTAAAGATTCAAAGCTGATGAATAGCAATATGCTTGCTTTCTGTACCCGCCATTGCCATCAGCAAGCAGGTCGGTCTCACTTCCACTTCTTTCAGTCTCCGCTCCTTCAGATGCTGCTCTTTGCTGAACCTTTTGCCACAACTGGAAGGATTTTGTCCTTCCCAGCAGGCTGGGATTCTCAAACTCCGAGCTCATTTCCTCTCTGCTGCTGTTTTCACATCCCACCCTTGTGCTTTTGCTCTCACATATTGCTGGAATGATGGTGGTAGTGATGTGAGTACTTTCTAGTGCATCTCTGGTTTTTTGGGGTTTTTTCTTCCTTTCCTTTCCCTGATTTTTCTGGCTTCAGAAATGGATGGCTCAGGAAAAGGCAGGGCATGCTGGGGGACAGATGCGCGGGAAGAGAGGTTTCCTAGCAAAGGCAGGCAGAGCTACCGGGTCGACAAGCCTTGCTCCACCTCGTGCCAGGCAGGAGCTGCACCTTCCCTGAGCACACAGGACTCTCCCTGCTTCCCCTTAACCTTCGGAAATGACATCCTCATCCTGCGAGTCAGCAGAGTGCCCAGTCTTCACTCTACAAAAGAAACTGCAAAATAATTTTCAAGCGATACACTTCTGACAAGAATCAGAAGTGTGAGAGGCCACTGAAAGTTACTAGGCTTTCCTTTAATTTATTTTTGCTCTGTCTGTGGCTTTACTGTGATCCTTTGTTTTATGGCTACACTTTAAATTTTTCAAAGTCTCCTAGCATAATAGGATCTGCCATCTTTTGGCACTACCCAGTACAAAATAGTAGTTTAATAAACTGCTCTGACTGGACTGGAGACTGTCTATACACATGCCTTTGTGTATGACAGCCCCCCCATGCCCATGGGGATGCAATCATGGCTCTCTAGGAGCCACCAGAAATGACTTGTTTGTATCTGCTGATCTTTGGTTTGATGACAGTGTTCATCTGTTTAATGAAATCAGAGTGTCTGTGAAGCTGAGATAGGAAATGGCTAAGTATGTCTTTTCACCTTCATAGTGCCCAAAATATAAGAACTATTCTTGAGTTGTGCCTTATGTAAGCTACGTTATGTTAAAAACACAGCTAATTCAAAAGGGAGTGAAATACCCTTTTTAGCTGGTGAAGCAATATGGCTCAGTTGAGTAAAAGCCCTTGGAGGGCTAGTGGGAGATTATGTGTCCTGAAGAAGTAACAGGCGGGTTAGTGGGAGATTATGTGTCCTGAAGAAGTAACAGGCTTCCTTGTGGCAGTGAGAGCTAGTGTGCTGATCACTGCAAAGGCTTGATTAATGGAGTGATTAAAGCAGTAGAGGGTTAGTGCTCTGGCAGCTGGGCCATAGGAAATGGGCATGGAAACTACTGGGAAAGGGGAAATACACAGCTCCAGAATCACAGGGCTGACTTGCCCTAGCAAACACTTTGATGTTGGAGGTGGGGAAGGATGAAACACATCAGGCAAAAAGAAAAAAAAGCCCTCCCACCTCCCCTTCCCCCCTTCCCAGCCTTATGCTTACAAGGGAAAGCCCCTGACTTTTGGCTCACTTAGCAGAAGGCAATAAAGCTTCCTATTACGAGGCTTCCTCTGATGTACCGTAACTGGTCTCAGGCTCCAGAAATCTGATCCCTTGGAACAAAACTTACAGTAGATGCTAATAGAGTCTCTAGCCCAGCAATGCTACACACAATGCCTTGCATGGGCCCAGAAAAACTTCCAATTCAGTCACATCCTTTATTCTTCAGCTTTCCAACTCCCTGGCCTGTTTCTTTTTCCTAGGTTACTCCACTTTTAAACAGAGGTGAGCCAAACTCAGACTACTCGTGCTCAAGGAATGAATTCCCCCAAAGCTACAGGCTGAGAGCCAACTTCTTTCTTTGGGTCCTTTGCAATGGCAAGAAATCTATGTGTAGTTGTTTGAGTTGGTCCCATTAAAGATAAGGATCATCTGCAGAGCTGGAACCTGCATCTGGAGTCAAAATTCCCAAGGCTCAAAGGGTTTAGATCAGATGTCTGGGAATGGAGCCCTCCTTCTTCGCCTTAGACATCTGATCTAAAACAACTTTAAACTTCTAACTCCTTTCAGATTAACCTCAGCTGTGAGAGGCCTGGGGATTCACATTCTTGGCTTGCTAGTATGACTTCTCCATGCCTCACATCACCACAGTTGATTAGAAATACTTTCTTTATTAACTTTCAGCTCCTGTCTCATGCATGAAGGTTAATAGCTAAGAATATCCTTAGAGAAGGTAGCTTGTGTTTAATAAATGAAGACCAGGATGGGGCATGAAAAGGGGAATAAAATTCACCATCAGTCCACTAGAGGGTAGCTCCCCTCAGATCACAGCTGAAAGCCTTCAGCCCAGCCCCAGACACAGCGTGCTGGGCTTGCCTGTGCTTCACTTGACGTGACAAAGCAGCATTAACAGTCTTTCTCACCTCCTGTTATCCTCAGTGAGCTCCAATTTCTAATTTAATAACCACAACAAAAACATCAAAATCCTATAATGACTCTCCTAGAGAAAGATAGGAAAATTAGCACCCTAGAACTGTATGCATCTGAAATTGTTAGACCTTTAAACAATAGACAAATGGCCACTAAACAATGGCATTTTAATATATAACCTGAATTAACAAGTTTAAGTCCCCTAATTTTATATCCCTGGTATATTATTTATGGTATTTGTGGGCTACAAACATTGATATGAAGTGTATAGTTCGTGTGCATTATGTGGGAAGCATCTACATTATATATAATGCATAAAGAAATCTACACAGCCTTCAGCATGCCAGATGTTTCTGTTTATGACACTGAGTTATTCATGAAATCCAGGAAGACATTTTGTAGTAAAATGTGCTACCTGCTTGCTTTTAAACTGCTGGAGTTGTCTGTCCAGCTAGCTAAATAATTAAGGGAGCGATGTGAAATTAAATATCACATTTCAATCTACCTTTTCCCTTCATCAATTCTTTCTTGTAAGAGGAGCCAGGAACTAGAGAAAAATATGACTCACAGGGGCTGTTTAGGTGTTGCTATTGTATGTACAGAAGGTAAAGAGAATGATAATATGCCTTTCCTGTCTGTAATAGTGTTCACTGTAGCAAACCTTCCTGCTTGTTACAGTAGAGTAAATGGGGTGTTTAATTTGGGATTCAGTGTAGTCTGGAGTCAAGGTGCAGCAGTTTTATTACAGAATACAATTTTATTGGAGGCTGAAGATTTAAATTCTACCATACATATATATATATATATATATACATGGAAGTTCTGCTTTACAGATACAAGCTAATACACAAACACACACACACTTCTTGTATGTTAAACACGCTCTCTGATTTTTCAGTTTGAAGGAACCAAGGAATTATGACATATTTCTGCATTTTCTAATGCACTGAGAAATCTTGTTAGAACGCAGTCTCCTCCAGCCATCAAGGAAACACACGCACACATTCAAAAGGAGCAAGTGCTATTTTTCATTTCCTCCTTAGATTTTTGACAGTACCAGCAATGTCTCCAGTTCATGACCCCCAGAAAGAAGCTTTTGGGTTTGTAAAATATTTTCTTTGTTTAGCTTTTTACCAGCAAAAAGCAGCATACCCCACCCCCCTTCCCCAGAAAGGTGTTTAGATCATGTAATCATTTCTCCTTCATTTAGTCTAAATCTTAAGACAGAAGTCTTTCAATAGAATGATTTTCTGGCAAGGCCACAATATGATGTATATATCTGGAAATCAAATTATTTAGAATTATGACCGTGTCATCAAAATAAGCCATTTTGAAATGCACTGCTAGCTCTCCAAACAGATTGTATGGGAAAAATTGGATAACGCTTGGCTTGAGCGCTTAAAAGTCAGTAAAATCAAAACACTAGGGAGCGTTTCATTTCATTTTCGTCAAAATACCAACCCACCTCCACGCGTGCGGGGCTGCGGGCGGCGGGGGCCCACGGCGAGCCCCGAGCCCCGGGCCCCGGGTCTGGCCACCCCGCGCCAGCCGCCAGGTGGTGCCCGCAGTTTAAGGACATCTGTCCGCTCCTTCTTCTCCCAAAGATTCGGAGAGATAAATAACATCTGAGCAGGAATCCTGGCACAGACAGGATTTTTAACACCCGCAGATCAAAAAATGTAAAGCTTTTACCTACCCCGCTACAATAAACCTGGCTTTAAGAGCCTTGTTATTCCTAGATTTAATAGCTTGGCCATTTTTTTTTTCTATTTACAACCCTTGCAAACCAAAGAGAGAAAAATAATATTGTTGTGTAGACCATAAATACTGTTACTGTGGATCTATTTTATCTGGGGGGAAACTACGCATAGATTCTCAACTGCTAGCATATTTGTGTATCATCCACAGTTACCAGCATGCTGTGAAGCTGCTTTCTCTTACGCGCTACAGTAGCTGCGTACCTGGGTGAAAGGAAATTATTTCTTTACAGGCAAAAGAGGATGCTCATCCTGCTGTGGGTAGTCACAGGCAATTTCCATTTCGTTAGCATTTTCCTAACCCTCTTTTGTGGTGCTCTTTGATAGCTAGCTAGTGGTAGCCCAAGGTCACTGCCTGCTTTAGCTGCTATTTTGCCAGCAACATATTTACACTGAAGTGTGGGCTAAACTGTTTGTATCCAACTATTAAAAAAAATTAGGCTGAACACATTTCTTAGGAAAGAGAGATACTGACAGTCCAAGTATTAACTCCTTTATTCGCATGTGCACATAGCTTTAGAGTGAGCTAACGCCTAGATCTTGCCAATGACCTCAACCTTGATCTGGAGGGACCATTTATTCATGAGTAAAACATTCATTCTCCATACAAACTGGTCCTGGGACTACTGCCTGTGTGACATTCAGTCCTCTATTAATAAATGCACAAGACACAAAATTACTGTGATTTTGTCCTCTTACCATTTGGGGTTGTATGTCATGCACACAGCACTGCGGCTATTCCTGAGGAACTTTAAATTAGAAATCAGCGTTTAGTGGCTTTGTAGATCTCACAGAGGAATTACAGGCAGTTCTGAGGCGACCGAGGGCTGTGAAAGCACAGAGACACAGGCACAAAGGCAAGCACCGGCAAGAGAAGCCAGCCTTTTTTTAGCCGGGGCAAGGGCATTTTTCATGACCGCGCAAGGAGTGTATTGCAGGTCCCTGTTCATCAAAATCGTAGGAACCACCATTTTGCAGTCCACATGCAACAGCGATAAAATGGTGGTTCAGAAGGACTAGCACACCCGACTCAGCACCGGAGTTCCTCCGCTCACTCAACAGCCCAACTCTTTTTTTAATTACTATGAAATGGCAATAGATTTTAGATTAGGAATGAGACAGGAAATGAGAGGAAAATCCTATGTGCATCTGGAAAACACACAGGGTAAAAATTAACCTTGAAGCTCAAAGAAAATGACATAGGTATACATGTGAAAGCAGTCTCCATATGAATTTTCTAATAACTGTAAGGTGTACCTTCATCTTAAAACTTGTGGTTTTAAGAAGATTTAAAACAATATGTGCTGTTGTGATGCTGCAGAAGCCAATTAAGTATTTTAAAAAATAAAACCATATAGCAGAAATAATTACATTCAACTCTGAGCAGGAATTAACCTGGCACTGCAAACGATGAACCTTGCTTTATAAGAAGGGAACTTTTTAATACGATGATTTGGCAATTTAAGGGGATGGTTATTTTCATTTTAACAGGCCTCTGCTTAGTGTATGTCCCCTTGGGGATGTAATGAAGGTTAACAACTTACACGTGGGAAGAAGGGATTTTAGTGATTAGGGAAATTGCAGGCTCCAGTTTATGTGAATATGTGTGTGACAGAAAGGGAGATATTCCTCCCCATTTCAGACACTGCTGCACAAAATGTGACTAAATGTGAAACATTCCTGGGGAAAACCCATATGTAATATAGATAGCAGCCCACCAGGGGCTGAACTGGATGACAGATACTGGCCTCTGGACTCTTCACTGGTGTCAGATCAGGTGTCAAAGCAGAGAGGGATAGCTGACATCCAACAGTGCATCAGCATAGTCTATCTTACCAAAAGTCTTGCCTTGACACAGCAATGTAGATCCCGTATTGGGCTCAAGCAGTCACAACTGGCAACTCAGAGAGGCAGAACTTAACCTCCTTTTTGTCTCTAATCCAGTAACGTTTTTCTGTCAAACTTCTTATGTACTCCATGCAAACTGAATTCAGAGCTCAGAATAGACTCCAGCTGAATTTTTCTCTGTAATATTTCACTTTAGAAGATTTGTTATTAAATTACTTTATAATTGATTTGGTATTAAACAGCAAATCAGAACTCTGCTTTCAAC
This sequence comes from Morus bassanus, assembly GCA_031468815.1. Lineage (NCBI taxonomy): Eukaryota > Metazoa > Chordata > Aves > Suliformes > Sulidae > Morus > Morus bassanus. The sequence goes on along the minus strand of CM062574.1, from coordinate 25,767,954 downwards.
CAAAGCCAGCTGTCCACTTATATTTCTGTGCATTCTTGACCCAGTGTGACAACTCCCAGGGGAAAAACATCCCTTTACAATATTGCATGTAGTCCTGCGCCTGGACATTCAACAATATTCATTGGCCTATATAACTTAAACAAGAGCAGTTTGTTAACCTAATAAATCCAGGATTTGGGCTGAGAAATAAAGTTGCTGTCAAATACCCTTTAGCCAGATAATAGAAAGGGGATTATGTGATTATTCTGTCAAAAAATTAGGTTCCATGCTTTTAATTGGAATCATATCCTGTCATGAGTCTGTAGGGTTTAAATCACAGTCCACCATGTTAGAGCAAGAAGGAAAACTAATAGTAAATCCTTTCATCCCAGAGCCTATAGGGTTTTTATGTGGAGTCCTAATTTCTGTTAAAATACTTCCAAAGAAAGACAACAGGAAACAGTAAACATGGCAACACCACAAATATACTTTTCTGATGCATTATTTCTGTCAGCGTTCAAAGAATAAGTTGTACGGGCTGGAAAGGAAACTGCTGTATCATTAAAACCCAAGCAGGCTCAAACAGCCACCCTTTTGTAAAATGGCCCCCCTCCCCACCGTCTCTCATAAATCTTGTTTCAAACTGGGCTAAAGCCATGGATTGACTTTGCCTCTTGCAGTAATGGCTTGAAACTGTTGTGCATCACAGTTCTGTGTTCAAAGGGAATCAGGAGTATTTAAAACCAACTTCTGGTGCAGGATGCAATTATAACTGACAGCCAGATGTCTGCCCTGTCTGGTGCAGCAAGCCTAGAAGAGATTGCAAATGATCTTGAGACCTTTGGATCTAAACAGTGCGTCTGAGTGAGTGATACACAGATAAACAACAATACCACAAATCACTGACACCAGCCGAGGGGTTGCTGGTACTGATAAAGATAAAGATGTCGGGAAGCAGCTGACCCTTCCACCCTCCCCTCTCTTGTTTTTTACTGTGTCAGAAACAAAGTATGTTAGTGGAAAAGGACTCAGCCCACAAAATCTGTTTATATATCCACTGCCAGAAGTTCATCTTGTGAGGAAAGTCCCATAAGTAATTGTTTAGTTTACAAAGGTTAACTGGACGGTAGTGAAAGATGTTTGATATTTTGATTAAATTATATGTCTGGAACATTTGCAGCAAGTCCTCTAACATGGGGTGTTCTTCCCAGGTGTATTACCGACTGAAAACATTTTTAAATGGACTAACACTAAAATTGATGTCAAAGTATGTTCCTTATAGTACTTGTAGGAATTTTTCAAGATTCCCCTCTCTTTATACAGCATCCTATTTTATGTATCTTTTTTGAAGCATGAACACAGACCTACTGAGTTAGTGCAGGCTTACGTGGGAGAACACTGAAAATTGTACAAAACTTCTGGGAAATCAGCAGAAACCACTTATCTTCATATCCTTTACTAACATTCACTATGAGACCAACCAACTCAAAGGCTTTAGAAGTAACTGAAAAGCTTTCACTGATTTTCCATGGGCAGTGGATCAGGTCCTACCTGGCTCTGGTGACATTTTTAAAAGAATGTGCTGTTAAACTAACATACATTCACCGTATCACAATGTTAGCCTACAGGGAAATGGCTGAAGAGTGTTTGGACAGTAACAATTTGAAGCACTGAAGACATGCAAATAATGTGAACAAAACATAAGCTAATTTTTCAGACACTTTAAAAATATGTATTATATTTGGTTTGCCTTTACGATCACCTTCTTCCGGTGATATTGTTACTGTCTTTTTAAAATATCTGATATCTGATAAAAACATTCTGCTTTGAATTATCTTGTGTTTTGGAACAGGATTTTGTAGAATTTATAAAAAAAAAAATAAGAACAGAAGCTGTCAAGGAGGCATCTTTTTCTCTACATTCCAGTGAGAAAATTCACTGCATCACTTTATCACAGGTCTTCAGTGTGTCACAAAGACAGGTCTATGCAATATCATTAGAATGAAAGATAAAGGACTCCATAATACAAAGATGTCATCAGTGATGGGAAAATTCCAATTCTGAAAGAGGACCCCATTCCAAATATCAAGCGTGAAGGATTTAGTATCCTGAAACGTTTTTCAGGTTGGTACAATGTCATTGTGATAAAAAGGATGTCACTTAAATCACAGCAACCTGATGTACAAAGTTGTCCTGCCAGTTGAATTGCCAAAACTTTTATTCTCAGAAGACTAAAAACTGACCAGACCCTTGCCCGTTCCTTGAGCCAAACTTAGTTTATGGACTTTATGGTGAAGGATGAGCAAAACATGTCTTTGTAGCCTCCACTCCCTCGTTGGATCTCTACCCCTCCTGCTTGACTCCCATTCCCACAACACACTGCTTGTTTGGACATCACCATTTGGGGCTTTCCTGCAGTTCACCAGTTCAACACATACTGCTGTAAACTTTTCACTTTATGGGCAATAATTTTGCAAAAAAATACTGTTCTTACCCCTAGGGCATGAGGGACTTGAGCTAAGATGTGTGAACAATCTGAGAAACTAGAAAGGCAGTTTTTCACTGAAGTTTCTCTAAAAGGTAGAGGTACGCCTTGGCCACATTCACACATCAGAAGTGGCAATTTGCCCTGCGAGGGAGCCGCAGCAGCAAGGCTGGACAGTGGAGTGCCAGCTCAGGCACTTCTGCAGTACACCACAGGCTGTGGTGCTGACATGCCCTAGCACGCCCTCACACGAAGAGAAAAGGCCCCAAGCTTATGCTACACACCAAGAAACTGCTGCATTAGTGGAAGTGTTAAAGCAATGCAAACCACGTCTTTTTTAAGTGTGAGAGAAGATAAAGGCCCTAGAATTCCCCAAGAAAAATAAAGACTTGCCAAGATTATGGGTGTGAAAGGAAGGACAGTCAGGTTTGAATCTTCTGTGAAAAGCCAGATCACACAGAGGGAGGGACCTGGGGCCTAGTGATGGCCATATTTTGGCCAGCATTGAAGCCTGGGGAATAATTCATGAGAGGCTCAAGAAAGCCTCTGGAGTCGTCTTTAAATCAAATTAGCACATGAACAAGTGCTGAGTTTTAAGCATTCCAGCTTCTTCTTCAAGTTTGTCATTTTAATAAGCTTTGAATGGTCACATAGCCCAAATCCATTTTGATGTGTTGAATTATATTTTGTTTGTAATAATTTTTAAAGCTATGATTACTGTGTAATATTACATATGGGACTCTTCTTGGAGACAGTCTTTATTTACATGAGAAACTTTTAAAGAGCTGTTGATGTAACATATTCATTGTTACAGCACTTCTAAATGGTATTTTAAGATCCTGGTAATTCTCATTGATATGGGAGATATAAATATCTCCACACCCTTGCCTCAGAGTGCATCAGGAAAGCAATGCACACAGATTAAGAGGGAGAGAAAAGCCTGCAAGTAGTATCAGCCCTCCCTCTCCCCACAAACCATCCCAGCAGTTTGGCTGGGACTGTGCAAGGAGAGAAGGAGAAGCAATGTGGTCTGAGAGACCAGGGTGGGCTGCAGGCAGTCTCCATAATTCTCCTTTAAAGGCAGAATTTGGGTCAAAAACACAATGCTTGAAATTGCCCCTGTCCCCAACCACCCAAAGAATAACAGAGCTGCCTCTCCAGCCCAGAGCAAAGGGAAGATGAGAGCCCAGGCTTCCCTGTGCACCGGCTGCTGTGCAGGCACTGCTCCTGAAAGCCCTAGCCCCCTGACACCCGCACCGCGCTGGGCCACACGTGACACCCCAGCTTAATCCCTCTACTGTAGCTGCTCCGGGCATCCACTTGCCCATGAGACGTGTGCATTTTGTATCCTCCCCACAGAGGCTCGTTCCCCGCCGCATCACGTTTTACGCAGGAGGGTGCAGGCAGTTTGCTGTAGGAGATTTCGCGCCGCCTTACCAACTGTGCTTAAGGGCTAGGCTGGTAACCTGAGGGCTATGAATTTATCTTACTCCTTCGCCATTTGAATCTGCAAAACCTTGGAGATATCATTTAAACTCACAAGGTTATTTTAGGCAGGTAAGGATGAAAACAGAAGCCATGCAGTTGCTGTGAGAACAGACCACCTGGTGGAATTTCCCTAGGGACCTAAATACCTTCAAGCTGAGTGCCTCAGTTTCTCCTCTGGAGAATGGTTATAAAGATGATTCTGTGCCCAGCAAGTTGCAAGGTGCTGTCCTGCAGTAGTAACCACAGCAGCACTTGGGCAGCCAGAGACTTCCCAGTGGCTCTGGGAGCACCCTTGCTACGTTTGTTACTTGTGCCAATGCCTCACACGCAGAAGGCACAGGGCAGGGACAGGGGTGTTAAATACCAGAACAGCTGCTAATCCCTAAATGTTCAGCAGGATGAATACAGCAGTTTGGTAGGACTTTCCAATATAAGGTGGGAAGTTCTCCAGTTGGGTTTACTGTTTATAATTCCTCCAGCTAAGAATTGCACCTCAGGTTCCTTGTAGTTATTCTGAGTCGGGTGTTTCAAGCCAGTCATGTTAGATTCTGTTTCTGTATTACTATGGTTACCATTAATAAAGTTGTCTCCATAAGTTACCAGGAAACAGACAGTAAAGAAATGTTAATGTTTTCTTGAGAACTAGTAATGAGAGAGAGAGAGAGAGAGAGGTATGTAGTACAAATAAAGGAAAAGAAAAATGGGACTAAGCCAAAATAATAAAGAACATTAAATGATTCCATAAGTACCACTCAGCTTAAGAACTTAAATGACATTGCATTATAAATGATAACTATGTTCCTAAGCAAGAAAGCAAATCCCAAGCTCTGTCTTGAGAACTGTAAATGCTACCCCTTCCTGGTCTCAGCCATAAAACCCATAGTCTGGAGCTACTGCTTACTCCCCAGGAAGGGTTTCTGGGCTTTCAAAACTACCACACTCATCACGAGAGTTTGGGAGCCAGTTTGTACTTCAGGTTCAGAAAGGAAATCCAAGGACATGGGTAGTATTGAGTTAGATAGGAGTTTTACTGATTAAATAATCTATAGCTGCAGAAAGTACAGCTATTTTTCTACTGAGTTTCACTTATCTGACTTTCTTCTGAGGAAAGCTTTTATGGGGTACATCTATCAGTTTGGACACAGAGGCACAATGCTCATTGGCGTATGTCCATTAAACTCTAATAAAACTACAATGCAGGTAGCATTTCAACGGTCTTATTTTTATATACTTTAAGTTTGTATCATCATCTTCATGTACTTTCATTCTTTTATACATCTGCAGTATACTAATCCCTGTACCAGATGACTACATGGGAAAGAAAAAAAAGGCTAGAGTTTTGATAGGAAGGTTTGTTTTTCTCAATTTGATGACCTAGTCAGGAGCCCCAGCCTCGCTCCCAAACCAACTGCCCCCCCCAAACTTCAGGAATTTTAATAAAAATTCATGAGCAGGTTAATTAAACTTTGCTGTTATTTTTTCTCTTCCCTTGAGATCCCTGGATTGCCCTCACTGGAAGATCTATTTTGGAAGACCCCATCACCTAGGCATTAGGTACTCATTTGGGAGGTGGCAGATGTGGGCTCCAGTCCATCCTTGAATTTACAGAGAAGGGACTGTCTTATAGTCTCCTGAATATCAGGGGAGTATATTAATATCTCATCTATAGGAATCAGGCCTTTCTTCTCAAGTAATAGTAACCAAGCCCCTGGAAATGTTTTCATCTCTTTGAGGGACCCATATTTTTTGCTACATTTTTCTTCTGATTTGTGAAATGGCAGCTCTCAACAAGCAAATGATTTGCCAACCCAAAAATAAGAATAACAAGCAGCCCTGAAAAAGTACCTATCGCTTGTTTTCCCACCAGTTTTGCAAAAAGGAAATTAGAGACCTGATTGAAGTCCCTTTAATAGATTTCAGAAGGGAGTGTACTTGACTTTGTGGCTTCATCATCAACCTTAACTTTGTTCTCAGAAATTTGAATGGGATTTAGCTGCACAAATCCCACTCTAATCCGTAGGAGTTCTGTGGCTAAAACCCAAATGGCTCTCACAGAATATCTTGTCTTCTCTAATTAAAGACTTCAGGATTGATTTTCATAATTTATTGTTTTCATCGTTGTTTTATGAAAAAGGCTGTTTGCATGTTGCATGTAAATATGCATCTGATAAATTGTTAAACTACTACTATTCATTCCATCAATCTGTAGCGTACCATAGCCCAGCTTTGTGCTTTTGATAGTACAAAGTCATTACAAAGCTCATAGGTAAATACCTATTACTAACTAATTAATCATGACTGCACTTTTAGTCTCATTGTGGACAATGGCACAGGTTCCACTGACTTGAATAGGTGTAGGATTTGGCCCATTAAAATGATTAATACGTATCTTCTCATTTTCACTGGAGCATCAGTAGATTTGGCAATGTACTCTGTGCCGAGAGTATGCTGCATTTCACGAGCGTGCCTGCTTGATGGCCTGTTAAAGAGAATAACTGGGCCATTAACAGGGGTTCTGTGTAAATACAGTAACAGAGCGTCCACAGGTTTCCCCCGGACGCACTTTCCCCATGTCTCTAACAGCATCTTCTGGCCATCCTCAGTGGAGGGGAATGTCCCTCCCCACATAACTGACCTGAGGGTGCCCGTTGGGGTGTGAGGGTCCTCTCCTGGGGCTGGCATTTGTGCATGCTGGGGACAGGGCCGTCCCTAGTCATGCTGCTCCCCCGAGGTTGTCCTCTTTCAGCCAGGACATTCTTGCCAGCCTTGCACACTTCACCTAGGCACCAGCCCAGGTCCTGTTATTGAATCCTCCCTCTCTGTTCCTGTTTCCATGATGGTGGGAATGGCATACTTGCTTTCTTGGGCCTTTTTTTGACGTTCCAGGAAAAAACTGAAGCCCCCAGGAAAGGGTTAAACTAGTCAGATGCTTCATCAATTAAATAATCTGTGGCATGTTTACATATTTATACTGAAGGCATTTCTAAGTTTGTTCTTTCTCTCAAAAGAACAATAGCAAACGCTCCTCTTCCAAGGTTAACAGTTTCCAGTCCATCACTTCTTTCACCACATCATTTCGTCCTGCAGGTTTCCAGTTTGATGGCTGCTAAAGGTTTAAGAAGTTTAAATTGACCTTGACCTGCAAACCTGTGATTTACAGTAGATGATATTGTTCTGGAATAACAAAACTTCTGTCCTGAAGCTAAACTGCATTTAATGATTTATATTACCTCTCTCAGGCCAGGTTCTGGTGCATTTACTAACCCTGTACATTATTTTAGCTCCCCCAGAAGCCCCACTGATTTTGGAGGCACTCTTCCAAGGTGAGGCAGATTCACAATATGGATAAATATACCAACATGTGGTCCACTAATATATTGTCTTGAGTTTGAAGATAAATTCTTTGATCTCTTCTAACCTTGTCTTCATGTCTGTTTGTAAAGTCCTTGCAAATTATTCAGATATATTTTAAAAATACACAGAGAGTACCTGTTTTCTTCAGAAGAAATCCCTATTGGCAGTATCACCAGATACCTTGGAATACACTACATATGTTTGTGCTGCAAGAAAAAAGTCCTCCTTCTGCTTTGGAAATTGTGGAATACATTCTAGCTGCAGACTTTAATGGGGCATTTTAAATCACAGTGAACTAAGCAACTAATTGTAAAATTATGAAAGACTATCTTTCTGGTGCCCCTGTGAAGCTTAAAAGTTTGGAGCAATGTGTGTTAAAGAGAGAAGACTGGCACTGAAGTGTTCCTGATATCGCTGCTGCCTTTTATCTTTTTTGGCATGCTCTTTAGGAAACAGCAGAGAAAGAAAAATACAAAAATGAACACAGCAAATTTAATTATAAAACAAAGCCACCCACCTTGCTTTTGGGGTCAGGAAGTATAATCGCCTCCTTTTGACGCAAGAATGAGTTTAACAACATATGTTAAACGAACAATTATTTAAAATAAAAGGAAATGACCTTAAAAACAGCTGCAGTATCTCAGGCTATAGCACTGACAGCAGTGCAGAAAAACAGCCCATTGTGGAACGAAGGCACACGCGCAAACGAGAGCTCTCCCGCAACCCTGCCCTTGCAAAGACAAAAGGAAAAAGCGATCAATTCACAGAATACTGTAAAATATCTCGCTTATATTTGATCTCACCAGCTTGTTCTGCCTCTCACTTTTTATTTATGTTTGTTTATTTTGGTCTTCCTTTTTTCTATTTATTTATTTTTTGGCTGCAAGACCAAATCCTAACACCCAAAGCCGCTGTTCGCTGCACAATGGCACGATGACATTGGCTGTTTTCCAGCAAATTGTATTTTAATGAATGTCGCAGGCAGTGGAAACACCAGCACAGGCACATCAGCGCTGGGCGCGCACCTAAGAAGAATGAAAAGAAAAGAGCTTTTTGCAACAGAATAAATCCATTTTTCTTGAAGGCGCGCGGAGTCACATGACCAAGCCCGGAGCCTTCAGGACAGCGCAGAACCAGCCCGCAATGGGAAAGAAATTAAGCAGGTCTGCCTCCTCCTCGCACACGCGTTTTAGCCTGTCGACGCGTTGCCTGTCCGTATCCCTCACAGCGCATCTGTAGAGCCATTAAATTGGATAATCCCTCTGGCCTTTGATACATTTCTGGACATGATTATTTCATTACTCGCAGTATATCAGTAGGATCATAATAAAAAGGACTTCTGACAACCTGCCAAGAGTTTTGTGGCCTTGTAAACACAAAAGTGCTCTAATAAAATTTTATTAAGTGTTAAAAAGTCATAAAAAGTGAAATAACATAAACTACAAAATTTACTGTCCTCAGCAAATGCTGAAAATATCGTCCATAGTAAAATTAAATTAGCATGTAATAGCGCGGCGGTGTGGAGTGGGTTTAAAAGAGGATCCGGGAAAAAAAAAAGGGGGGGGGGGGGGAAGGGGGGGGGAGGAAAGCAAGATTGCACTTGAACTAAATATGGGTCACGGGGGTTGAGTTTGCGGCGACCCGCGCGTGTTACCGGCGGGGATGAGCGCGCGGCGGGGCGCGGGGCGCGGCGGGGCGCGGGGCGGCCGCCAGGCGGCGCTGTGGGAGCGGGAATGCGGCGGGGCGCGCGCCGCGCCGCGACCCCCGGCCCAGCCCCGCGGGCCGCCGGGAGCGCCCCCCCCCCCCCCCCCAGAAATGAGCCATTTACGGGGATTTTGGCGTTTTCTTGTAAATGGGGGGGGGGGGGGGGGGGAAATGGAGCTGGGAAAACAATGCGGGTAGAGCTGGGCTGGAAGGCGCCGGGCGGGGCGGGCAGCGGGCAGCGGGCTCCCGGCGGCCTCGGCCGCGCCGCTCCCCGCCGCCGGCCCGGCTCCGCGCCCGGGGCAGGGGCAGGGGCAGCGGGTCCCGCGCCGGGGGCGAGGCGGCAGAGGGTGCTCCCCCTCCGCGCCGCCGGGGGCCCGCCGCAGGAGCCAAGTAAGTTCAACCTTTGCATTGCCGTCGGTGCCGCGCTGGGAGAAGGGACGGCCGGGGCAGGGGCAGGGGCAGGGGCAGGGGCAGGGGCAGGGGCAGGGGCGAGCACCGCCGCGCACACGGCCGCGGCGGGACGGGACGGGGCGGGACGGGACGGGGCGGGCTGCCGCCGCTCGCCGCGCTCCCCCCGCGCCGCGCCGCGCTCCCCCCGCGCCGCGCCGGCTGTCCGTGAGCCGCGGACGGCGCCCCGGTCTTGGCGCCTTCAGCGCCCCGCCGCTGGGCTGTGGGCACGGGGGAAGCGGGTGAGGCGGCGGTGCCGGGCTCCCGGGGCGTCCGTCCCCCCTCGGGATGTCCGTCCTCGGGGGCTGCGCCGGGAATTACCCGCGGTTGGCCGGGAAGGGAGCGCCCGTGCTCCCGGCACATGGAGCCGCTTGGCAAAGCCCGAAACTTACCGCGGGGGCGGGGGGGCGCCGGGGGAGGATAAAATAGTAATAAAACAAGGAAATAGGCTTCAGATTTGCGGGTAGAATATATCTGAAGTTTCGTTTTATTCAGGTGAAGAGGATAACTGATTCTCATGTGGCAAGGCTGATGTTCAAGGCCAACTACTGTATGAAAAATAGCGACTGGCTGCCTACGCCTGGCTTGTCTTTGAGCCTGGGCTGGTGCGCGCTGTAAAAGTGGACCAGAAGTGCGGCCGGAGCAGCCCCGACGGGGAGCAGGCAGTGAGAGATCTTTAGGCAAAAACTGGCTCAAAGATATACAGTATACGAGCCGGAACAAAGAGCTTTGTCCTCACTAAGGGAAAAAAAAATAACCATGAAGTTACTTTTAGTAGAAATTCCACCAACGCTGTAAGTAAACTGCATTTTAGTAATTTTGGATCTATACACTGTGTATTAAGGTAGGGTTAAAAAGAAAAAACATGAACAGTATTTTGCTTTATTTTGAGTCGTATAAATTAATGGGAAAGTTGTAGGTATAGTGTAAAGCAGTGCTTGCTTTAGCTCGACTGTCTTACATTAAGTCTGGTTTCTAAAAATAGGTATTTCTGTTTGTACATAAAGTTGGCTAGACCTGTGTGCATATGCAGACCATACAGCCATAAAATGTATATTTACCTCACTGATTCAAAACTTGTAATGTTTTATATACCCTTATGTTCATCACCTCTGATTAAAAGAATGAGGCTATTACTGTGTAATTCATACATATATTTACTGACAAATTACAGAAATAAAATACATTTTAATAAATAGGAAAAAACTTTGCTTTTCTTCCATCTCAGATTTTTATATAAATCTTCAATAATTTTACAGTAATGACTGCAATTAATAATGATCACAGAAAGAAGTTGTACTTTTTAAGCCAAAGAAAATGACCACCTCACATGGTCTACTGCGTTTTAAAAAAATCTGAGCTCTAAACCATCTATGGAAATACACAAGTTTTCAATGAATGCTAAATAATTATTTTCTTTGCCCTTTAATGAAATTTTCAGTCTTCTGTCACCAGATATAATGTAAAGACTGCAAAAATGCAAACAGAAAGTGTAGCAGCAGTGTGATCAAAGCTTTGAACTTATAGGAATTAAAAAGTCAGCGAAGCATTATAGAATTCCACATACATGTGGCTAAGGTGTGTGCGCGCCTACATAACTTTGAAGAGTTTTTAAATGAAACAAAGGGGTTGGGGAGTTAGTTTGCATTACTGAGAGGCTCTTCAGGATCAGTTCCAATATTTGTTGGATTTTGGGAACATTTCTAGGAAATCCCTCTTTATGCTATGGTGTGCAGAGCCACACCGCTTTATTTTTAAATACGTTCTTTCAAAGCCTACCTCTGTCATCCAGTGGATCAGCTTTTTGTTATTTCATGCTATGCTCTGCCTGATCAAGTATACGTACAATATCACTGTGTGAACAATCCCATTTGTTCCTTGGGGTTTACGGACATGAATCAGGGTACGTGCTTATGTGTGCAGGATCCGGGTTTCAGTGGTAAGAGAAACTTTTTTTTTTCCCCTAAATTTAGCGTTCTAATTTATGGCAGTGGTTTTGAGTATGCGGCATTACTTTGACAATGGAATTTTTGTATCAGCCTAATGTGATGTAAAATTCCAAAAAAAGAGATACGTTAGGCGACTATAGGTTATGTCTAAACGGACACAATAAAGGCCTGATGGGCAAATATCTGACCCTGCATTGGGCAAGGCTGGAACTCACGTTGTTTACATCCAGCTTCAGACCCGCTCCTTTCAATATCCGACATTGTGCCTTGCACCTCCAGCTGCGACGAGCAAACGCAGGAGTCCTGCCTAGGGAAGTTTGCAGTCTGCCCGTCAGAAGGGCCTCAAAGGGTGAGGAAGAAAAGCACAGTTACAGCAGACCACGATGCTTGCAGCAGGCAGGATGGATATTGTCTGGGCTCAGGGACTGGGGCTGCACATGCGTCACTTCTTTTGCAGGGTTTCTTTAAGTGCTTGCAGAATTTAAAGGCACGCACCATCCAAGAGAGGCCTATCTTGCAATACATTAACCAGTTTGTTCTGAGTTGATTAATGGCTTCAGGCTTTTGTTGTTGGATTTTTTTGTTTTTATTTTTTTTACTGTAATACAGCTGGGCCCTGTGCTACAGAAATAGATAATGGATGAAATCTTGGCTCTCCTGAAGTCAGTCACAAAACTCATTGAGTTCATTGGAGCCACATTTTCATCGACTGCATCGTAATATTTTGTATCAGCCATATGGAGGAGATTTAAAATTGGCTTTAGAAGAAATAGAAATTAGCTCCTCTACAAGTGATTTGCATGGGTTGTTATCTGTTTTTTTCTCCAGGTAATATAAATGGCAACATTAAGTGTAAACTGCCAAAAAGACAAATAGCTGTATAACATTTTGATTTCCTGTAACTACAGCATAACTCAACTAAAATATTAACTTGAAATTAACAAGGTTGGATTACTCTGTGTAAGACCACCAGGTCTGATCTGGACGATGCAAGGGCATGGGAAGACTTTCAAAGGCACAACTGACTATTTACAGTTCGTGACACTCTTTAGGACCATGGAGATGTGAAATTATATGTCAGTGATGCTTTAACACAAGAGGCTGTTAGTTAAGCAGGAGAGACAGTATTAATTCACAGCCCTTGCTTTTGCACATTTAGTGTTATTGAATTGTGCTTCCCCTTGATATTTTAAACAGATGCATCATAATGGACTTTTCAAAATCTGATTTAAACCATAGCATCAGGAAGTACAATTTTGTTAAAAATGGAGCGGGGAGGGGGGGAGAAACTGCTGGACTCCCAGCCACTCCCACAGTCGTCTTTTCACAGACAGTTTTTTCTGATCCATTAGCCTGCCAGACAAGAATGGCACCTATCCAGTGTAAATATTACATTTTCAACATTTGGTTGGCATTTGAGCAATATTTCTCATCCCCTGAGAATGTATACTTTATACATACAATATTATCTGCAATTCAGGGCTAGATTATGGTAGGATGTGACTTTGTAATGCAAAAGATATTTAAAGAACTCTGTGTATGGGCTCACTTACTGTAGAATAAAACTTCTTCCTTTCAGTTATTTTAATTTACAGTGAAAATGACTTAAGCACAGCATCAAACACACTTTTTTTCTGGAATAAGGAGGATCCAGACATGATTTTGGAGAAATAACTCCATGTGTAGACAAGATCTGTTGCTACTGTTCAGCGGTATGATCTGCACTGTGCATATCTTAAAGTGGAAAGCCACACTAGCGTCTTTGGGACCTAATATCCTCATTGGACTAAACTCTTCACTGTGTATATTCCGGTAATATCCCACTGACAGTGCCAGATGCTGACAGAACTCCACGTTGGAAATAATTATGAAAATGAGTTGATCCACATCCATAGCAAGTAGTAGATATTCTTTGAGAAAGAACTTGTTATGAAATTCCCATCTCTATTTTAAATCCTTCTCTTTCTCATCAAAGGGAAAACGGGCAATATTTGAACTGAACCCAAGCAAATTTCTTTTTACTCATTGTTCTTTAAGTAAAAACAACGTAGCTGGTTTGTATAGTCTTGTGTAGGGGAGGAGGAACTGCACCCAGGCATGGCAGTTATATCACAAGCTTAAGCTGGTGTGGATTTACACAGCTGAACTATGTGTTCTGAAAATTGTGTTTACAATTAAAAAAACCTGACCTATCTTTAACTACAGCAGCATTGCTTAGGACTGTTTTAATATATACCAGATACAGTCCATTAAACTGGAACAAATATAATCCTGAAAATACTAGCTTCACATTTTCCTGGTTGTAGGTAATTTTCCATACTCATAATCTGCTGTTTTGAAAGAATGTCCTTATTTCCTGACTTTGAAGTAGAGAGCAGTGTTTTTGTCTCCTGTTTAGCTTCCCCGCCTTCCCTTCAGTTTGTGGCTCATACTTTGTGTCTCGGGTCCTATATTTACCCACCTTCACTAAAATGTTAACAGCTGCTGCGTGATTCTCGTTTGCAAGTTGCTGCCTGTGGATATCAAACTTGTAGGTCTGGTAGTACAGTAAAGCCTAGGTTGCAGAGCCTAAGTGAAGAGGGAGCCCGACATCCACCTGGCTACAGCGATAAAGAAAAAAAGAAATTGGAGATTTTCATAATGAAAAGCTGGGTAAGAAAATTTATGGCTTTCAAGCTGGTAGAAGTGTTTTACCGTGGACCTGAAGGAGAGGCACGTCAGTGTGGCTGGCTGACTCCTGGCTTGTAACCAGAGCTGGAGAGAGTCCCTGCTGGGGCAGCTGTGGTTTTCCCCGAGCCCCGTCCGCTGCCCCAGCGGTGCCCCAGCACGCAGGCAGGCAGCCAGGGCACAGGCAGCGGGACCGCACCAGTTCTTTCTGGCGGAGAATCTGGCCTTACATTTCCAGCCTTTGTCGCTGCAAAAATAACCTTGCAAATATGAAGCCTGAGTAAACTAAGGAGCTGGCAGGAAGCTTGGAATAATGGTTCTGAGAAGTGTGAATTGTGCCCATCAAATGTGATACCTCAGAGGCCTGATAACAATGCTTTCAGTGCAAGACAGTATTAACTATTAAATGGCAAGCCCTGTCAACACAAATAACTGGCTAAACTGCTTATCCTGCTGGTGGAGTCCATCCATTTGCAGAGGAAATGCAAACTTATCAGGCCTTGCACATTCCCAGGGAAAGGGAATGCCACAGTCTGGTACCAGGACATCTCACTCCTGTCACTCTGCTCCCTTGTGTTGCGTTCTGGACTTTGCTGAGTCAGCATGTATTTGGTGTGCCCTGTGAGGGAGGCGAGATGGGTAAGCAGGAGGTATACAGGTGGATCTAGTACTGCTGTCTTTCACTGAAGAATCTGGCTTATGCCCACATCAGAATAAAGCAATACAGGATGAGGTGGAGTGCTATGGGAAGAAGGCGACTGATCACGTTTAGGAGGGTTAAAATTTTGATGATTGGCAAGAGAGGTACAAAATAAGATACTGAGTGACAGATACCTGCTTTGGCCTTATCCTAGTATGGGTAATGGTGAGACCATTAGTCCCTTATTTTTTTCTGACAGCAACTGGAATATTTTGTCAGTGGAGAGTTTTGTCTGGGAAGGGACTTTTCTTACACAAACCATACAGCCAGTAACATCAGAGTACCTGGTAATCTAAGACAGAAATGAAGCTGAATGTATGACGTCCTGGTCATTCAGGACAGTAAAGTCTCCTCCTCTTGTGTCACTGTTCCTGTAGCAGATGAGCTAAAGAGCTCCTCCTGAAACGCTGTAACTTTCGGACCCTGGGAGCGACATCTCAGGATGGATCCAGCCACATGGGCTGGAGCCCCTCTGCCACCCTGCAGTTCTGCCTCGCTCAGGGCTCTATAGCAGCACCCACCGAAGCACACACCCACCCCTGCTTCATGGTTAACACATTCAGTCCATTAACTAGTGAAGCATCTTGATCATCTCAAAGCTCACATTGCCGTGTAAGCAAAGCCAGCAGAATTCTGAAATCAAATTGGAAGGCACATCCCTTCTGGTATATACTTACAGCAAAACTTTGTGTGAGTAAACTGTCGTCCGTTCTCTGCTTACTGTTGTTTAGAGCATGCTGCATGTGAAAGCCAGAGCCGTTGGAGTAGGAAGAGCAGCTGAAATATCTCTAATGACATCCAGTGCTAGAAAGTGCTTTGAAGCTGTATAGCTGCTATTTCTTTTCTATGATTTCCAAATGCAGAAGGGAAAAAAAGATATCAATGTTAAAAGCATCAGTCAGTCTATTTAATTGGACAATAGTTGTCTGTGTCATTTCTTTTCTCTTGTGATGATCTGAAGTGAAGAAGGGAAAGCAGAGAATTTTCTTGATGGTTACAAAACATGCATTATTTACTTCTGAGACCAAAAAAAAACCCTACATAGTATTTGCCAAAGGCCAACATATTTAGGTATTTCAAAAAGGGCATTTTGACCTAGTTATGTATGACCCTTGATGGTGAGTCTGACTGTGATGTGGATCACTGAGGGCCTCTAAGGTGCCACCACCATTTTCATCATCATCCATCCATCAGTGACACTGTCACTTTGAAATGTAACAAAAGTTCGCTGATTTTAATTTATTCCCATTCCTATCAGATTGCTGTTATTCCCATACAAGACAGGTCCAGAAATTCTATGGATTCAGCCTTAATGAACTCACTGCTCAGACCTTGCTGGTACACTGGGGCAAGTTGCCATGCCCCTTTTAGGAAGGCCAGTGTAGTCCTTGGTGATCTGCTTGGCCAGTTTTACCAGCCAGTGTAAGAAAATACCAGTTTGCATGAGTTTTAGCTTTCTCGGCTCTGAGGTACGATGTAAGGACTGGGAGCAGGATCAAACCCCAGGGCTGGCAGACCCCATTCTCAGCTGAGTGCTCTGACCATTGCACACAAGCTCCTTCTGAAGTAACGCCAACAGATGCTAACAGAAGATACCCCTACAATTGATGCGGACTGTGAACACGTAATGCAGCGCTCGCTCTCCAATATATTGCGTCTGGACCTTGTAACAATCATGATATTCACTCCATGGCTATCACTTAATGTGTGTTTTATTGTGCATTTTAGATCACGACTTACTCCATGGGAAATGGTAAGACTATCTGCCAAAGGCCAGATTCTGCTTTCTTGAGTTAAATAAGCAGGTTCTTCAGTTGACTGCAGCAGGAAAGGTACTCCTCAGCATGAGCAGAGCCAGGAGAATGTGAAACCCTGGTCCTGTACTTAGTTCTGCAAGCTCCAGTGAACCCAGTGAAGCTGTGCATGGCCACTGGTTCCCATCAAAGGGCTGGGGTAGCTATCAGTACATGTGTTGTAGCTGAAATAGTAAGATTTGCATAGTATTTCACTATTTTTACTATTTTACTATTTCAAAGCACTGAAAATAATTTGAGGATATTTTCTGGTACTGTCCCACATTTCCCATTTCTCATATATACAAGTGCTACTTTACAACACTCCGTATCAGCTAATGAATTGGAAATCAAGGGCATATCTGCAAGAACATTTAACAGCATGGTAGGTGGAAAAGAACTACAAATCACACCTGTTGCTCTGACCAGTGACCCAGAGAAGAGAAAGAAAATAGAAAGAAAACTGCTGCCAGTTGTATGCCCACATAAAAATACTAAAATACAAAGCTGCTTACACGTGTTTCATAATAAAATCCTGTCCTGATAATAGTTTTTGTTTTAATTTTGTGCCTATATCTGACTTTAATGTATCCAAACCATTTTCATTCATTGTTGAAGTTGTATTTCCTCTTGTGATTACACCTAGGTAAAGCAAAATTAAAGCTTTCTAAAACATAATTGCCTGAAAGAGGGAACTGTTGATATACTTTTAACTATAGCCCCATGACTGACATCTCCAGCATGTTGAAATAAATACACAAATAAAGTTAATCGCTACATGGTTTGAGCAGTGAAGGAATTGCCATAACTTTTATATATGACTACATTACAATACTTAGATAATATTGCCTGATGTAGGTCAGTAAAGTGGGACCAATTCAGTTTTGTCTGTCTTAAAAAGGACTCAGAAAAACATGATTCCTCATCAAACATCCACTGAAAGGACAACTCACTAATACACTGAGATAAAAAATGGGTTCAGGAGGGGAACATGGTTCTTTAGCTGGTGCGTCCTAGCTGTCCTTGAGAGCAAATGAAGAGTCACGTAAAGCTTACATTAATTGATTTTATTGTTAATCTGCTTGAAATTTTGTCAGCCAAAAGGGAAAAAAAAACCTGAAGGGCACACAATTGTCCACTTTGTATAGTGTTAGCTGTACAAAAATGCTGTTCTTCCAGAGAGCTGATCACCAGCAAGCTGCAGAATGCTTTTACAAGTTTTACACACACTTTTCTTTAGTCCAGAGCCACACAGACTGGCCATATTTTGCATTGCTACCTCTAATGTTTATATTTCACCACTATGGGCTGCAATGTCACATTACTCAGGTGCTGAGCCCACCCACACCTAACAGCTCCCTTCATGATGCATTTTCTACCAACAGTGCTGGAGATGGCCTGTAACATAAAAAATCTTTCTCAGTCCGGGAAGATGCCAACACAGAAGATTTCAGTGCAAAACTACACAGAAAAGTCCTTACTATTGGTACATGTTTATGTATGTTTCATTAGCAAAGAGGGGAAACTACAATGTAAAGGAAATATCTACTCAGAAGAGACTTTGGTAGTTCCCTTAACTTCTTTTTTGGATGACTGGTGTTAGAAGTGGTGTGATTACGGGGCTAAATTCTACCAGATTACCACTTTAACCTTATTCCTCTCCACATATTGTTGTCAGTAATATATCCAAATAGTCAGCAGAGTAGGATGTTAACTGTGTTCTGGAACTAAATATTATCTGCTTATAAAAGATTTCAGTGATACAGCATTGCTAACCAGAAGTGGGCAAAATGCTTCAGTCAAGTATTTCAGTATCAGAATTTTGTGTAAACAAAGAGTTTTTTTTAAAATTCCCCAAATTAAATAAAACTTTTTTGTCATTAGATGAAACATCTTTTCTTTTTTGACTTTATATTCAATCCTAAAAGATCAATCAAGACACTTCTGATTGTGCAACATTTCTGAATACCTAATACCGATTTCAGTGAGTTTGAAGTATGTATCTAGAGACAAATTTGCTTGTGCTAATTGTCGAGAATTGAGGTGGTGATTATTTCATCAATAGCAAACTCGGTTTCTGAGTGTTTGATTTGGAGGGAGCCTGTGTCACTCCTGCCTGCTGATGAAGCTGTTCCACTACGCTACCCTAGTGTCAAAATGGGTTAATGCAGTGTAGCCCATGGCCATCCTTGCTACAAGAGTAACATTTTTAAATGAAAGGTCCTGACAGAGAGAGGGGGATGAAATCCTATCACAGAAAGGAGCTTTTCTCTGCTCACTCCCATTAAGTTGCCCAGCTCATCAAGGACAGACGTTCACTGCATGCACACATCTGGCCCAGCCTCTCTTCGTGTAACATCATTCATCACAACCTGTCATGTTAGCCATGCTGCCCACATTCCCCCAGCACGCCGCAGAAAACTTTCCTCTCTCAGCACCTTGCATTTCACTCCCTCGTAGGCATCTTTTGTTCATTCTAACAACAAAATGGTGCCATTCAGGAGCTGTAGCAACATAATTGGTGGTTACACAGCACGCTCCTCCAGTCACTGAGAGGTCTGTGAGTGCATGATCACGCTAGGATTGCCGCAGTGTCATGCACTGCTCCAAAAAAAGGTAAACTAATATTTTCATGATGCTTTTTGTCCCTGTGATTTCAAGAATGCTTTGTAAATATTTGTTCTCTCCATGTACATGCTAGGCAAAGCCAGTCTGGAGAATGACAAACCAAGGCAAAGTATGGCCTTGCCTTACCTGGCAATCAGCAGTGACACTCAAAGTTTCTTCATTTTAATCCATTGTGTTCAAATCTGACAACTTCCAAAAATGCTGATCTCCCCACCCTAGTGATTAAATATTAAATTTTTTATTTGGTGTATGCTAGTAAAAAATACAGGGAACCTGGAATGAATGAATGAATCTGAAAACTAATAAAATAAGGAAAATGTTGGTTATTTATTGATTGGTGGGGCAACATGCTGGGAAGTATTAAGTCTCTGTGGAATATGAGAGTAAAGAACGTAATTATACTTGTCTCATTGCTGCTATATCATTGCTGTGAACCCTGGTGGTCCCACCCGCTATTTCTGCTCTTTGAACATAATTTCAAATTTTTCCGCTTCAGCCCTGCCAGCAAAATAGGCCAGTCCATTGCAAGTTAATGACTACTGAGACCAGAATCATGCAGATGGAGGTGTCCTGCTGCCTGTGAAAAGGGAGGCTACAAGGGCAATGCCTCCCAGATAGGACCTCCGTGGAGGGAGCATGGACAGGGCCATCAGGCAGCCCATGCCACTGAGAAGTTGGGCCACTCCTCAAAGGCTGATATTTTAACTTTTATTTTTATTGCATTTTCATCTGCTGAGTACCTGTCCTAGGCCATTTATAACAGGCTTCTATCACTTATATTTAGATCATTATCAGTGAGGTTGACGGGAGAAGCTCTTTATTTGTGTACTTTAATGTACATTTCAATCAGTTAATGAGTAGGTAGATAAGGGAAATGTGAGGTACTTGGAGTCTTCTAATCCCTTTTACCCCACTGTGGTTCTTGGTTGGGGTTTTTTTGTTTTTTTTTTCTTCTATTTCCACTCTTCTCTCTTTTTCAACTTCATCTTCTCCAACTGTCCCTTAAAGCCTGCTTTTTGCCTCTTTGTCTTATCCAGCACCCTTGCCCCTGCTGCTTTTTCTGCTGCCTGCTGTAGATGACTACATTAGACTGTCATTCTCCAAAACAAAAGCATGTTATTTTTTCTCTTAATTTTCTCCATCACATCCCATCTGTCTCCTCAGTCATCTCAACTCTCTTATCTTGTCAGGCTCAAAACCTTGGCACCATCATTAGGTATTTGCTTTCTTTTGCCAGTATCTATTCCACTACTCAGTAGTATAGATAACCTTTCCCTAGTACATTTGTTTTAATCTCTTTCTATACAGCTTCTCTCTGTCCAAACTATGGAGTGACTCAACTCTATGCAGGCAGCCTTTTCTTCACATGGCTGTGTTTATATTTGTTTAATACAGTCATTTAAAAGTTAGGCATGTAGACAGATAGACCAGTAGGTCTGCCTAACAGATCAACCTGTGCTCCCAAAGCAGGAGACCATGGCAGGAGAATATGGCCTTATTTTGGACAGTGGTAGCTGTGCTTTGTGAGAGGCGATGAAATTCCATGCAAAATCTGGGCCAGTATCCCAGCTGTGGTTTTTGACCTGCACCCTGGTTTAATAGGCAAAATGATTACTGTTTGGAGCTGTTCAGAGTGATTTTTATCAGCTACTCATCCCTGGAGAAGTGTCCCACAGGTACACACTGCAGCTAGGTCCTTGTGCTAGTACAGTTAGCAGTGCAAGGGAATCCAGGACCAAAAAAAAGAACAGACACAAGGTTACTGGGAGGAAACTACAGAAATATAATCACTATTTCTATTTAAGTTCTCCTCTTTCCAGCACAAGAACATTAGCTTCTGGCAACAATGACCAACATCCCTGGCTGTTTGACTGACTGTACAGAAAGCCCAATACACTGAGCCCTTAGTTCATAACTCAGCTCTACTGTCTTATATCCACTGCTACCTCCCCTTTCTTTTTTTCAACTGTTTGATTTAGGTTATTCAAGGCAAGCTTTTTCTTTCTGTATCAGCCTGCGAATCACCTGGATCACTCTTGGAGTTGAACAAATAGCAATTAACTCAAAAATAACAAGCTGTTGAGGTTTACTAGCACAGCACCAGCCAGTTCTGTCAGCATTGCACTGTAGGCGAACAGAGCATTGGTTTATTCACAAACACCAAAATAACCTACATATTTCAGAAGAAAAATTATTTGGTAAAGATGTATGTTCTTTCCTCAACATTTGATGTGCAACAATGACTGGATCACCATGCCCTGAATATCTTGTTGCTGGATTATGACACAGTCCATGAGGCACAACTGCTATGAAATGAGGATCCTTCCAAGACATTTTATGCTTGTCAGATTGGCAACAGATCTGTGCTGGTGATGAGACTTGTCTAAGTTGCTGAGCATTGCAGGCCTGTTTCTGTTTACCTTGCCAGGCCATTTGCAGCCAGCTGTTCTCCAGCAGGAGACAATGTTAAAGCAAACACACACATGGAAATTGTCCGTAATAATTAAGATCCCAAGGCAGCAAGTCCCTTAAACACGTGCTTAACTTTGTTTGATCAGGTGACTAGTCTAAAGCTTCTCCTGAAATGTCTTCTACAGTTGTCCAACCTATTAAAAATCTCCTCAAGCTGATAGAAAAGTAATTATTTTGGTCTATGTGCCATCCAATAATGCCCACATGGCTTCAGAGTGGGCGTTTTTCTGCAGCTGTCCCAGAATTTCTTTCATATTTTTGATTCCTCTCTCCTGTTGGTTCTTTGACAGTACTTCCGCCTGCCAAATTCTCAATTTGTTGATAATTCATCTTCTCAGTCTTTATATCTTCTGTAATTTAAAAATAGAAGATGATTCTTCATTCATGTTAATAAAACTGTTTATATATCTTATCTCTGTACTCAAAGATCCTACGGCTCCTGTGCTTTATGGTAATAAATGTGCTTAATAAATGTGTTTGAATATTATCATTTTGGTCATTATCATCAGTATTTAGGAGACAGGCTTCCCCATATTTTCTTGGTATGCATTACAGGATTAACAGTTGTTGATATACAGAAATGGGAGTGGATATCTGCAGCAATTTATTAATCTTGGAGGAAACCTAGCGATTAGAGAGATTATAAATCCTGATGTAATAAAAAGTCTTAAGAGACATGACTTAGGAAGTAGACATAGCCAGTCATGGACTTAAATATTTTTCTGTGGGAGAACCCTTGTCAGACCTTTTTTACTCCTCTTTCTTCGAAATTCCCAATTTGGGTCTGCCAAGTGAAGTGCTTCAGTAAAAGAGAGATGCCCCTGTGGAAGAGAAAGGCTTTGGTGGGTTAAGTGGATAAGGCTTCAAGGACTCAGAACATAACTGTCAGCTCTCCCCAGAGGGGTGTCACTTGTCAGGGACACCAGACAAGAGGTTTGATGCACCTGGGCAAATTTGGCCTGCCTGCAACACAGGCAGGCTCACACTAACTTCGCTGGAACTTTCAGGTAGCACAACCCTGAGCTGTGGGTAGTATGCTTTTGTTTAATGCGGAGGCAAGAAAACCATCAGTAGTTTTAGCAGTGGAGTTGTCTAAGAGGAAGAGGTTTAAGAGTCTGAGCAGTCTTTACTGCCGAGCTTTTCTGGCCATTACTGCTCTGGCTGGAAGTTTATCACAAACTTGAGATAAAAAAGCAGATACAACCCTCATGTCAATTTTATGCAAGTTTCTCCACCGTGTTTAATCCTTACGCTGCCTGGTACAGAATATATACACTGAAAATAATGCTCAGGATCCGAGTACCAAACACTTCCTCATCACAAAGCTTGCCTCAAACAGCTGTATGTGAGCCAAAACCTCCTGCTTGGTCGTTGGCTCCCATGCAAATAGAGAAGAGCTGAGCTGCTCCTTTCCCCGCCTCACAGACTCCCCAAACCTACCACGGTGGTCTGAGGAAATACCAGAGGGGATATCTCAGCACCTCACCATGTGCCTTTGTGGAAAAATAACCCATGTCACCAAAAAATGGAAAAAAGGCTCCACAATGGTTACTGCCAAATGCCATTAACCTGCTAGCAATAAAAATCTCCACCATGGCATGACAACAGAATGTTTCTGTGTATGATGAAGCATAGTGGAGCCATCTGCTCGCAGTGTGTGGCCTGCGTCTCAGGCTGCAAGAGCGTTTGAAAAACTTGTTGCACGTTTCTGAATGTCACATCTCTACTACAGATGTTTCCATCTGCATAGTAGCGTGGTGCTCTGCATCTTACGTACCACAGCATTTGCAGATTCTTAATCTCTTTAATGGTTAGTTTTAATCATGCTGGCTGTTATTTGCAACCACCATTCTTCCCCTCATGACTGGATGGCATGAGATATATTAATGTTGGTAGTTCATTGCTGCAGCAACTTTCAGAGGACTTCAGTCTTCTGAAACATTGCTATCAGAAAAAAGAAAATATTGTCCCAAATGCTTCCCTTGAGGGGCTGTAACAGTGTGAGTTCCCCAAAAGACTCTGTGACACCTGTATCTAGTTGAAAAGCATTTCAAATGCAAACTCTCTACTGGCTGTGGCTTTGAATAGGAGCAAGGGCTCTCAGTCCTATCTTTCCTTGCCTTAAGACATTTTCACGAGCCCGATTTCCTTTTGCCTTTTGTTGATCCACATAATGCAATTGCCACATCACCTTTACAAATACATACCATTGCCTACAAACCAGGGAATATTTTCCTTTGAAGTACTAAAGACCACACAAGGAAGTAAAGATGGGTGAGAAAGATAAAACATTTTGGAGTTTTACTGACCTTCCCGTTGAGTGTCTGGTATGGATCTGTGTGATCATCCATGGAACAAAGCCTGCTTGTCCCCATTCCCTGTGACTGCACTCCCCTTCACTCGTGGGCTTATCTAAGGCTTCTTGCTTTTAATAAAGACAAGATTTCCAAAGCAGGCTGTGAATAAAGGCATTGTACTAGCAATGTGATTTAAAACAAATCATCAGGATAAGCACCTTCAAGCTTTCTGGCACTCAGATCTAACCTTTGTACTGTGGCACAGGCCAGGCAGGGCTGGTCTAGAACAACAAAATTCTTCCTTCATATTTAAATGTTGGCTTCATGTTGCAATGAATGAGCTGAATCCAGCATGTAGTTTTCCTATTTGCTGTATTTTATCATTTTGATGATAAATATTAAACTCCATTCTTGGGGCAGAAAGCAAGTCAGGAGGCACCCCATCTCCCTGCAGAGGTGACCACATAGTAAACAATTTGGAAGAACTTTTGGACAACTCTGTGGTGGGGCCTCCCCTCTTTCAGCCACGACGACATAGCCTGCAGGAGGCTGTCTGGGCGATGCGATCCCGGGATGCATAGGAAGAGAAGGGGGTGCCATGGGAAGAAGCTTTCTTTTCACCCCGAGCTGGACCAAGGAATAGGCAGGGCCCTGCCACAGTCCTTGCCTCAGCAATGACAAATATAGCTGGTGTTGTGCTGAAAATGTACATGAGGGTTTTGGTGCCACCATGGCAAGCGGGGAAAAAAAGAGACAGGTGCTAGTTGCTGTGAGGAATGTCAATTTGTCCCTCTTCACCCCCAAGAAGACCCACAGTGGGGATGGTGCACACTTGTCCTGCAGATCCAGGCTGTCCCGCTGCTCGGGGCACTGATCCCTCTCTGCTTATAGGGAACCTCAGAGAGGAATATGGGGGAAATCCCCAGAACAGAGAGTTGAGCAACAGCTAAGAAACTGAATACTGAATTTCAATGTTGTGGAGGACATTCCCACACAAAGCCTCATTAAAATAATAAAAATCAAATTCTAGACATTAGGAACTCGTAGCCAGCACTTTTAGACACCATGGGTGCTTATTATCATGTCCACATTGTAGGGTTTTTGATAATCTATGATATAGCGTAGATACAGTCACAGAGACTTTACCTACCTGCATTTATCATTCTGGAAAGATCATGTCTATTAATCACAGATAAGAGCACAGCCTATTGTGTCCCTGACAATTAGAGGTCTCTGTCAGCAGAGCAGACACAAATGCCAAGATGAACAAAATCTAAGGTCTCTTTACAGGGTTTGGGGTTTGGGTTTTTTGTTTTTTTTTTTCAGAAAATTTTGTACATGCTATTAAGTAGGGTCTTGAATTTTTGTACTCTTCTTCAACTGAATCTTAAGCAGCTTTAAAAAGCAATGCCCAGCGCAGGGAAGGGAGAGCAAAGACCTGTTTCTAGCCACCACAAAAATATGTTGCAGCTTTAAATAGGGTTGTAGGGTTGCCTTGCCTTTGTGAGCTGTGCAAGAGAGAACTCTAGGGTTTGCATATGCAGGAGCTGACCTCATGCCCCAGTACTAAGCACACGCAAGTTCCATGCTTTCAGAGGTGAGGGGAATGACAAGAAACCCTGTTCTGGACCATAAGACTCTTCAAAATTTGTAACAGTTAGCTGCTCTGTGCTGGGATAAGGCCAAGTCGCTTCAAAAAAAAAAAAAGAAAACCTTTGCAAAATGTGAGTGAAAAAGAGAAAGAGAAACTATAGCAAAAAAGCAAAGGGAACAAATAAATGGATAAACAGATCATAGATGTGATCGGGGGTTCTGCAGGTCATGCTGTGAACCGTTTGGGTGGACTGGGAACAGCAGACACTTCCAGGCAGGTCTCGCCTGTTTTAAGTCTGTGACCCTTCTGCTAGGCTGGGCTGAGTCTGCCTATTCTCTTTTATCCCTGGTTTTAACCACAAAATGAAGCTAAGAAACCTTCCCTGACAAAGGAGACATTGAAACTTTCCCTTGAAAATGTCTCATTTTGACAAATAAGCATGAAAAAATTATCTAATCAGAAAGTTCCCAGCCACCATCGAAAACAACCTACTCATTTATGCCTGAGCAGGATCAAACCTTTCAGCATTTGATTATGGATTTTACAATTTAAACTTCACTTTGCCTAGACAAATAATAGTACAAAATAGATTTTTGAATATTTTTGGTCAGAATAAAGCATGTTATCTATCTCTTACTTAAACAAGATTGCCATAGGAAAGTTTCTGAACTTCTTCACCTGGCTTTGCTACCTTCCCAAGTATTAAGCTAATTTTAAAAATACTTTGAACTCACAGATAGAACAGAATTTTTCTCAAGTTCATTGTATTTATTACTTCTGTTGGACTCTTGTACTCTCTTGAGGGCATATCTCTATAGTCTTCATCTTTGAAGCATCTAGTAGATAAGACTGTAAAGCATTGATGCAGGGACTATGAAAACTGCTCTGGGTTTGCGTGTTTCCCAGTACAAGGGGGTCCAGCTCACAACTGCCTCTTTCAGGGCTGGAGCAGCTGATGGTACATGCCAGGAGCTGGCACTTGGGAACCCTGACAGGGCAGCTTTGGAGGACTCGGCTGCTGTCAGAGCTGTGCCCTTCAGTTTCCCTTTCGTGGGAAGATAAGGGTAAAGGAGAAGCTGGGGGAAGAAAACCTGAGCACAGCTGGGTCTTACCTGCAGGAGGCTCGGAGACTGCCAGAGCAGGCACTCCCACTGCTGGGTGAACATTCCAGATGCACCCCTGGGTCTCCTCTTTCAGATATGGCCTAAGGGGCTGCTTCAGTGCAAATAATAATTTACGACGGCAGCACATGGTTACATCTATAAGAATAATATGTTCATAATAATTAATATATGCTTTCAGAGTGCTTCAGTGGCCATAAACAGCACTTTAATTTGTTTCATAATTTCCCCAAAGAAGTTACCTGCTGTATGAGAAACCCAAAGCAGTGTTTTCAAGCCCTACCAAGATATACAGTTCTGCAAACAGGAAAAAAACTGCTCCAAAAATTTTTTTTCCTATGAACTGACTTGTAATTTATTTCTGCCAGTGTTCTGAACTCTGAGTAAGCTTGCTGCTGGAAGACTAGAGACAGAGAGCACATTTTGAGACTATTTGTTTTTTGGAGTTTTACAGGTTTGAAGAGAAACAACGTTTACTCTTGGTTGCTATATATTTCTCCTATATTTATTTTCAGATCAGCTGGGTTTTCTGCAGAAAACAGAACTCTCCTTTTCTTTCCCTTGTATAGAAGGGCTTATTTATATTTTAATTCAGGAAGGTTGCCATTTGGAGAGAGTGGAAGTTCTAGGAGCAAGGTTGCAGTGTATGCACGATTGGGGCAGTTGCGTATATTCTAGCACTGGGGCAGGAACCAGAAGTATGGGCATTGGCTTGCTTCTGAATAGAGGTGCCATTGACATTCTGGGTCCTGACACAAGCTCTTCCGAAAAGCATTATCCTTGTGCATACTGCTTTCCCAGTTAAAAATCCACCCTTTTCTCCTGCACCTGCTCCTGCTGCAACATACCTTTGGAGTGAATCCACTGGCCAGTGTGGTGGCATGACGGAGGAATTCAGCTCCATGGCCCTTGTTACTTGGGAGGACAAGCAGTAGTGAGAAAGACCCCGTGTCAGGCAGGGAAAGCTCTCCCTGAAGCCAGTACTGCTGAGGAAGGAGCGAGGCACTACAGCAGGAGGGACAGAGGTGGGAAGGGTGCCCCATGAAGGGAAGAGGAGGATGGAGCTCAACTCTCAGGAGGATCTGACCTTCCAGGTTAAATGATCTTTTCCCCTACTCATGTTAGATAATCCATCTCACCTGAACAACTTAGATCTGCACACTCCTTCTCTGTCAGGAAGGATGTGAAGAACTCAGGAGGGCTGTCTTATGACCTCCCTACATGGTGGACATTTCTCATCAGGAGAGCCTTCTTCCCAGAAAGTATTTCTCAGAAAAGAAGTATTCCTGATGGGGAGAGCATGCTTGCAGAAGGACGGACTCTAACAGAAGAAGAAATAGTGCCTAGTTTCTGATAAATATTGTGCATTTGTTTTTTACCACTAACAGTCACAGCTTGGAAATCTCCAATTTCTAGTCAGTTCTGTGAAAATTAATTAAACACCCAGCCAGTACTTTTGTATGGGGACTGTTAGCATGATTTTTAAGCCAGTTTATGAAAGTAGGCATTTTGTTCTGAGGATGACCAAATTAATGCCAACTATGACATTATAGATGAGATCTGAAATCAGTACAGATGTATTTAGTTAAAATGGTAGAAGCAGCATTATTACAGCAATGTAGGCATTATTTTCTTTCCGTAAAGGTGAACATTTTGCTCTGCACTGTTACTTTATCCTTGTAGATCAGATTTTATCTGACCAATGAAACCCTGTCATCCCATCAACAGATCCTGACCAGGCATGACACCCCATCAGGACTTTTAAGAAGCTTCTGATATTCAAAGGAGAATCATGAACATTATGGGTTTTATAAGATAATGGTAGTTTTTTCATTGTTAGGTAGCATAAGATGGGTAGTTTTAAACTGTTGGTTTTGGGGTGAAATTTCTCCCTTCTGACCATTCAGAAAAAATAAAAGGCAAACTGACAAGCTGATGTTAACTGAAGCTTAGGGGACTTTTACAAGTTCTAGTCCTCTTAATTTTTTTCATTTAGAGAAATTTACCTTTAAATAAATAACACTCATGGTCAATTGAGCCCTAAATAATCCAGAGCCTTGGAAATGTCCTTGGAAAGAGAAGGATTTCTCTATATCTGAGAAATGCTTTCAGAAATGTCAAGAGTAATAATGAAATCTGTGGAAAAGGCAAATAAATGAAAATTTGTTGGAAGCCATCAAATGTGGGTCCGTAGGTGCCTTCTGGGACTGGGAGTGTTTGGGGTACTCAAAACAGAGCATAGCTCTCCATTGCTGAGATGAATTGATGTCACCTCAGCAGAGGCTGACACTCGTTAGCATCTCACATCTGTTAGGTGGCCTGTGCAAAGTGAGTTGTCAGTGTTGATGCAGTTTTTAGTTAATAAGAGGTTATCACATGCATGGCATCCTTCATTGTTTTACACAGTAATTTAGGAACTGATGTGGCTAAAGCTGAGTCACATTGTGGGAGCAGAAAAGGGGAAGTCAGATGTGGTCTGTGGCTAATCAAAAGGCATTTGAAACTTCTTTAGATAAAGCAGATTTGTGTCTGAAACAGTACATTAACATTTTTACTAAAATATTCTTTCACTGTCATTGTGTTCAGGGACATGTTCACTTGCAAGAGCAGGTGGGCAACTAAAATGTCTGAAAATTCAGCAATAAAATATCTAGAAACTGCATCAACACTGACAACTCACTTCACACAGGCCTCCTAGGAGACATCAGATGCTAATGAACTTCAGCCTTTGCTGAGGTGCTGTAGTAGAGTCGGTCATTCAGTTGAATGAGTAGAATCTACCTAAAAACATTGATGATACGTGGTTAGAGAACATAAGAATTGCTACAAATATAAATAGAAGCTACACATGGGGAACCAACAAATAATTTGCATCCTGAAATATGAAACTCTCTTTTATCACCCCACGGACATGTTTTTAAATTGCAATGCTGGACAGAGATGGAACTAGCCATGCCTCAGTATTGACCCAATACAGTCAGCACCCAAAACTAAAAGCATCACACTAACACAGTGCCTTTGCTTTCACTTAGCTCAGAGTGACATCACTGTGGTAAATTACTTGTATGAACAGAGCTAAGGTGCTGGGTGTAATGGAGACACCTTAAAAGGGTGTAGTTAGGAAGTCTGTTATGCATCCGTGATGCTGACAATGTTCAGAATCGATAAGTGCCATGAAGACGATGTGCCATGGAAATCAAGGAAAGACAGTCAGTCAGAAATAACTCATTTGTGTCTAAGTTGTTGTATCCCCTGCTGCATAATGCAGGCACAGGAATAAGCTGCTGGGTAGCCAGTGATATCAGCTACATTTTTGCTGAATAAATAAGCATTTAGAAACCCTCTGGAACTCCACCACGCTTCTCCCGATGAGTTCTTCCTCTTCCTACACTTCTCCCAGATTTTACTGGAAAAACAGTATCATCTCATACAGCTGGAATTTCTCTCCCTTTCTGAAAAACAGCAGGCAAGAAGGAGCAGAGGATTAGAAAAGCCTCAGTCTGGTTTTGATGTCAGTAAGAGTTTCACATACATTAAAACAGCAGTTCCAAGCTTAGAAAGGACTCTCCACAACACTGTTTTTATAAAGATCATTTGTAAATGTTATGTAAGCTGAACTGATCTGCAATACCTAAACTTTTCATTGCTTTTCATGGCAGAGGAAAGAAGATATTATAAATATGTAAAATAAGGCACTAGTACATTAACATAAATAACTCTAATAAATTGTAAAGCTTTGTAGAAAACAGAAAACTGCTAATGGAATAATGCACATTTGTTGATTCTTGGAGCAGACACTGGCCATACATCATGCACTAAAGCAAGTGCTAAGAGCACCAGCACGTAACAGCATTATTTAAACTTCTTTTATGGCAGAGATTAAATAGTCATCAAAGCAGTCCATACGGAGACTGCTGATTTGTTCCAACAGCCACTGATTCCTTTTCTACTTTTTGTTTGCATATAAGAGAATATCACAGGAACTTCAGTGTTTGGGGTTCTCATGAATATTTACAACCTTAAAGCAATACCTTCATGGCAGTTGACCACCAGATTATCAATAATGAAAACTGCCCTTCCAAAAGGACCAGCCCAAAGGTCTAAAGCACAAGATTCAGTAATTCCCTTCTTTCACCCTGCCTCACTCAAGCTTGCCAGACAATCTCCAGAAAGGATTATCATGTGGTCTGTCACTCCATTTCTTTGCTGCTTGGACCAACAGAGGCATCAATAACATGTACTGCAATGGGCAAAAACTAGTGTGGACATGCAGCCCACAAGAACTGAACCAAACCCATCAACTCGTTGCATGTGGAGCACTGAATACAGTGACAAAATAAATGACAGTTACTTTTGGTCACTTTAGTCTGACATGGATTTGAATGAAGGAGTAAAGAATATAGGCAAAGGCACATGGTGACCAAAGCTCCTGCAGAGGTGGTTATTGCCCATATTTCCTAAAAATGTGGATTTGTATGTAAAGACCTTGATTCAGGAGGGTCAAGCATTTTCCCCTGCATGTTCCTGCACCCCATGGGGTTACTCACATTCTTGAAACTAAGCCCCTTGCTGAATTGGAGGCCAAAAGGTACAACCCACACAAGCCTTCCTCCATTCAGTAGGAGGTAGGAAAACCAGGAACAAAAGGAAACCCACTCTTTGAGAAGCAAACCTATTAAATTACATATGTTCAGACAGGGCATGTGGAAAGTCAAGCACTGTAGCTGTACTCTGGTATATTCTGTAGCTTTGTAAATTTGGCCCATCCTTTCTTGTTATGGAATGAAAATACTTTGGAGCTAAGTTAAAGGGATGAATTGCAGATTGAAAGTCCTTGGGTTGTTGATGCTTTTTATGCCAGAAAAAACAAATAATAGAGCTTGATGGAATGGAAATCTCCATATTCTGCCATACATTGAATTTGTTTATGGTTCACTTGGCACAAATTTTTTTCCCCTTTGGCTCTAGATGGACTTTTAAACTGGAAGTTAATTTTGATATTAAAAAAGCTCTGGCTGTAAAAATGGACAAATTAACAAGAACAAGCACTTTCACACAGGAGAAAATGATTCATTAACTGCTCTTTCGCCATTGTAGAAGAGCCCATTTTTGGCTTGTCCTCAGAGAGTCCAAGGATGCTTATAATACAAGCAACGTTTAGAAAAACTTCATTACACAGAGAAAATTCCAGGCTTCAATTTTTCTTCTTGAGAGAGTTCAGTAGTTGCTTTATTCTCTCTGTGTGTGTGTGTGTGTTTATACACAAAATTAGGTTCTAGCAAAGGGAAAGTGCATTTATGCAAAAAGCAATTCATCAACCACTTCTGTGCTCAGAATTCACTGAGGTAATTTAGATACTCTAATGGCAAGGTAGTTTAGGCAAGGTATGCAATAAATGTTTCCCCCAACCCCTCCAAATAGTTAGAGTAATGGAAAATGTGCGCTCTAAATGAATCTTTTCAGTAAAGTAATTCTTGTTTTAATTATTTATCAGTTAGAAAATATGAAATATAATGACATAGCAAACTTCTCTGGAACCTCTTTTCATGTTGTGGGAGCACTCTCACATTAGCCAGAGTTTTATGCTGGCTGTAACTAAAAGGCTAACATAATGCAGTGTGCAGCACTAATCTGTTTCTCATAACATTAAATGTGCAGCAAGCAACTACCACTATGGGGACACCCTCATAGGTGCATCTATTATTTGCAATATTTTCACCATGGCCTTGACCTTAGTGATGTCAGGCATATATTACATCTCCACCATAATTTACTATTGACATCATGGATTAAATTTGTTGTTTCAGCTAATGCAACAGAGCAAGCAAGGTAGATTGTGAAACGAAGCCAGCTGCTGAAATACGAGGGTTGTCAAGTATAAATTTTACAAAAGATATTCAGACTGAGCGCAGAAGACAAAAATAAATGGACAGAGAAGCTGTTTTTGACAGACTGCAAAGGGCTAGAGACTTAAACTTGAGCATTGTAAATCCAAATGTCACAAAACACTGCTACAGAATGTGAGACATGTCTATTTCTCAGGAATATAAATGGTGATATGAAACCAAACTTCCAAGATGCTGTGCATTTTTGAAAAGTCTATCACTATCTCCTGATAAGAAATTTAGTGATCTTTTCCTCTTAGCTTTAAAAGCAGGGAAATTAATCATTTAAATTCAGTGACCAATATAATAACTGTATTTGGGGCAGGTAGATTATAAAAATAGCAAAAAGTAAGCTTTGTATAGTTTTCTGGGTTTCTAGAAAAATATATTAAACTGACTGATATGTTCTCTTGGTGAAATTTAGCCAATCACATCTAATTATTTCTTATTTGGGTATTCATACAGATAGATGGTATTTTTCAGCCAAGTTATGTGTCCATGGAAGAACAGCGCTATATAAAAATAAAATACTTTATTATTTCATATGTGTTATGTTATTCACATAACTCAGGATGGAGTCTCTTGCCAAGGATTTACTGCATTACTTTCTAGAATGACGTACTACCTCAGCACCTGCAGACAGAACTCAATAAAGCGAGACATCCATGGAGTGAGGTGGGCAGCAGTGCTCATGTGTGCCCACTGCTGAGGCCAGGGAGCATCCTGCAATTGCTTTATCTTCCAAATTCTCAAATTGTGATGCAAGTAACTAAGGCTGAAAGAAGAGGTGCAGTATGCTGGCCAAAGCCTCCACCTTGGAGATTTTCAGCTCCTTGTTTGACTCAGCAACAAGCATGCACTTTCTTATTTCTTTACAGCTTGAGGGAATAAATCTAACTTGACGAAATTGAACTCTGACTCCATGACCAAAATATGTTGTCAGCACAGATTTAAGAGGAACATATCGTAGTCACAGGACCATCAATGAAGTAACTGTGGTTCTACCAAAATATAAATAGAGGGCACCGTTTTGGGATAAATGCAGAGACAGGAATTATACCTTTCTGTGTGATATTTGGAATACCTTCAAAACAATGGCATTTTGCAGAATCCTCTCCTCCAGTGCAAATCTAGTTGTGGGCTGACTGATGGGATGGCTATCTCTAGCAATCAAAGAGCAGAGGATGTGAGATAATGGCTAGGAAGAGCAGGCTTTGTTTTGAAGGGGCTCATGTTTTTTGTTGGGCTTTTTTGCTACTCAAAAGTCCTCATTTTAAATAAAAATTGGGATGGGTTAAAGCAAGGTTTTGACACAGGACTAAAAGCAGTGTTAAGACAAATGGTCTTTAGATTTTTTCTATTGTGTCAAAGATGCTGTGGGAGATGATCAATGTAGGCCAGACCCAGAGAGATTCCACGCGCCACTGACTGCAAACACCTCTCTGGAGCAGCTCAGATACACTGTGCTGCAAGAAGTAAGAGCAACAGCATGCCACATGAGCTTAGCATTAATTTTGATTCATTTTGCAGATCAAGCATGAAATGCCTTTTGTAGTGCTCTCTGGCACTAAACGATTTACACCAGTTTAGAATTTTCCAATCTTAGCATCAATTATTTGTGACAATTTCAGATAGCTATCTAATTTTGGCAATGCAGTATTCATATCTAGGGCTTCATTCAGCCTCTATATTGATTTCCTCTAAGCTCTGCTTTTCTGGGAAAATCTTTTACACTGATACACCTGGCCAGCAGATGTGGCTCGGCTATTATATGTGATGCAATTAATCTGGAAGGCTGGCGTCACAGGACTTTCCATGATGCTGTGGCAGCATTATTGTGATTCATTAGTGTCACTTCCTCAGCAAGTTGTAATTGGCAGTGCTATATTGTTTCTGTAAAAAACCAGCCACGGCGGTGGTAGGAAAAAGAATGGCATATTTTCTTTTCCAAGGAAAACAAAGGTTATCCTTGTTTACACATCTAGTGTAAATGTAAAATGAACAAGCTCCATCCTTAATTTACCTCATCTACCTCACTGCAAAGCCTAGGTGTTAGAGGATGGCGTTGAGATGCATTCACCAGACAAAAAGTGTTTCCTATTATTAATGGCTGGAGCAGCCCTCTGTGTAATCAAAGGGCACAGCTGCAGTGATATACGGCCAGTGACAAACGGAGAGATCTTTCCTTCTCACTGCTACAAGCTTACCAGCTTGCAGCCAGCAACTTCCAGTGCTGTATATCTGCAAGATAAATAGCATGAGATATGAATATACACAGTGCTTACAGTCTTGAAAAGTATTGTTATATCCCCACATACAATCATTCTAATATGACTCGAGTGCATTTTTCACAATTTCAGAGCTATTCTTGCTGTTTGTAAATAGATACAGTTTCTAAGCAGAGATTTAAAACCGTCTAACAGTGCTGCTTTCCAAGGTCTGGTTTGAAAGCCGGTGCTCTACAGCTGATGGTGTCAGCAGAGCAGCTTTCGTGAGATTCATAGCTCTCTTTTGCAGTGACAAGCAGCGCTGAACTTTTCTGTGAAAGGAATCAGCTAAAGAATATACAAGAAATCATTTTTATTTCTCTTATTCACCTATGCCAAAGCAATCTAAGGAAAGAACTCATTCTCTTTAATACGTGTGTATTTAAGAAAAAGCCGTGTTAGCCATTTCTTCTGTAGTTCTTTCTAGTCACATTTTAGTCCTTTCATGTTACAAAGCCAGATATTGTGTGTGGTACCAGTTCCTTAAGCTAAGGATGTATCTGAACTGAGACAAAACTTTAAAGCTAAATAGGGAGCAATTGCCAATGAAAAGTAAGGTGAACAAAGGTGCTTGGTAAATAAAAAATGATGTGCCCTTTTGCCTGATTTGACTTTGTTGCTGTTGGCATAAGCAGGTCCAGATTTCCACAAACATGGAACTAAAGTATCAGTGGGCAAGGCCAGCCCTTCCATGGGCTCAGTGGCAGAGAGGTGTCCCCACGCACAGGCAGGCACACGGGCACACGCACACGCGGACGAAGTCAGTGCCGCTCTGTGACCCTTCCATGAACTTTCTAGGAGATGCAAAGATCAGTCAAGAAGGCAAAGGTCAGCATTCATGCTGGTCACAAACAAAAATCAGATTTAGCCAGTCACTGGAAAAGTGTTTCTGGGCACTTGGATTATCTGAGCAAAATACTAATAAATACATTTTGCATAGTGAAAAATTGATTCAGTCAGTGTTTACTGTCTCAGCATGACTCAGTTTTGCTGCACTCCTTTGGCAACTTGTTAGAAGTTATGTTCATTTTTGCCCTGTAATATATCTATGCAGGAGAAAGATGGAGTTAAATAATATGAAGGTAGTGGCACAATGTGAGAAGAACCTGGGAATTCAGAGTGAGCAGTGTCACTGCTCGTGTTGTGAGACATGAAAGTATGAGCTGAAGAAAGGAAATTACATGATGATTGCCTATGAAGAAAAACATTGAGGTAAAAGCAAGGCAACAGTAAACAAAGTCTGCAATTTCAGTTCTAATTGACTTCTCCAGCCTCTCGCACAGTACTTGGTATCAGATTATACCACAGTGGTATCTTTGTTTAAATCAGAAAAAAAAAAATAAAACAGAATGAAATATACAAGTAATATAATCCTACTTTCAGCAAGTCAGAAGTGAAAACAAATGTGGTGATTTTGCTTCTGCTGTAGCCTGAGGTGGACATGTGCCCAAGTGACAGCATACGAGATACATTTTAGCACAAAACTCCCATTGACTTCAATGGGGCCCTGATCTAACCCAGACACAGCAAGTGCTGTATCCTAGAAGAAGCACTAACCCCTACCATATGAGCGTCTTTACTACAGCAGGCTGGGAGGATCTTGTTCTAAGAAATGAGTTATTAGGAACATTATTTTGTTTCCCCTAGCCTTTGCTTTTCTCACTGGCACAGCCCAATAAACTAATGCAAACAGTTAAGTTCCACTTAGGGAAAATGATGAGAGAAGCTCAAGAAGGATTAGAGACATGTGAAATTTTGATTACAGATTGGAAAGTATACCTTTAGCTTGTAATAGTGTACTTTAATAATGGCAGGTGGCTCATCGATACACCTTATGTAACATATTATGAAATTTCTCAGCATAGCCTTCAACTCAGAAAGTTTTCCAAGTAAAACAAAGTAAAAGGAAAAAACTTAAAATATTTTGCCCATGCATGATTACTGGTGACTTCAATTATTTCTCAGGGTTATTCTTTTTTAGAGTCATCTGGATTATTTTGACCACTTTCCCACGTCTTTTAGCTCCTAAAACAAATGCTCTTTCACCAGTAATTGCTCACTCTGGGGCTAGTTTTACTGTGCTTTCTTTTGTTGGGAAAAAAAAAAAAAAAAAAAAAAAAAGGTTGGGTTCATTCTCCAGCTTTTGCACCAGTATACGAGTGAAAATGTTTCTGCGAGACCCAAGCGCTGCAGCTTTGGGGCACTTCCTGCCCAGTCATTGAGAACTGAAGTGCTTTTCAAAACAGCAAGGAGCTGTCAGGAGCACTGAGGCTGCTTTGTGCCTGCCGGAGCAGTGGGAAGGCAGCTCCTCATGGCTGGGAGCTGGTGTGTACAGACTTCCACCTGGACCAGAGTTGGGCTGAAGCTTCCAGCTTCTCCATGAAGGGGTCTGGGGATTATGGCCTGGATGGTAATTCTAGATGAGGCTTGGGCTGGGATGGTGAAGCAAGGCATATATTAGGCAAGTTCAAGGCAGGCAATATTTAATATACAAGATACAGGGAGGGCTTACAGCCGGGGCTACTCTTCTGTCTCCTCTGCAGAGCAGAATAATGGAAAATCCGATCTTTTACTCTTTCTGCAAATATTGTAACTCCTTTTAAAGTCCTTCTAACGATAGCATTTGCTTCATACTCCCACCAGCACCTCTGTGTGTGGGAGCACTCATAGATCCTGAAGCGTCTGTGGAGCCTCTTCTTGTCCCATCAGCCAGCAGAGAAATATTACCCAGCAGCAAATAAATGGCACTGGCCAACTTTTACTCAGGGGTGTGAAAGCATCTTGCCAGGGAACACTCTGATCTACATACACTGACTTTTAAAAAGCTGGAAGAGTCTGAGAGGACTGTAGAAGAAGCTAAGGTCATGCAAAACTTTTAAAATGGTAAACGTGATAACTAATAGACACTCAACCTATTAAGCTGAAAAGAGCCGTCGTCCCAGTCTTGGAAGCTTAACATTGAAGACAATCAGTAAATAATTAAATGACAGCAGCAGAACATTTGTCTCGGCACATTTTCAGGGAAGTTAAGTCTTGTCAGACAAGTGTGATCTTAGGTTTTTTGATGAAACTCCAACAAAGCAACATACTCACATTAAATGGACTAAACCAAAGAAACAGATTATATTGAGTAACTGGGAACTGAAAGCCACCATCCTCTGTTGAGGCCCCACAGGCACTGGCCCTTGTTCCACTCCTATTCCATAGCTGAGGGTAACAGCGAGGCCCGGGCAGGGACACACCACCCAAACGAAAGCAGATCCAGGGATAGTAACCACGGTCAGCCAAAACTCCACTCATCTCAGACAAGTCCATAGGCCCAGGGCAGGTCTGAGGTCAAGCTGGGAAGTCAGGTCAGCAAGGACAGATCAGGCTCGGCACAGTACAAGGCTGGCACAGGCACACCTAAAATGTAACTTGGGCAAGGATCAAGGGCAAAAGCCTGAGCTCAAATGCAGCTTCCAAGCCAGTGGACAAAAGCCCCACATGAGGCTTCCTCCAACTCTTCCTCAATGCAGCTCTTTCTCATGCAGCTCTTTCTCGCAGCTTAGCTGCTTTCACGGGAGCTCGATCCAGGGTTACACAACTGCACCGTGTTAGAGCAGCCCTGGAGCGGAGTAACCAAAGCCATGGCAGGGCTGAGGGGGGAAGAGCCGGCAGAGCAACTCAGGGCCTCAGCACAGATTTGGGAATAACGGTAGCTAAACAAAGGAACACGGATTTTCAGTACAATATACAGAGGAGGATGTGAAGACCAGAAGAAGATACACAGCATTAACTAGATTGCAGAAGGTGCTATTATACCTGCATATAATATTAGTGAAAATGCTTGTGGAAATATTGGGTTGGTTCTTGAAGTATATTATAACACTAGAAAAAAGTTGGAAAAAAAAATTCAAAGGAAAAAAAGAGTCAGGAAAACACATCTTAATCTGTTAAGGTTATCCAAGAAGGAGTTAAAAAGTGACTTAAAGTCTGCAGGTATCTACATAAGGAAGAGATTTCTGATAACAAATAGCTATTTAGTCTAACAGAAAAAGGCACAATAAGATCCAATGGTTGGAAGCTGCTGTACTTTCTCTAGCATGGGCCATTAATCATCGGAACAACCTACCGCAGGATGTGGTAGATCATTTGAAGTCTTTAAATCAAGACTGCATCTTTACAAAGGAAATTCCCTCTCTCTAACAGAAAATCTGCATCTGATGCAGAAATCGCTGTTTGGGGCTACACCCTGAATTGCTCAATGATTGAGGTGAAAGTCCTTAAAATCTATTAAATTAAAGAAAAACAGCTCAGTGGAAAAACTAGTAAAGACAAATGAGTGGGGTGTTATAGGGCAGCATAACAGATTCGTGTGCCTTTGTCAGTAAAAATCACACAACTATTTACAGTAACAAACTTATGGAAAAGAAGCAGAGAGGGGAAAGAAAAGAAGTATTTTTTCTAAAATATATGTATTCTGTCCTTTAAGCGGAGTGTGATAAAGACACGCTTTTTGCTTGAAGTTCATCTGGTGGAGTTCCGACTGCGCATGGTGATGGGCTTACCAGTTGTTATTTATGAAGCATGGATTCTTGGGCATGGTTAAAAAATACCAGTTGGCCTTCTTTCAGTTAAATCCCATTCCTTTGAGGCCAATTTAATCATGCTTGAAAGAGATCTGTAAAACAGAAGCACTTTGAGTTTCCTACAGAGAAAAAAGGAAGACACCAGCCTGTGGGAGAGAATACAGCTCTTATGTCAAAAAGAGCAAACGCATAGGGTGCAATTCCACGGCTATACTTTTGAGTTCAGACCGTCTAAGTTTATGGCCAGAACTCCCATGGGGAGGGGCAGGAGTATATGAGGATATTTGCTACTTTTTATAGTAATAGCACTAAGCATTTATATAATTCTAGTGCTCTGCTTTGATAGGACCTTCTTTGTGCTGGGAGCTGCACAAACGCATTAAAAAAAAGGAGGGGAGAGGACAATCCATGCACTGGAAGAGTGCTATAGCCCAAAGCCTCTAGCAGCCTGCACAGAAAACTTGAGCTGGTCTTTCAGGGGTGCTGCCGTGTCAGGAAAAGGACTCTGGTTCCCTACCTGCTT
Organism: Morus bassanus; assembly: GCA_031468815.1. Classification (NCBI taxonomy): domain Eukaryota; kingdom Metazoa; phylum Chordata; class Aves; order Suliformes; family Sulidae; genus Morus; species Morus bassanus. Next base: position 25,728,030 of record CM062574.1, on the reverse strand, counting down.
TGAGCATGCGTGAAAAATCTTTCTCTCAGATTTTATGTACGATTTTAGCCTCTGATATGCAAACAGCTGCGGGATGAAAGTGTCTGTTCAAAGTTCACTGGGCTTTTCATGATCAGAGAGTAATAGTAGAGAGCTGGATTCAGAGATTATGCTGGCTTTGCTCCATCTGTCCCTTGGGATCCAGTAGTTATGTCCCTAACCCTTCTGTGACCTAAGCATATGTAGCATGGCTCAAGATAGTGTATGAGGAAATGAAAATGCATAGGGATATACCTGCTAATTTGTTATCTGCATGCCAGTGAATGTGGCAGCACAGCTGCACATGCAGGCTGCGTGTGCATGTGCTACACGTGTGTGCATGCTCTGTGTGTGTGCAAGCTGCATGTGTACACCATCCCCCCCGCTGGAGTATGACAGATTTCCAATTAAAATTGGGAGCTCTGTGGAGTAAGTGTTTTATGCCTGGACTATTCCTGGTAAACCTACTACAGTACAAATAAGAATCAGTCGCAACGGTTCAGTAGAGTTCCCACTGTCAAGTCCTCAAATTCATTAGCCATTTCACATATTTTGCCATTTACATTGTTGGATCACTTCTCCTCTTTCCATAAGCTTATAAAAACAAACAATTAGTTAAGAAAATTTCTAGGGCTTTTTTCCCCACACAAGCCATTTTTAGTCTTCCTTTTCCTAAAGCCTGCTGTTGGGCTGAGCAGCATTTTTACCCCCTGGGGTCTGTGTTTCAGCAGTGATGGCAGCCAGATGAGGCTGTTTCAGGATGACACAAAGTACCATCTCCACAGAGGCTGAACATCTCTCTGAATTACCCCACAAGTGCTGCTGACTAGAGGAGCCAGGGAGAAGGCAAGAGGCTCAGCTGCTGTTCAGCATGTCACAGCACTGTTAGCCCAATCTGTCAGTCATCACAGCCCAGATCCCACACTGAAGCCTCCAGAGGCTTTGAATCAAGCCTTAAGCATTATAGTACTTTGGGCTGTGTGTGCATGTGTGTGGTTTCTGGGTGTATGTTTTAATTTTGTTTTGTTCTGGAAATACCAAGTATGTCCTTTGAGACCATTAGAAATGAGGTTTATATAGGCGTGGTAAAAGACCACTGTAGGCAAGGATAATAAAATATGAAATTATTATGAGAGACATAACAACTGGTTTAAAATAGGAAGTGCTGAGTTTTTCAAGTTCAGCAAGTATGATTATTTTTCTCTTTCATTTTCTGAGCGCCTGTGAGTATATAGAGTCCTAATTTGAGAACTGGAACAAACTGGGTTTGTTTATGAGCAAGCAATATAAACTCATCTATCAGACTCATCAGTACCTGGGCCAAATCATAAATTACCATCTCACTGTTGGCTTTAAGAGAACAATGACACTTACCCCATGTGAGGATGTGCCCCTTATTTTTGAATCAAGAAAGCTAAGAGCTTTGCTTCTGGCAAGGACGACTTTAAAAGGAATCATTCCTAATGCAATCTGTCCTTGAAATAAAGCTGCCTCTCATCTGCATTCCCTGTGTCATCTGATATGAGCTTCAAATATAAAATTTTCATTGTTTTCTATGACATCGCTGGGATGGGAAAAAATATTAGCAACATGATTCCTAACAGAATCTGCATGAAGTCATCACACGTTTGACTTCCTGCTAGACATAAATCCATTATCTTCCAAACTCTGTTGCTCACATGACATTCCTACTAAGCAGCTGCAGTTGATAAGAGCTACTCTGCATAATTTGCTTTGAAGTATCTTTGAGATAGGATTAATCAGATGATGTGCCCTTGTTTTTTTTCTCTCCCTCTTTCCCTCCTCTCTCGTCGTCGTTGTCGTCGTTGTTGTTGTCATCATCATGGTCCTGTTCCTACAGAAAGGTTTGTGAACTGCAGATACCCATGTGATATATGTACACCTTGTGAGCAGATTGTCTCTTACCCTAAATGTGTTAATGTTTGAACTCCTAGAAATAATACAGAGAAATCTGCAACTGCTAAAATCAGACTGTAAAAAGCCACTGCAATTAGCCAGTACGAGGACTTGACAATACATCTGATTTACCAACAAATGACTGTTCTATCTATCTTTCCATCAGCTTGCTTTCAAGTCCAAGTATGCGTTATTTTTCAATCATTAGCTTTTGAAACATGATTTCATTAGCAAGAGCACTTTGGCATTGTATGAAAAAGAGAACAGTTTATATTTGTATTGAGTGACATCTGTGTCTTCTGAGACACTGAGTTGTTTTGTAGCTTCTTCCAAGGGAGAGTTTTGTTGAGTGGAGAACCACATCTTTGCCCATTCGTTTTCTGCATCACTTGTCATACACAATGCAAAGGAAGTGACTATGAAAATGCAAATGAATATCCTCGTCTAAGTACTGCTAATATGATAGCATGCTGTATATCTGAGTGGCTCAGAAAAATAACGGGCACCATTCCGAACTGTGGAAACAGGACCTATGGTGAGAAAGTTGGAATTCAGATTTACTGCTTCTTCCTTCTCATCTCCAATCCTTGAATAAAATAAAGAAACTTTTATAGGACGCAAGTTTAAGTACCTTAATCTTATCAGCTTGGGCTTGGCTTTTTGTTCTTCTATGTTCAAATGAAGCACCTCATCAAAGTTAGATTAAGATGGTCAATAAAATCAAGGTCAACTTTTTATTAACTTTTGGGTTTTACCACCCCTCTGTTTAAACGCATCGGCTCTGAAATCTCCCGGCTGCAGCCGCTGGATGTTTAGAGGCAATACTGCAGACTTTCAGGTTTTATGGATTCTACAAGAACAATATAACATGATACTGACAATCATAAACAGATACTAAGTTGTTTCAGTTTGGAAACAATTGCAGCCATATAACCCTTGGTGGGCTCTTTTATATGAACTTTTATTTTTCTCTGTACAATGGCTGACATGGGAACTATCCCACATCCAATAGAGCAGCTTGTATTTGCTCAGGAAATGGTTAAGTTACAGCAGGTCACCCCTGTTACTTCATGGAAATGCTTTGATTTGTCTTCCATACTAAAACAGTTAGAGTCATTTGTTTTACTAACAACTCCCCTCAGAGCAGAACCTCAATACTATCTTAAAACAAAATTAACTTCACACATGACTTTGTCAAGAAGCTTATTTCCATCTCAGGAGAGTTCAAATTTCATAAAATCTGGACACAGTATAGTTAAGAGGACAGGCTTTGGAAATGTTATTTCCTTTCTTTTTGCTGCCCATACTGCCCAGTCACCCGTGGATTTTTTGGGCAACATAAATGCAACACTTTCCTAAGCATATAAAAAGCCTGTACTTGACCAGGCTACCCAGCTCGGCCATTACCAAGAAGGCACTGAGCAAAATACTGGTAGTGTCTCCAACCTGCATTCTGACTCGTTCAAAACCTACCCTCATGGACATGTCCACAGCAGTAGCACTTGAAAGGCAGTTTTTGAAAGCTTCTGACAATTTGAAAAATATTTGGCATATCTAAAAATAGGGAATTATTCTGGACTGGCTAATCACTTTCAAAATGGGGGAAACATAGCTGCAACCCCCAAAATGGATTGGCAATGCAGCTTAAAGATACAAACAGGAGTAGGTGGACAGCAAACATGGGGTTTGTATGTACCTCCACCCTTCTCTGAGCAGTCGTATGAACATGAAGGTTTTTACTGTTAAATTTGAGTAAGTCCTGTAAGGAAAAAAAAAAAAACAACTAAACAAACAAAAAAAAACCCTGCTCCTCATGACTGTACCTCCTGTTGTTTAATTACTGTAGTTTAATGGTGATAATTCTAGTTCATCTTGCACAACCAGATCGGTTGAGAACACCTTCTGGACTTGAAATAGAGAAAAATAAAAGATTTCCCTTTGTTGCAATTTCAAAGCACTTCGCATTCACCACAAACCGCCTGCAAACAGTAAAGCTCAGAATACCAGCCTGTATCAAGTCATTAACCTTTTAGGACTCAATCAAAGCAGTGTTGTGTGACACTTTATTAATGAATGCTTTAATGTGGTATATAAAAGCTAACAAACATGGAAACTGGCAATGATTCATCAAATTTAATATTCCATCAAACATTTCATTTTGAAGACTGACACTTTTTAAAAATAATCCAATGGAATACAAGTTCAGAGGAGTGCCTTTAAGGAAATTCATCCCCCTCTTTTTAGGACTTTTCCAAATTGTATTTAGATGCCCAACAAAAGCAAAAAAAGGGCATATAAAACTGAAACAGTTATGCAACCTTCTAAATAACATTTGAACATATTTTATGGAATCTGTTGTGACGAGTGAAGGAAGTTGTCCTTATAAATACACTTGCAGTTTAGGTCACACATTGTCTGCAGTCATTGCTAGGAGGCAAAAGCCCTGTTGTAAAACAGCTGGGCTTCTTGGCTTGGGGCAAAGGCAAATTCCACAGCCAGAAACCTAATTAGACTCTTTCGGAATTCACAGCACCCTTTCACACTATGACCTTTTTCTTTCTGTCTTCCCCTCACTTCTCTCCAGCTCACCCCCATATGTCCTCCTCCCCCCTGCCCCTCATGAGCATTTGATCCTCTCCTTACTAAATGTGTTGCTTTTTTGCATAAATATTGTCTACGGGCCAAATTCAATCCTGCTGGTAATAAGAGCAACCTGGAAGTCGACAAGTTTATGTCATGGCTAAATTTGTCCCTGTGATCCATTTAACTTCTAAGTGACTTTAAGCTTGTCTGGTCTCCCAAAAATTTCCAAAAACATGGGCTGCAGAGAAGTGATGTCAAAGAAACAGCTTTATCTGTTCTGGAAAATTTCAGAAGTCCCCAAAGAATTCTCATCTTGCTCTGGAATGGAAAGCAAACCATTCTGACTTTTTTCAAAACCCATCGAGGCGTGGTCTAACCTTGCCCCATTGCCAGGGTACTCACCTGAATGCAGAAAGCCCAGGTTCAAATTCCTGGAGGGACTTGAACCTGGGTCTTCCACGTTTCACAGGTAGAAACACCAGCTTCTGGCCTTACATGGGCTTCTTTTTGGACTGAAGTAGCAATTCTGTTCTGAACCTGACTTTTCTCATTGAAAGATTTTGCATATCCACAAAGCATTTTTCATATTCATATTCGTATTTCAACAAGACCAAGTGCAAGGTTCTGCACATGGGTCAGGGCAATCCTAAGCACAAATACAGGCTGGGCAGAGAATGGACTGAGAGCAGCCCTGAGGAGAAGGACTTGGGGGTGTTGGTTGACGAGAAGCTCAACAGGACCCAGCCGTATACGCTTGCAGCCCAGAAGGCCAACCGCATCCTGGGCTGCATCAAAAGAAATATGACCAGCAGGTTGAGGGCTGTGATTCTCCCCCTCTACTCCACTCTCGTCTGGCCCCACCTGCAGTACTGCATCCAGCTCTGGGGCCCCAACATAAGACAGACATGGACCTGTTGGAGCGGATCCAGAGGAGGGCCACGAAGGTGATCCAAGGGCACCTCTCCTATGAAGACAGGCTGAGAGAGTTGGGGGTGTTCAGCCTGGAGAAGAGAAGGCTGCGGGGAGACCTTACAGCAGCCTTTCAGTACTTAAAGGGGGCCCACAGGAAAGATGGCGAAGGACTCTTTATCAGGGAGTGTAGTGACAGCATGGGGGGTAATGGTTTTAAACTGAGAGGGTAGATATAGAGTTGTTATAAGGAAGAAATTCTTCACGATGAGGGTGGTGAGGCACTGGAACAGGTTGCTCAGAAAAGCTGTGGATGCCCCATCCCTGGAAGTGGTCAAGGCCGGGTTGGATGGGGCTTTGAGCAACCTGGTCTGGTTGGAACTAGATGATCTTTAAGGTCCCTTCCAACTCAAACCATTCTATGATTCTATGATTCTATTGCCAGATAGGTATTTTTCAATGAACAGTGTATCACCGCAATTTTGCTGACCTCCTATCTCCTCAGACAAACGCATTCAAAACTTTTCTAAAAGGATAATACGCTTAACTTAAATGTTACTCTTGTCAAGGGGAAATAATATCCAAAAACACCTAGACACAAGAATCTAGGTGTCTTGTAAAATAAATGAGCAACTGATAGAAATGAAAGGCTATTAAATGCCACTGAAGATGTATAATTTACAGCAAGACTATTATATATAATTTTCTTAAATTGTTTTATTATGTAAGTTGTAATTCTTATCCAAACTAATTTCCAGCCAAAGAGCACATTCCCTCACACAGATTCTTCACTTAACTAAAAATCACAGGATTCATCCATTTAAAAAAAAAAATAAAGTGTGATAAATAGGATATTTTAACTGAATTGGGTAATGGAGAACCACTGTGCCACTCCTGAGAAATGTCTATAACTCACTTATGCCTCCTGGTATTTGTATAGCATGTTGACTCATGAATCACAGAGTAGCTATCATAAAAAAAACAATGTCTCCTTGACAAAAAATACATTTAACTCAGCTGAGATTTGCAGTAAAGATTCATGCCTACATTTTTAAAATCACAAATGCTATTATGTTACACTTGGGGAACTGTTTTTGTAAACCTGTTGTGAGTCCCAGAAAGCACTAATGAATTGCTTCTTGCCACATTCCTGGAAGGATTATTCTCATTTTACAGATGGAAAAACTGAGGCAGAGGGCCTCACTCAGGTGACCAGGGGAGAAGTGAAGCTCAAACCAGAGGGCAGGAGTAAATGCGGCTTTGGGCAACTTGCGTCTGTTTTCCATAGTCGCCAACTCCAGCAACAGGGACCTTGTTTCCACTCTGACTACCCACCAGCAGTACCTTTCCTCTAGCTGCCCTTTTTGAGATCAAATGCGGCTTTTTAGATTTTCTGTTTGTTACAGAAATACATATTTTTCCCTAGCAAAAACCACTGTGATACGGTGTAGTTTTGTGAGGAAAGAAACAGGAGGGTTTAGGCAGATTTTGGTGAAATATGTAGAGCAGTTGGGATAGGGGAAGGCAAGAGATGCCCACCATGGGATGTCAGTACGCTTTTGTTGTAGCTGGGAATGGTGAGAAACAGTACTTGTCATGGTCATTGGCAGTGGGAAAGGGAAGAAAATAGCTACAGGGTGTGCAGGGGGATGGCCAGAGTTGGGTTTTCCTCCCAGGAAAAAGAAAGTTCATCTCTCAAGGCTTGCTGGGCAGAGGGTAAATATTGGTCGGTACTTGGAGGGTGCCAGAGGTGCCGGATGAGAGGGGATCCTGGCAGAACAAAGTCCCAATATCAACAAAGAAAGAAACAAAAACCAGAGGGGTCTTTGTGACTTCAAACACACACAATATTGCTTTTACCGCTGTGATTAGTGAGGCACAGTCCTGGGCTTCTCCACGCCACAACGAGCTGCACGTGCTGGCCGCGGACGCCAGGCACCACAGGCTGACTTCCAGCACACCCCAGCCCCGCATCTCCAGCCAGGACTGAAGGGGTGCAGCACCTCCCGCAGACAGGGCCCTAAAAATATCTCTCATTTAATCTTCCAGAACAAGTATGTATCCATTACATGCTATTGCTATTTTCATGAGATTAAATATTTAAATCAGAGAAAAATATTGTTCGTTATCATTTGCAAGTATCATTTTAACATAAACTAAACCTCAAAGCAACACTAAGTGTGCATGATTGCTACCTGGTCAGCATCTCCAAGGTCCCCTGGAAAAACTAATTGGTATGTTACTATGTATCTACGCACCTTGGAGAAAAATGTTGTTTGCATCTCCTTCCCTAATGACAGAATGGAGATGGTTCAGTAGAACACCCTACCTCTTAATATGCAGGGTTTGTTGTAGGAGCAGCTCAATTCATATTTCCACCAGTTTGATGGTAAGTGAACAGCAGTAGCAATATTAATCTGCAGTAACCTGTCAGTGAACTCTACAGCTAATGTGATGTAGTTATGATTTTACCATCAATCAGAACTGAACAGGCCCTGGACAATCCTTACAGCACTGCCTCAAAAAATCTAATTGTGCAAAAGCTTCATTGGTTTCCAACATTTCTTTTTTATCTGTCACAGACTTTTGGCCTACTACACAACCTTTTATTATTGGTCTTATTGCATTAGCTTGTTGGACAAAAAAGAAAAGGCTAAATCTAAGAGTTCCCCTGCATTCCATCATTTGTTACCATGTGGGATCCTATTTGACAGTTCCATATTATTTTAGATTTAGATAAATATTATTAGGACATATGGTATTGCGTGAACTTTTGAACCACTGATTGCCAATGTATAAAAAAAGGCTAGTAATATTTTTACTTCTGTATTTGCATGCTCAAATGTATAAGAAATAGATAACAAAAATGGAAGAATTAAGCTGTAATGCAGGACTGGATTTTAGACAAAATGTAAACCCAGACCTTTTTTTTTTAGTTAATTGTATTCATAGAGCAGAAGAATAGTTGAAAAATAAATTAACAACAAATATGAACTTTCACAGAAGTTAGAGTTCTACTAGTAATTAAGATAACTGTTTATTATTCTTTTCATGCATTTTTAGTACCACCATATATTATGTAGTTTTGTAGATTAAATTAGACGTGTGTGTGTAAATATCATAAAAGAAGCACAGACAGGCATTCTTAACGAGAATCTTTCTTTCAAACACTGGCCATAAGAGATTACAGCTTGTGGTAACATACATTACAACCATACTATTTCTGGTGAGTTTACTATGCAAGAAGTTCTGGTGTAACTTTTGCGATTTTAAACATATAAAAACATCAAGGAAGATGAACTATTAACATTATCTGTTTAGTCATTTTAATCTTTTGCATCTTAAATGTAATCAGGCTTTTCAGAACTGAAATTGCTAATCAGCATGTTGGATAAATGTTTCCATTTTAAAATGTGCACATTTAGAGATAACAGCTGGCTGTAAAGGATATATTTATATTTGTGATTTAATGTATCACAAACTTTATATTTGATTTCATTTAGCTTTACCAAGAAACTGAGAATATTTTTGCTAGCATGTTCTATTTTGACAGCAGTTTTACAGCAGCAGAAAAGCATAGAGTAATGAGGTGTGCATACAATGCATTATGTAGTCTTTAAAGCAAGCATGTCTTTTTAACAAAACAAATTTTTTTACAGTTTCAAATTACTTCATCCCTTTCTAACATGAGCCTAATTCATGCAAAGCAATAAGGATTGTGCATACACAGAACACAGATGATATGCACTCTCCTGTACTATAGCGTCTGTTCATTAATTTAGCAAACTGTATACAAAATTGAGGGAAAAAATTATTTTAAAAAGAACTCTAACTTCAAAGAAATATTTTTTACTATATGAACATCAAATGAATAGCTGAGTTTTAGCCCTCAATCAATCATAATGTAAAGTAATTGTAATCTAATAAAAATAGCCATACAAAATAAGGAAATGGCTGTAGCATCCTGTTAAAAACATGCAGGAATGCAGCTTTGGAACTACTGAGAGAGCCGAGGTTGTAGAAAGACAAAAACAGGATGTTAAATTCTTACAATTGGAAGCAACTGATTTTTTTTTAAGCACCTACCACCACCCATGATCATTTGTTCAACTGCCTCTAGGGGGTTCTGTGTGACTGCAGAACCCCACAAATTTAAGAGCACCTAAAAACAGGTTATCAGAAATATAGGCAGAAAATGAGTGAGATGCATTTACACTGATGTTGAAAATGTCCAGCTGCATCGTCACTGCTGCAAATTTGACTGCTACATTAACATTAGTGTCCTCTAAAGCGAAAATAGCAAAAGAGAGTTCTTCAGAACTTCAGTCCACTTCAAAAATGTGTACTGTCATTATGGCAATAACAGAAAAATTAGTTATAATTCATATAATTACATTACATTGCATATATTAATTTCTTAGGCAACTGTATTCAAAAGCCAACCACAAAATTATTCACTTCTCTTTATTTTTTAACCATTATTTAATTTCTTGTTTTAGAAGGCTGTCAGTAAGGAATGCTAGTTTTGCTTCATAATTTCATACTCCTCGTTTTATTAGATCTTTACTGCCACATGCTAATTCTCGTCTGTACTTCAAGAATCGACTACAGCATGTTATATAGGGTTCCTGCTTATTAAAAAAAAATCACTAGACTGTTAATAACAGAAGGAAAACAAAAATTAAGAGTTACTGTGCTACAATGCGTCATGCCTGGCCAACCACAAATATAGCAATAGAATTATAAGCTCAGTTGGTTAGAGAACAATAAAGCCACATCCATTCAAAAGAGTTCAAAGATTAATAGCAGTATAATTAAGAAAAAACCTCAACCCATTCTTTAATGAATATTTTAACAAGAGTAACAACATTTGGGGATTTTCGTAACTAACAACTCTGTTACTCTGGATTTTTCAAACGTGAGAACATGTAGTCAGAAATCCTGATTTTCTCCAGAGAAAGTCAATGAAGGGAAGGCTGAATATTACCAGAGCCTGCTAAATTATTCTGGTTTATGATACCTGCAAAACAGCTCACACGTTGCAACAAACCACTCCCTTAGTCATGGTTGTCACAAGAGGGTGACTCTTACCCAGATATACTCATAGGGAAGCTGATAGAACTGGGATATTCAAATAACTCAGACGACGAGGATTTTTTTAACCTTTATTATGCATGTGGCCTCATTCTATATAAAAGGGAAATAAATGAATGTTCTAACTGTCACAACTTTTACTGCAAATTATAAAACACCTCTTGCTATTCAGTAATTGGGAGGCCCTAGTTCAGCAGAGCACTCTAGAGATAAAGTTAATTTTAGGTAATTCTAAAGTCAAACTAGACATTCTACAGAACAGGGATGGACAAGTCCAGGAATCAACGCCTGGCTGTACTGGCCTCACAGTTCATAGCTAGACAAATGCTTGAGAACATTTATTTTTGGATATGGTCCTTCTTGTGATGGAGCAACCCGTCCGGGTGGGGCTGTCATACCAGCAAGAGAGCTACCCTCTGCCCCCCAACACGCTTCCCTTCACCCCACCTTTGCCGTCTTCCCTCTTTGGAAATCCAGATTCAAATGACAGTTGGCCAAAACCAAATTAAGTACCCTGCGGTTTAAGCTGTCTGAGGGACTTTGGGAAAGTTTTGTCCTGGTCACAAACCACAGTTACAGATAGCCCCCACCACAAGTATGCTGTAACTGGGTCAGGGGTTTGGCGGTTCCTGTTGCATGGGAAAGCTCTCGAACAACCTTTTGAAAACACAGCCCTGCCTTCCTGTGTATTTATGGCATGGAAATCACAATAAGATTAGTAAAAACAAAGTGATGGGCTATAAAAGGGATTGCAAAATATACAGTGAAATTTGATATTGCCAGCTCACGAGAGCATGTTATACTTTAGACAGAATACCAGTTACCAGTTAAGTCACTATACCTGTACATATCCTTTTTTCATTACACTGTGACTGCAGTACAAGTTTGAGTAAAACTGTAACCAGCAAGCAGGGAAGTAGAATTTAAGAAATCACCAGGTTAGACTGTGACAACACTGACACATAATATGTGCAATTTTTTCTCATTTTAAACATATTTTTGAAGATGTATGTATGTTTCAAAACAGTTAAAAACAACATTTTCTTATACTCAGACTACCTGTTACCCTATATACATTACACCTTTTTCATCCCACAAAATAGATATTTATCTAGTGAAAGGAGGTGAGCAGGACAGCATCTTCTCAGCTTCTCCTAATCAAGAGACAGTATAACAAGTTCTGGATGTTCTGAACACCCCAAAAGAATCCTTTTAGAACTAATTTTTTTCCAAAATGTCATTCAGGGATGGGTAGCATGCATACATGAAACATGGGTTATCTCAGAGCCAACCCAGGAAAGAGGCAGGCAATGTGAGTAACGAATGTCTAACTCTTACTTTGTGGTCAGTCATAGGAGACCTCAGTACAGTCAGGTTAATAAGATTTTGTATATTTACTCCAAATAAATTTGTCTCAGAGTCTATATAACCATGAACAACAAGTCAAGAAAGGCTTCCTTGTGTTAGAAAAATACAACAAATCAAAAAATCATTAAATTGAAAATAAAATGGGTGACAGTGAATCAAACATGTCCTTATTAATTCTAAAATATTCATTTCAAAATATTTCCCTTCAGACCATTTAAGTTTGTATTGAATTAGCCTGAGTTTCAAAGGAAAAGATTACTTCAAAACATTTTTGTTTTCCATTAAGAAAATGTTGACACAAGCCCTTTAAAAATTAAAAGATTTTCCCAGTACTTTTTAAATCAAACAATTTTGAAACTGACCCTTCCTTGAAATCATTTTCATGACTCACTGGTTTTATGAGAAAACATACTATTGTTTTCTCATGCAAAGCTCTGGACCAGTCTACATGTGACTCCTTATTCCCTTGGGAAATCCCAGAGAGAGAGGATTCCCATCTTGTAACACATTGGGTCTGTTGCTTAATATTTCCATGAAGTCAGTAGACAGCTCAGGATTATTTTTAATCTTCCTTTATACATCCAAAAAGAATTCATTGCATTGCGTGCATAATGCAATAAGGAGATTAATGTCAAGCTTAAAAGGAACATTAACAATAAAATAAGATTCATAATCAGTGCAGGAAAGCTCTTGAAACTAGCTGCTTGACTGGCTATTTTCTGATCCATTGACCTTATGTACACAGTGAGGGCAGTGAACACAAGCTTGTTCTCCATTCCCATCAGAGCTCAGGGGAATGCTTATGACCACAGCCCATCATGCAGCCTCTATGTTTTTATTCTAAGCCAAGAGGCCAATAGTTTCCTCTCTAATTGAGCTGAAGGACATTTTAAAATAATTAATAGGATTTGGTGCAACTAGCATTATTTGTTGTGTTGTGTGCATTCTAGTTTTTTATTGCCTGCTTCCAGAGCTTAAAGACTTTTCTTTGGAAAGGTTGAATACCAACTGTTCTGAAAGTAGTCCCAAGGCAAGGCAGAATATAAATAGCTCTGCAAGCACAACAAGCTGAAGGCTCCACAGAGGCAAAAGTACGTCAAGTAATTAAAAAATACTGAATGATATAAATAGCGAATAGCCCTTTACAGTTACAGACGATATATATTAAAAATACTATCAGGATCTGAGTTGTTTTTAACTATCTTACTGATGGGAGTAAGGCATAAACAGGAAGGGTAAAGGCACAAGGGGGAACAGTCTGTTCCACATGCAGAAACCCCCCGAGGCAGGCCCTCCTTCCCCACTTCCCCTCGAGGAAGAGGCAGACTTTTGTCACCCCTCTGAAGAGCACGTAAGCCATGTGTCCCCTCCCTACAGCTGCAGATCCACCAGTACCACCCACCTTGGCAGTCTGGCCCCACACTGTTCTTGGCTTTTGTAGTCTCCAGCGGACCTAGAGATGCCAGAGTGATGGGCATGGTCTGGACACGTGGCAGGAGTCTCCACCACCACCCCCTTATTTATTCACTTACTTATTAGACCATTCTCTACACCATGACTGCTTGATTTTCACAGGGTTTGGTTTCTCCATACTCTCTGTGGTATCCACAGGTGGTGCAAACCCAACCACACGTGCTAGCCCTCTGCAACAGCCCTACAATAATTCCAGGTTTTCACCCATAATGCTACTAAATTCTTAGTAGGAAACCTTCTTCTTGGATGGTGTTAACTGATGATTTTGCCAGCACATTAAAAACCCAGATTTGGCTATTTCACCCAGATCATATCACAGACCTCTCCCTCCTGCATTATTTAGGGCTACAGTAACTGCTGCTACTTCATTAAGGGAAGATTACCAGATATAGGACTGGGGTTAATGGAAGAGAGAAAATGAGGAACTAATGCAGACAGGCTCAATGCAAAGCAGCTAACTGACTGCACAGTGGAAAGTTGTGATTTTATTTTGCTCTTTTTCTTGGGCCTTTCAAACTGGGATTGACTTTCCTTCTCCATACGAAGTCCTGACGTGCAACCAATGCATGAGGCCTTCCAAAGTCTCACGAGTCCCTGAAGCGGGGGGGCTAAGTAGGGCCCTACCTGACATCGCAGCACCATCCATCATGTCAGCAACCACCACAGCTCTGGGGACATGATTTGTTAGTTAACATAGCCTTTGTTAGCTCTCCAGTAGCACACACCGATGGAGATCTACAGCTTTCAGAAAATTTCCAACAATAGACAAGAAGGGGCTTAGCAAAAACTAGGCCAGGTCCAAACTATACACTGATTTGAATCAATCAAAAATCTGGCCGATCATATTTATTATCCAGGTGATGCTCCCTGCCATAGAATCTGAGGCAGGTTACTTTTTGGATTAAAATGAGACTGAGGCCCCTTAAATCTAGTTTTCATCTCATTTAAAACATATACAAGGGGCCAGAGCCCTGAAGAGAGACCTTATGTATGTTGACTTTTCCCTGTTGTTTTTTACCCCCTTATTTATAAATATAAGAGCAAGCATACATGCAGCACAAATATTCTAACAACTACCGGTGCACTGTATGCTGTACCAGAGGAATAAAGAAGAGGGCTGATGGAATGGGGAAAGTAATTTACTGTGCGCTGGTCTCAGCTGCTGGTGATTGCAAAGGGAACTCAGCAGATGTTTTTTTGATAAAGGTTGTTTCTTGTTGCAGCAGCAGCAGCAAAATCCATAGCGTTATTCCGTAGGACTTTGCACATCATGATTCTGCCATTTCAGTTAGTCTTAACAGCTGGAGGATAAAAAAAAAATGTTCCACTGCATTATTTGAAATTTGTCATGTTGATTTAGTTTCATTACTGTTATTAAATTTTATTCTGGAATGGTTTACATATCAAGAATATGTAATGGGTTTGTGTGTGGCCTGGGATTTATTCCTTGAATGAGGAAAGGACTCTACTGTGACAAAGTCATAAAGCCTTATTGACTTGATCCTTTGCCATAAACATAGGATACAGGGAGTTAGACTGAATATTTAATTGATATGATGGTTGTATTTTCATCGAGAGAATAATTCCTTCCAAAATAAAACCTCGCAGTAAGTCTAGATCTACGGAATTGTTTTAGAAATCTGCTATTCCCAGGCATGAATAGGAAAATACTCTCCTAATTAAGAATTCTGTAGGCAATAAAGGTGAAGAGAACCAACACTAATCTGTATATTTAATGTACTATCCAGATCCTGAAGCAAAATAAGATAAGATAAAACATGTAACAAAAATATAAAGTGCATAGACATATGGAAGGATTTAAATATGTAAAAGGATGTTTCTAAACAAAGAAATACCGAACACAAAAAGGCCTATCAAAATTGGAGTTCTATTGAAAAACAAGACGAGCCAACTGAAATCCTACATCCAAACAAATTGAAATTACAGAGGATACTCCAATTTGATTTGAATTCAGCTTTTGGATCTCTTCTTTTCTAATGGGACCACTCACAACTCTAAAAAACTTTTGAGCTGGATCTAAATTTTGTGGTGTAAGCCAACACTTAAACGTGAGTGACTGCCATTTTGTCACATTCCTGGAGGGCAATTTGCACGTAGGAGAAAGTTGCCATGTCATATAATGTAAATTACTCAAGATCGCATGTCACCTCAGAGAGATATACTCTTGCTGATTTGTAAATTAAAGACAAGCCACAAAAGTTCCTAATTCCTTCACAACATAACTACTCATGAGTTTCTGCTGAAAGACTGCCATCAAAAGGCAATAAATCTTCAGGAAATAATATCACAATGCTAGCTCTAAAGCACTCATGACTTTTTCCCAACTTTCTCTGGAATATTTCTTCCAAAAGAAAGCAGATGGCAACATACTCAGTGGATCAACTTTTGTGTTCAAACACTCCCAGAGGTCTCCATTAATTCAAGTCGTCTCCACACAGACACAGACAAGAACAGAAATAGCTGCCCATCCTTCCTTAAATCACCACATTTTTCCTTGCTTCACTTTATCAGAAGTATTATTTGAAACTAGCGTTGCTATTCAGTGCGCTGTGGATGCAGAAGCATAATAAGAGAAAATGCAAAATAACACTTCTAGCTGAAGTGAATTCACAGATCCAGGACACACCTGGGGCCAGCCCAGATCCATCCTTCTCCTGGTGAAGCCCTTGGACAGATGACCTGACCTCGTTGCTCCTCTGCCAACCCAGTTACCCAGCCAGGCAAAACCAGGTCTTCTCTGGAAGTCACAGACCACTGCCGAGCAAGTTTCTCAAGAAGCTAAACCACTATAGAGCACCAGATTTATTTATTTACTGGTTTACTGGGGAAAAACAAATTCCTTAGAAGACAGATTTTCAGAAGAATTCAGTGCTGACCTCATTCTGTCGCTATTGATGTCAGCGAAACCTGCTGAAACAAAATAAACCAAATGATGGACGAGTCTAAAAATCTCACATGCTGTAAACCACGAAGAAGTTCACGGCAACTTCATTAGCTGCACTGCTCCTAACGAACAAAGCCTGGCCGGAGTTAAGGACTCTGGCTGGCAGCAAGCGGGGGAGCGTGCTGGGCCACCACAGCCCCCCAGGGTGGTGTCCACAGCCGGGTGGGCGCCGGAGACGTGCACCCATACGTGGGGAGCCACCATCCATCGTGTTTGTGCCGAGGTGCCGGGCGTTGCCGGGGTTACAGCGCACACAGTGAGGGACCAGGCCCCCGCACAACACGGGGAAAAGCATTTCAGCCCAAAAAAGGAAAACATCAGCTACAGAAATGCAACAGCAGAGCCGAAACACAAGAGATAATCAAATGCTAATATAACCACATTCCTCTCCAGTGTAATGAATAAACATCAGAAAGCACGAAGACCATGTTTCAAGTAACAGAGCGGTTTTTCTAACAATAAATTCAGATAACTCAGGTTCAACTGTACAAAGACCAGCAGGAGAGACACCGCAGACTTAGGAAAGCAGCTTGGCGACACCTCCACATGGGACAGCCATGCTGCTGGGCTGGGGCCAGGCAGCACCTCCCTGCTCTCCCCCCAGGCTGTTCCCAGTGCCCATGGCCACCACCAACCCTGTCCCAGCAAAGAGCAAGGGTCAGGCTGAAATATTGCTGCTGGTACCGACCAGCCACGAGGTTCAAGCAGTCTGCAACTGGAAGGCATTAAACCTTTATGCTTCCGCATGCACCAACGGCATCTCCTGAACAGCTGTGCAAGGGAAGAGGGAGGGAACCCCACACGACACCTACATTGAGTGAAGGCAGCCGGCAAAACAGCCAATACTTAAATATTCACTGCTCTATTTTCAGACCACACACATTTGCTGTTAGTCACCTAAATGCACACTATTTTTCAGGTGCTTTCATTTCTTGAGCTTGCACACTGTGCGTGTCCCAATACTGAGCTAGTCCCAGGTTAAAAAAAAAAAAAAAAAAAAAAAAAACAACTTTAGATTTTAATAAGCGCACAAAGCTGTTAGCTTGACAGTCCTGTTTTCCATAAAACTCACATTCATAACAAACAATAAAGATGGAAGTAATGGATATAACCCATGAGTCTGCCTAAAACATAGATCTGAAAGGATCTCCATTAAAGGTAAAATGTAGTTAGGCTTCACGCCAGATCAGTCTTTTGTTTCTTTTCAATAAGAGAAAGAGTGCCAACTATGATAAAGTTTTATAAGGAAGTCATCTATTTTCTAATAACATGACTGAAACTAGCCGTTCATTACATGTAGGCTCTCAACAGCCAATAATATTAGCTGACATCTCTTTCCTCCTCATCTCTGAGTAAGCCAAGAATACTTTTTTTTTAATTCTGTTTCTAACTCAACATTGATATTTACTGCATTCCATATAAAATTTGACATTCCTTTGTTTAAAAGGATAGAATCAAATGAAAGCCAGAGACCCGGCCTTCTTAATGTGGCACTTTTTGCAATTTTTATCCATTTCTTTCACAAGATTCACATGTAACGCACAAGGTTGTAGCAAAACATCATTTGACACATGCAGAATAAACATGCTTTGCTTTGAGTCCATTCAGCATAAGCACAATGGATTATAGCACATTGAAATCAATAGCAGACTTTGCATAGGTGGTATTGAACTTTAGCTGCATTGAGCAGTATGGAAAAAGGACAACATACAGTGGGGTGAAACAATGGTTCTGTCAATTAAGCCGTCTGCAGTGCACTGCCAGCATATCTGAGGGCACTACAAACAATCTTTATAGCATATTTGAGAACTTCTTTTCTGAAAGAGTGAGACCTATCTGTAATCAAATTAATCACCGTAAAAATATCCCTAATAACATAAACTTAGATGTTGATAGAACTGGCCAGCATCTCAAAAATTTGCTCTATCCAGGAATATAACTCAAAATGGCAAGTATTAGAAATGTGAAAGAATTATTAAATCAGATCTCATGCCTTTCTCCTGACAATGCAACATTATTTCCTAGTGCTTTTGGGTGCTTGGTTGTTTGGTTGTTTGTTTGTTTTTTTTTTACATATGCTTAATTGCAGTGGTAAAGTAGCTTGGGTAAATAGAATAACAAAAAGATTCTTTTTAATGGTACCTCGCTATAAGTCTGGTTCGTGCTACACAATTTGCTTCACTTCCACCCCTTTGCTTCACATCTTTCATAAGAGAGATAGTAATATCTGTCTATTCCCCAAGACAGTTATGCTGATTACTTATCACTTACCAAAATCTTTCAGACTGAAAGAAATGTCACAGAGGCAATATGAGACATAATTTGGTCTTTCACTGTGCTTCTTACTTCCTTTTTGTGTTGAGAGCCAAGACTCATTTCTGATAGCTATCATATTCTGCTCCTTCTCTCATCAATTATTTGAAGAAGTACTGCCATCCAAGGTTACGTTTCTAATGATTTTTTTAGTTGTGTAATTTAAAGAGTGTAAAATCACTCAATTTCATCTTATTCTGGAGATCACTAACTGTAATTATACATGGAAATGATGAAACGAAGACAAACTAGATATACTCCTATCCACTTTCGGGGTCTAGCATAAGAAATCTTGGTCAGTTTTGCTTATTTCAAACAGTGTAAGTTAACCAGTGCTTCAGGACAATAAGACTGGCATCAAGTTTTGGTGCAAAAGTTTGTTCACAACAAAGATTTCATTTTCCTCGCACAGATGGTGGAGCTATATTAAAAATAAATTATTCTCTTCTGACTATTTGGTCAATTGAGAATTGCAAGTTAAACATACACACACGAAAAAAACAATCCCCAAACCAATAGACACCCCTCCCCAAAACCTCCAGCCCTCCCAAACCAACAGTTGCAAAACTTTATATTAGCCAAAGAGTTCAAGGAGATTGACCTTGACTCTTTCAAGCGATTTTATAAGTATTCTTTGAAGGAAAGAAATGCTAGTGAGAACAGATCCTTTCACACATGAGAGGAATAAACGAAAGACTCAGAAATGGCTCTGACACCAAGTTCCTTTTCAGGTAATTCCTCAGTGGGAAAAACCAAGAAGGAATGTCTGGAGCACTGAGAGAGGGTGGGATGAGAATCCTGAGAAAGGATCTGCAACAGCTGATAAAGAACACATTAGGGAAATGTGAACAAATAAAAAAACCTGGACAACCTGCACCCTACAGGACTGAAAAGAATTAGGTAAACTCCTTTATGTTCTCTGTGCATAAACCAAATAACTGAAAAATTAGAGCAGAGGAAAAGATTAACATTACCAACTTTAAAAACAGCAAGGGTACTGCAGCCAGACACTCTCGTAAATCCACTTTCTGTTCCTAATAGTCACTTCTGACTTCAGTGAGCCTTGGGTACAGAGCCTTTAGCAAGGACAGGGAACTATTGCAAGTGCAGATGACCTTTAATAGAGGTATGATGTTGTATCTCACAGGATCTTAGCTGAAAAAGTAATTCATATTGGCTTGGCCATTTCCATATGGCTTTCAAGTTGCTGAAGTAATGAAATCACAGGAAATAAGCTGCAATGTAGCAAGGTGGTGGGAAGTGTCTCCTGGCTACCATGCGGATGACCGCTAGAACAGTCTTTGTCGGACTTCTTTATTAATGATCTGGAAAAGGGAGTGCACAGCACTTTGATGAAACTCACAGATGCGAGTATGAAAGAGAGAAAGATCAGTGTACAAAGAAAATAATAGAGAATTTCCTAGAAAAGATAGAACCATGGAAAGAAAATAACTAAATGAGACTCAGCTTTGAAAAAACGCAGGCTGGGAGAGCATCTAAGAAGAAATAACAGGAAGGAGAAATCTGGACTGCAATAATGATGAAAGAGATCGAAGGGAGATAGCTCATGCTAAATGACATGAATTGGCAATATGATATGGTGTGAAAAGGCCAGTACAATATTGGACAGAAAAACAGTATCACATCACTGAGAAAGGAAGAAATAGCCACTTTCTGTATGGTGCTGGTACAGCTTCATCTGGAATATTATATGCATTTCTGGATATTGACAAATTAGGGAGTTCAGAGAAGAGCATCAAACATGATCCAAAAACTAGGAGGATTGATTTATGAGAAGAGATTAGAAGAGTTAAATATATAAATTGCTGGGCTAAGAAATGATTAATGGGGGACATGATAACAGCCTACAAATATTTGAAGACGACCACCAGTGAAGGAAAGGCATTTTTCAGCAGGATTCACAGGGAACAGCAAAGAGCCCAGAGAGTGACTAAGAAGCAAAAACATGTTCTGAGCACCAAGAAATGCTTCCTGAACATGAGTTATGATAATCTGTGGAATAATTTCCTCAGTGGAAGGGACAGGGAGCTTTTACTTGTGTCTTTTAAACACAGACTTGAAAAATCCCTTAGGAAACATATGTGCCCACAACTGCCAAGGTCTGAACTCAGCAACCTCTCTGATCCATCCCAATGCAGCTGAGCTGGGTGCAGTCTACAAGTCCCTTTTCTCTGAGGAGATGAATTGGGCATAGGAGAAATAACTGCATTTGTAAAGGTGTTACATTCTTATTGGTGTTTTTCCCTGTGCTGTTTGCTACCTTGATATTCATCAAACTGAAATAAACAATAGCTGCTGTTAGAGAAGTACTTTTATTACTTGAGGGTTGTGGTGAAAGTCTCAGCACCTGTTTTACCACCGCGTGCAGATAACAAATCAGCAGTCTGATATCCACAGAGCCTTTCGGTGACTCAGTTGGGTTCTTGACGAGCTACATTCAAGGTAAATATTAGATACAAGTGCATCTTCCTTCTTTTTAAGGTGAAAAAACAACCATATAGCAAAGCCTGAGTACTCTCTTTGTGTCAGGAAGCTCATGGCGGCTAATAACACTGGAGAAGTGATATGAGCCTGGCAAGGCATGGAGCTGGAAGGTAACTGGAATCCTCCTTCATCCAGCCACAGAGTGTTATCCAGGGAGACACAACAACATAACACGTGTCATGCAGCAGCAACAAAAGTTTTAAATCTTGCAGCTCCCTTAGTTAGATATATCTCCCAAAGTTAGATTAATTGTGAGTCTTTCATCTTCAGCCATCTCTGAAAGGCCTTATCTTTATCTCTGCTTTCAGCGGTCCATAAATTTCTTTGTGTTCAAAGGCTCCATCCCTTCCCCCAGTCCCTCTCTAGTTCACATATCCTCAAACTCCAGCACGACTGGCAAGTTTCTCTGTATTTAATCGCCTTAAATTAGCTCCCCCTTCATACTTCCTTCCATGTCTTCCACCAACTTCTTTCCAACACTTCACCTGCTCAGATCATCCTTGCTGGACCCTTCTGCTGGCAACTTCCCTTCTACCAAAAATTTTCCCATCATGGGAATCAACATTGTTACTTTCTTTTTTCCTGCTATGTCTTTTGACCTTGCTGGTTACCTGCCTGTGTGCTGCTCAGCTTGGAATACCCCTATTTTTGGGAACTCCCTACAGCCACCAGGCTGACTGCAAATGCTGTAACAAGATCATTTCTGAGCCACCCTGGTACTGGAAACCTAAAAGATTTAAAGTCAATGTAAATTTTAAAACCATGAAGTTTGTTTGAATGGTTTTACTTTTCTGCTGGACATCTTTTCCCCCTCTCCAGAAGCAAGATTATCCGTAAACTGTTGCCAATGGTTATGCTTAAAGCATTCACTGAAAAAGTTAGTGTGAAATATATTTAGTTTTGACACTTGCTTTCTGCTAAGTAAAGGGATTTAAATCACTAAACAAAAACGGATTAAGTTTATAACCAGGCAGCTATGTTTTCAGTGTCATTTTTATTAATTTTTTTTTCTACATCAGATATGACTGATTCAGGTGGATCAGTTCCTGTACACTAGGTTACCATAATTATGCACTATACCCATTTCAAAATTAGTTCCAGCTAGTTAGCTTCACTGCAAGACAATTCACACTGCCAATTGAGAATTCAACCTAGTTTGATGACGGATACATATAAACAGCAAAATCCATTATTTATACACTGTAGGAAAATAAACTCTCTGGCTGGCTGGGGATGTGAAGCATGTGAGGGGTTTTCATTTTAGATGGTTGGAAATTTTAAACTCAAGCAGCTTTTAATCAACATACCATTGAAAACAAATTTCAACAATTGCATTTCTTATTCAGCAGCGGTACAATGTAACTGAAAATAGAAGCTCCAAAAGCTTTATGGTCTATTACTCAACATGTGCTTATAATAAATTAGATGTAAATAGCAGTTATTGTGTACCGAGAAAAGCAAGAAAAGACAACCAGTTTCAATAAGCTGGAAAGGCTGAGAAGAGGACCATTTCTGTCCTACTGTTCTGAAATAATTCCTATAATTCAAACACTCACATGTATCATTGTTTTCTATTATGATCAAGTTACAGTAGCATCTAGACGCACGAGTCCCATAGTACGAAAACAGTTTTTGAAAAGCTAATGCCAGTTACCTAGAACTAGACACTATTTTACTTTAACTATTAGTGTCAACACCAAGGCTCAAGCAGGCTCTCAGCTGGGGAGGGTCTATAAGAGGTGTGCAGAGGGGTGATTAGCGCCGAGGGGTACTCTGTGTGCAAGCATCACACCCAGGGTGCAGGCACTCTGCTGCAGAGCTGAGCTTCCCCGGGTCTGCGAGGGCCCTTGTAATGCTCCGCTACGCACTACCTGTGGGCACCAGGCGCTGGACAAAGACGGGCTGCAGCAAATGCCATTCAGCGTCGCGTCTCAGATCTTCTAATGGCAACGGGTACTTTACTCCCAGTGAAACCAAGGTGTGTAAAGACCATTGTTATCTGAACTTGAATAGCCATGGTTACAAGAGTAAAAGGGAATTAAGAAAGTGTTCAGCCTGGAGGAGTGGAGCAATAAGCACCTCCCCACACAAGCAAATTCAGTGAAATAGAATGAATTCTCTTCTACTGCAAGTAAAGGGAAGACAAGCTAGTTTTATTTCTGGCTCTGAATTCTTCTGTACTCTTAACAGCTTTCCTTTCACTCTAGGTGAAGATGGCTAATTATGAACCACACAGACAGACTGTAAAGACTACACACCCCACTGAGTGACCAAGATACAGGCTACAGTTTTTCACACTGACATTATAAGAGGAAAGTGTTATAAAAATCAGTCCTGGATTCACCACGTGTGGTGATGGTCTCCATCACCTCCCTCCATTAACCCCTATCCTGCATCCCCGTGCTGCAGTTCTAGAAGCTCGTTCATTAGTGCCATGTCATGGCTCCTCTTTAGCTTCTCAACTCAGGGTGCTGGTTGGAGGGAGCTAGCTGCTGTGAAAAGCAAACATATGCCAGAGGCCTGTCTATATAATACAGGATCTAGCACTGGCTGGGAGGGCAAACTTGTTCCCTTTGGACACTGTATCCTTCTCAGGGGAATGACAAAAGAGTTTCTTGCAAAAGTTTCTGAAGATTAGCTACAGAGCCATTTGGGGTGGGCTGCTGGTAAGACTTAGGGATTGTGAATTGGAACAAAAATCGCAGTGAAACAGTACAGGATTTTTTTTTTTTTTTTTGAGTAATTATAATTTGTCATGAAATAAAAAAATCCCACCTTGTCCAAAGGCAATTTTACAGGAGTGATTGCTCTGACACAAACAGCAAGCAGCAAGGGAAGTGCCAGCCCGGGGGAAATGTGCATGGAGCCATCGGCAGAGCATGCATGGGAAGACAAAATCTAAAAATTCAAGTGAACTCTTCAGCAGAACAGTAGACAATATTGCAGCTGATGGCAATAAAAGTGTTTACCAGACAGAAAAGCACTATGCTTCTTCAGGTTGGACAGTGATGCACAGACCAAGGCAGTACAGGCATCGAAATTATTCACAGTAACAGAAGAGCCAAAGGAAGAGGATAAAAGTCTATTACTGCGTAAAAGTATGTCAATTCTATGGCTTCCTCACGAAAACATCGTCACTGAAGAAGCAAAGGACAAAAACAGTTTAAGAATAATCTCAGGATATTTTCCATAGCATAGTGATAAATTGCACCTTTTCCAGTTTGTTAGTTATTACATATATCTCCAGTAAGTACATATTTGTCTTTTTCCATTTACCCTAAGATGAAAGTCAGTGGAAATGTACGTCTGGCTTTTAGCACAAGGTGGCTGGTGCTGCGTATTCCCAGCACCTGTTGCTAGTATAAAGGAGAAATTTATCTGGGATTTTGTTTAAAGGTACAAGAAAGGTGTTTGCTCCTGTATTGAATAAAATAACTGAAAAGAACGTGGGAAGGCTAGTTAGACATGGATGAATCTGTAAGGACTTAAGATGTCCTAAGCTGCTTGAAAATGAAAAGTGGCAATGGGGAAAATCTAAGACTCATCACGTGCCAAAATCAAACTAAATCAAGCAAAAGCTCAGAAAGCAACAATTCCTCAAAAGCAAAGTAGGCATTGGCTTGTGTAGGCTGGAAAAAAAGCTATATATCCTATGCTATTTTTCTTTCTTCTCTGAGCTAGCCCAAAGAGAAGAAATTACAGATGAGTGTGTCTGCCAAAAGCACTGAATCAGTTGTGATGTAGATGACATAACTATATCTGACAACAACATTATTTAGTTTAAGTAGTTTGCATTTAAGTATAGACATAGACATAATCTTGCCAATGGAACAGTTCCCACCCTAATACTTTGGTAGGAAATGGTGCCAGATTAATAAAAGGCTTATTGAAAAGCACCCAGAGTCAGAGCCTGATCTGTATTTAGAACAACCGAGTTCCAGAGCAGCACCAGTGATGCATGGAGCTGTCACTCGAGGACATTTTTCCCTACAGAACACTGAAATCAAGACTAGCTACATTATTAGACACTGGAGACTTGCAGAAATGGAGGGTGAGACAGAAAAGCAAACTCCTCAGTTAAAAACAGTGTTCTCAAATCCGTCTCCTCCCAGAATAAGGGTGAGAGCTGGTACTGAACTTCATGGGGATTTTGAGCTTCCTGGCAAATGCAGATGTGTGTTTTTTACAGTAATTTCTATATAACTAATCCCTTCATTTTCTTCCGCACATCCTCTCCATACCCTCTGCAGACCATCAGCTTTCGCTGCTTGTCATCCCTGACCTGATCCACTCTGTCAACTTGTATTTCAGCACTGCTCGTTGGTATGCATGAAAGACAATGATTTTCTTTCATATCATGCGAATAGGGTCAGTCACACTTTAATGCAAACCTGTAGCATACCCTGCTTCAGCGCCCTTTCAGGTATTGCATTTATGCAAAACTGTGTATTTGGAATATGAAACTTTTTATGTATTCAGAGTGTTCAGTTTAAATACAGCAGGTCTTGTTATTTTTTCAAGTACAGTTTTAGAGGGGCTTTCTAATTGTTATAGAAATAAACAACTAATTGGAAGGTTGAGCAAATAGTGTGATTTTGTCTAGATCATACGTGTTTTTATTCTTAGAAATATCCAACTGTAAACATCTTTTTGTTGTGCAAAATATACAAATACCTAAACAGATAAAGGAAAATAATCTTGATATCAAAGGCCATAGGCTTTCACAACCTCTACCAGAGAATACTGAAATTGTCAGCTGAATGTAAAGAATTGTAAAAAACACAGACAAGAATCATTTGATTGTCACATTCTCGTGGCTCACCACCTACCGTACTTCAAAGCGGCAGATTACAGGCCCTTGCAGTAGATGAGACCTTTTGCAGCGCTCAATGACTCAGGAACAAATCTGTTGCTCCTCTTTGGTAAGAGTCGGGCATCAGACTCTCACAGATGATCACTGCAAGTCACACTAACTGCTTAAATGCCAGCTGCTCCTTGGGGCAGGCCATGCAGAACTCCACGCAGTAAGGCACGAGCTGATTTTCCTGCTCGTTGACCCTGTTCTCCCACGGCACCGAAGGGCAACCCCTGAAGGCTCTCGGGTAAGTTACCACTGGCCGTCCTCTCCACGCTCCCTTTCGGCATGGATCCTGTTCTGCTCCCCTGAGCCTGAAGGGGGATGTTCTGCAAGCCGGTGAGTAGGCGGCTGTGAGAGACGCCGTGTTTGCGGCCTCCTCCGCCCAGCACGGGGCAGGTACAGGGGGCCTGGTGCCAGCCCTGACCGGCACCACCGGCTAAATCTACCATGGCAGAAGCGAGGGGAAATCCCGGCCAACGGCACAAGGCACACGCGTGGCGTGCGGCCTGCTTTCCCTGACGTCATAGTCGGTAACAAGGAGTGAGGGTGGGGCATCCCTCTGACGTCACAGACGTGACAAGGGCCGAGGGCGGGACAAGGGCGGGGAGGAGGCGGGCGGCGGGAGCCCGCGGCGCGCCGAAGCGCCGCTGGGTGTCGCTGTGGCTGGGCGGCGGCGCGGGCGGCGGGGGCGGGCAGCAACAATACAAAAGGCGAGGCGTTACTGTGCGCGCCCGCCGCCATCTTGTCCCGCCGCGCCCCGCCGCGCGAGGGGCGGCGGGGCGGCACCGAGCGGAGCCGTCGCCCCCGGCGGGGCCGGCGGGAGGGGCCGCCGGCACTGCCGCCCCTCGGGCTGCCGTTCGTCGGTTGCCGGAAGGGCCGGCGTGGCAGCCGCCTCGCGGAGGGGCGGGCGGGAGGGCTGCCCGCCGCTTTGCCCGCCGCTCCTCGTTGCGAGCGGAGGCGGGCGGCGGGCGGCGGCCGGGGCTGGGCAGATGTGCCGAGCAGCGGGTGCCACAGAGGAGCGCAGCCCGCTGCCTGCGCTCGGGGGAGGCTTTGCGAGCAGCTGGGATAATTTGGTGGAAAATTGAATTTGGGGGCAAAGAGAAAATCAAATCAGGGACAGAAAAGCGATAAGAATGCTGAACAAGGGCTTGTCCTAGAAATCACAGATGAAGACGGATTTCACTGCGGTAGAAATGGCAGAGCCTGCTGAGCTGCCTGACATTCAGAAGCGGGAGGACATGAGGAGGTGGTGTAAGGCGCAAATGCCCAGCAGCTGCTTTTGGTATTTATTTCTCCCTTAAACCTGGAGTCAGGGGGGAGTCAAAGCTGGGAAAATGTGCACCCTTTCTTGGTCCCTTCGTGGAAGGTCCCATTGAGAGCTGTTTTTCATCATGTCACTTACACCTCCCTCCACTTTATCCCTGACATCTGTCCCTGGAGATGGGTTTAGGCCGTGCCATTCATGAACGCGTTTGATGGCGTTGCCTGGTCCTGAGTAGAAGATGGTTTCCCATCCCTGGGGTAGCCCCATGTGACAGGGTGACATTCCCTGGCCAATGACCCTCCACTGAAAGCGGGGCAAGGACAGAGCCCCAGCAACGCAGGAGCGGGTTCATCACAGTACCATGTATCACGCATGGCAATCCCTCTTCAGGAATGTTTCAGGATTGTAGTGAAAGGGGCCTGTCTGGCTAGAGCTGCTGTTTAGCAACAGGCCGTGTTTAGATAGATTCCTACGGCACTGCTGCTTGCAACGATGCGTGTGTGCAGGGATATTCTGAACACTTAATAAAAAAAGGTGAAGAAAAATGGAAATTAGGAGATGAGAAGCTTGTGGCAGAAACGATTTGCTGTGACAACTGTGTGCAAAGGTGAAAGATGCTCCATGCCTTAGGCAGGTAAAGGGTCCAATTCTACTCTGACATAAACTGTTGATTTAAAAAGGTAGACTCAATGCAAACCAGTACAGAGTCCAGCTTTTTAACTGTTTCAGGAAAACGACTCAACCCGAATGAGGGTATGTCAAAGAATTTTGCTCTTTCTGAATTGTTCAAAATGACAGAATGGCTACAGCAAAACCACATAGTTCAGCTCAAGCAGCGTTTCAGAGGCAGGCTCTCACCTTTGCTGTGTGGGATTTTCTCTCTGGGGACACTGCCACCGTTAGAGGGCAGGAATGGGAGAGGTCCTTGGATTTATGCCCTTCCTCCTTCCAAAACTGAGGTGGAGGGGAGCAGAATGCAGCTTGTCATTCATGCCCTGGAAGGTCTTTACACAGCCACAGCTGTCACCAGCCAGATACCACAGGGCTTCTGGTCTATGATGCCTTAGCAAGTTGTAGAAGACACTAGTGGCAGTTTGTTACTATGGTATAAATAAGAACACATTCTTCTCCCCATCTCCTTTCCTCCTTAGTCCATGAACTTTCCAAAATAGCTGACTGTGGCCCTTCACGTGACTTCACAGGGAGAGGCATCTTGTATCTCCGTAATAAAATGAGACATTTGACAAGTGCTGCAAATCCCCTTTAGACTGAGGGGACCTTTGGAACTCTTCTCGTCACAGCAAACTGCTGTGTAAATTCAGCTTTAAAATTTTGCAGTTCAAATGACAAATCTACATTCATCAGTATCAGCAGCACTGATGCAAGAAGCATTGGCAGTTTATGAGAAGACCTCTTACAGTAGCAGCAGGAACAGATTGGGAGCCAGTTGTGTTTTGTTTGGTTTTTCCTCCTCATATAGACACAGAGGCACACACACTGAGTAGTGGTCTACTCTGCAGCAAATCGCAGACAAGTGTGTAACGACAAGCATTTCTAGACAGGCTTAAATCATCCCTCGTGGTTTTACCCATGCAGTTTTCATGGTCATTAAAAGTATGAAATTTGCCAGTTCCAGCTAGAATTTAGTGAGAAAATCCACGAGTTGAAAATGTCTTTATAAAACAAACCAACCAACCTGTTAAACTGGAGTTAGGGGCCACCAGCCTGCTAACCTTCGGTAAAAGCTGTTGGCAGCTAGACTGAGTGTCTGTGCTGCATAACACGAATCAGAAAGTGGAGATAGCTATAACAGATCTTGGGGAAAACATCAAACAAGTGCCAGAAGGAATTAATGAATACAAGGGTTTTCTTTCATTTTTATGTTTTGGCTAATCCACCACATTTAACAGCTTTACTAATTTCCTTGTTTTTAGGTATGAGCAATCCCATGTTTTATGGACATTCTAAATGCTGCTATAGGAAAGGTGTCAGGGTCCCAAAACCTGCTGTGTGCAGTTTGTGTCATGGCCTGACATCAATAAAGACACAAAGAACAAAAGAGCATCTTGCGACTACTGCAAAATTGGACATATTGAAGCCAATCCCCACCCCCGACAATGTGTAACTGTTTCTCTAGTAGACAGATTAGATTGGAGTTCATCAGGGAGTTGTTCTTTTATGAGTGTTAATTTCAACCTCATTTGTGAATTTTTCCATAGAATAAATAAAACATGAACAGCAGCAATGTGAATATTCACCCAGGGTGTGTCCATCCTGAAAAAAAAAAACACCAACCTGTGGCAGGGATGCTATCTTCTGCTAACCCAGCCAGTAAGATGTACTGGTGACAGCAGTCTTTATGTAAGAGGATCTCCATTAGAGTTCCAAACTTCTTTTATATGGGTGACCATCAGATGATCACACTTGCCAGTCCTTTCGGACTGCTGAACTGAATTTGAACAGGCAAGTGAGATTTCTTTGCCTATCAACCAGCAGTTGTAGCAATTGTCCTAGGCACAGTTGTTCTAAATAAAATCACAGATGTTGAAGTCTTCCTCTGTTTTGCTGCTGGTAGCAGAACACAGCTTGCTGCAGCTGATTTTCTGGTGCTTTCAAGCTGGTTTTGAGGGCCATATAAAAATAAGTTGTTTGTTTAACCCCAAGTGAGCACAGAAGAAGGAGGTCTTTTGCACAAATGGTAAAGATCCTCAATCCAGTCCCTTTAATGTAGCAGAAAGGAGTCATAAAAGTCCCAGTTCTGCAGCGAAAGTATTCCTTTGATGTAGAGAATGTAGAATAAGCTTCGTAGAGATCTTCCAAACTCCAGTACACGGTATGTGTGCTGAGGAGCAGGGGTTCTAGATGGAGGTGCTGTGGAGTCCAAGCAGCGCCCTGGCCCCCAGAATGTCGGGGGGTACTTGTGCAATTTAGACAGTCCTCTGCATGACTGCAGTAACGTAGCTGACTTACCGGAGGCTTCAGAATAACTCAGGCTCTGGACACCAGGGAAATTTTTTAAGCCACTTTACACCTAACTTTCCAATCCCTTCCCAATAATTTCATACACATTATTTAAGGATGACAAAGATCTTGGCATCACCCATATTCCTGAAGCAACTGCAGTTCATTCATACAGAAACCCTTTCAGTATCAAGTAGACTTCACATGAGCTATGTTGCTGGCTTGTTTTTCCTCTTTATTCAGTTTGTGTTCAGTGCAGCTATTCTGGGCTATTTATAATTGTTTTCATTCCTGGTTCTCATCTACTAGCTCTGTGTTTCAAGTGAGTGGGAATGCATTCTGTGTGTTGTTTTAAAGAAAAGATTTTTTTCCAAAATTTAGAGTGTGACATAACCTTTTCTAATCCCACAGGTAAAATCCAGCCTACAGGGATGCAGCTGCCCAACCTCCCTTATATTCGGAGCCACCTAGCCAAATCCTCATTGAGCCAAGACCACATGGGCAAAGGGGAGATGAGGAACTCATGGAGAGTGCCACAAGTGGCAAGCTGGTGACAAGAGGTCCCAGATGTCCTACCAGTCCACTGTAGGGTAGGGCTCAAATAGGCTAGGCCACTCCTCCCTCCCTCTCACCCTACCTCCCATTACTGGGAGTTCAGATTAATCAGTAACTCTGATTAATCCTGGTTATGTGGCATAACACCAACATGAAAACAGCATTCAGGCCAAGAGAGACAGACCTCCTTAGAGGACTGTGTCCATATCTAAGACAGCAGAGGAGTGCTGGGATTTTAATATGAATCATTACCACATCTAAAATCTGATGAGATATGTGCTTGTGGCTCAGTTCTGACCCTACCCCCATTCACATTAATTTCTGGAAAGCTTTTCCTTTCATTAGCAGACATGTTCAAATTCTAAATTGTCTGCTGGCCAGAACTGGCCCACTTCAGCTTCTACAAAGAGGTAGCTGCTAAAGCATGTATTTTCCACTCACACAAGGACACTGGCTTGACACATAATGGGCACTTTTTTCCGACTGTCTTCTGCTTCTCCAACAGTAGAATGTTCTGCAGGAATAACTTGGTCCATGTGAATTTTCATGATGCCATATTCCTCTTGAGCACAAACACTTGCCCTGAACTGGTTGGCCCTGGACCGTATAAAGGGTATAGAGGGGGTCCCTGAGATGGGAGGGTTTTGCTTTATAAGGAATAATGAGAAATAACCATTTAATGCCATAGAGAATGCTATGTAAAAATTCATTTACATTATTGCTGCACAGTAATGGCCTTATTTCCAGAATCTGTAAGATAGCAGAATAAGTGATTTTAAAAAATATGCTGGTTTGTGCCAATGATAGAAAGGATGAGGAAAAAATACCTCCATCAAGATGTGCTTCCTGGTATATTTAGTGAATATTCAAGTGCTTCCTGGTATATTTAGAAACAACCAAATGACAGAAAAATACGGTTTATAGTTAAGGTCCCTTATTAACACTTTGAGTGCAGAATAAGGAAATATACAAGATTCTACAATGAATAAATGAATATTTAACAAATCTGAATGAAGATAAATTGAGGAAATCCTGTTATAAAGACAAACAAATACATCTTTATTCTTTATAACATAGGCGATAGCTCCACATTGCACATGACAAGGTATGCTTTATTTAATAGGGTGAATATGTATAGCTAACTGTGGAATACAGTTGAATTGAGAAAATATATTTTTAAATTTCCATAATGGAGGAAGGCAGCATGTCTGAGGTTACTCACATTTTAGATTATTATTACTGAAGACATTTTTTACATCATTAGTTTTTAATATAGATGATGTTTGCTTCCACTTCACAATTTCCTCTGGTTTGGAGACTGAAGATACAACACATGGTTGCATGGAATGCAGGTTCTGTTAGAACTAAGCAGGTATTTTACTGAATTTTACACGTTCAGTAGAAAACCAGTTTTCTACATTTTTCATTAAACAGCCCATCTGTTCCAGTCTTTTTCCATGTAAAAAAAAGCAACTTAACAAAGTCAACGTACTTATTTTTTGAATATATCTATTTGGGCAAAGAAATTTTCTTTCTACACTGACATTTATCAAGAGAAGACAAATATTATTGGAAGTTTGCAACAAAGCTGTAATTGAGTGCATTTCTTCCCCTCTCCTTTACACCCCTATGTAGATTCCTACAATTTTTTTTCCGGAAGAAAGGAGTGTGTAATGCTGCAGAGGTAATATTACGTAAAACTGCTGTATAAAGTTTGTCCACTAGGTGGTCCTTAAGGACATATTTAAGAGCATTGGTTTGGGTTTTAAGTCTTCTTCTTCAAGTACATACAAATAAATGCAAATATCTATTTTAATATCGTAATTAGCAACTATGGCTAAAACGATTATAAACACTTTGCTCCTTCTTCCCATATTCAATATGTATTCATCAAATATAAATAATCGGAAGAATATTTCATATAAGATTCCACTATGTATGTAAGCCCCCAGACTTCTTAAAAAGTCTTTCAAGTGATTTCAGTAAGGTTATTCACAGAAGCCAATTCTATGCATGTGAAGAAAATTTCATTTGCAGCTCATATACTCCATTTATACTCCAGGGACGCTAAACACTTGGAAGTAATGCATTTCATTGGCATTGTAGTGATGTTGTCAAAAGTGAAAAAAAAATAGTCAAAAATAGCATTGGCATAGCTGTAAACAACAATATATAGCACTGACAAGGAAATATTTGGATTCCAAGCACAAGGCTCATTTTACTTTGAGACAGCTTGAGATGAAATCTGGGAATCTACCATATGCCTAAAGCTTCCTGTAGAAGGTGGAACGCCATCAAAACTCAGCTGGTGTGGAGCCACTGTGAGGTGTTTGCAGCAAGTGACTGCTCTAGACAACTAGATCACGCAAAGCCACTTCTTCTTCTGTTTGTTATTGCCAAACTTGAAAGAAGCATCATCATTAGAGATGGCACACGCAACTGAAAACTCCATTCATGAATGTTGTAGAACAGAAAACATTCTAACAAGATCCACTGTCAAAAAACCTGAGACATATCAACAGCAATATAAATTTTTCTCACACTTTGAGCTTTAAGGGTGACAGAATTCAAAGGAAAAAATACAGCAATTTACACCTATTGAACAGGCAAT
The DNA here is from genome assembly GCA_031468815.1 of Morus bassanus. Taxonomy (NCBI): domain Eukaryota; kingdom Metazoa; phylum Chordata; class Aves; order Suliformes; family Sulidae; genus Morus; species Morus bassanus. Next base: position 25,694,636 of record CM062574.1, on the reverse strand, counting down.
GATTGAGAAAACCAGGTGAAAATATTGTCGTCTGTCTCACATATGCCAAATGATCTTGGCATTAAAACTTTCTCATTATGCAGTAGATACATTCTGCAAGAGTTTAGAAACTAAATGTAAGAGATCAAACTTTTCAAACATTTTCAAAAGTGTTTAAAATTTCTATGATAAAAAGGGAAACTGTGAGTCCATGAAGTAGATCTGCAGCCATTATGGGCTTTTTTTTATTATGTTGCTGTAGTTTTTTAGTGCAGTAACGGTAAATTTCTAAATACATTGTACTAATTTCCATACTCATTTTCAACTTAGTTCTCATTTCAAGTGTGTAAAGTATGATTCCATTAGTCTTCATTGATTCATAGAAAATGTAGCATGGACTGTGTCTTTTTATTAATGAAAGGAAAAATAAGAACGAAGTTAAAGAATGTAATGATGTTTAGAAATTAACTTGCTTCATCTTATAGCAGTTGTGCTGCAAATTATGATAAGATTGGCACTAAGCTGTGTATTGCTTGTAATACAAACCATGCCTAATGAAAAAATGATGTAATCAAAAACTGTAGAAAGACAGGAGACTCAGTACTCCTCTCTTTCCTTATGAGCAGGGCTTCTTGCTATAAACTAGTGAATTTACTTAGGTATTAGAAGAAGGAAGTTACCACTATAACAGAGAAACAGATATATTATTCACAGAGTAAGAGCAGGGGGAGAACACGCATTTCCTTCTTGTTGCTTCTTTTGATATCAACTGAGCTAAAAAGTCCAATCTAGCTACAATATTTTCCAAAAATGCTTCACAAACTGAAAGCGGGAAATCACTGCTTGCTCCAGTGACCTTTTGATAGTCCAAGCCAGCTGTTTGATAGGCCATAGAAATTTAATATAACTATTTGGGAGACCAAGCATGCTATGTGATCCTGTGCTAAAGTTTAGGTCGGAAGAACTATTTAAATTGGCATGGAGTCAAGACTGAAACCTTCATAGGAATTAAAGAAAGTATTAATTTTTATGATTTGTACTTCATGACAAATGACTGTTAAAGGAAAACACATAAGAACTGAGCAAAAAAAATGGAAAGGTAAATCTAACAAAACCAGTTTCAAATTTTGGTATTCTGGTAAAACACATTCAATGCAGAAGTGTCATAGTAAAGAGAAAAAAGACACAAGCCACAGGAGAAATAAATAAAAATGCTGTCCCCTTTTTCTCCCTGCAACAGTGGCAATAGTTCCTATTTGTTCAAATCTTTATGTAGTACAAACAAATATGGCCTTTAATACAACAGTCTTTTCACATTAAGCTTCTGAACAGGGAATTATCCTCCTACTCCAGCTTCTAATTTCCTCTTCCTGTCCCATATACAAAACAGCTGGGTGCGGTTGTCTGATGAGACCAGCTGCCTTGGTCTCCCAAGCTATTTTACCCCTTCCTGCCTGTTGCATGAGCTTTGCTTGATTTAGGGAAAGAGGAGGGAGGTAAGTAATTTTTGGTCTGGTTTTTCCATGGCTGTTTTAATCTCAATGTTTCTAAGCCCCTCAGAAGTCAAATGAGCACTGTATTTGTTCCATTAGAAGAAATTAAAAAGAAAATACAGTAAGGAAGGAGCAGCAACTCAAGAGATGCTTAGAGAGAAACCCTAGAGCCAGAGCTAGAAAAAGGATCTTTGTAACTTACTTTGGCTTGGAGTGAGGCAAAACTACTTCAGTTAGATGAAGAAAGAAGGATTTTCAGCCAAGCTATGAAAGGATGAGAGCTCTGGGGAGTTTCAGCTGTGAAGATTAGACCTGGTCTGAATGTGAAGACTATGGAGGTCAAAGCAAAGACAATCTTCTCAAATTTATGACACAAAGAGGCTAGTAGTTATGTGGGGTAGTTCACTGTGACTGAAATCAAGAGATGGTGGGAAGTGCTTAAAATAGAGGAAGAAGGAAGAGCATAATAAAGTTATACTAGACTTTAGCTGGTGGCTACATATCTACTAGGTTTCAGTGGTGCTAATAAAGATTCCTGCCATGAACACTGGGAGTTAACAAACAAGTCTTTAGTCTTGAAAAGAGGCTGAAATATATTAAAGGATAACATAATTTGGATGTAGTACAGAGCAGAACTCTCACAGAAAACTGGAGGAAAGAATGGAAGAGTTCTTCTAGAGGATCTAGAGTTGAAGAAATAAGGCAATTGGGATATGATAATGTCAATGAAATTAGGGGTGTGAGGAGGTAAATATTTATTTGACCATATGGACTGGAGAGTGTTGAAAATAATGATACATGGAATGAAAATGCAATAAATGGCTGTGAGATTTGTCTAGGAAACAATTACTTGAAACTCTAATGAGAGCATCTTTATTGAAATGTGAGGAAGAAAGTTGACTAGAGAGGATCTTAGCTGGAAGTGGTGTGAAAAAAAACCTCTGTGTAATGGTATTGAGACATAGAATGAGCTTGGAGATGAAACAAGTCAGTTCTTGTGTTTCTGTGTGGTTGGCTTTTTTTGTGTGTTTTAGGAGGAAGAGAGTGTTCTATATTTCCATTTTAAGAGAACCAGTAAAAAAGAGTGCAGCAGGAGCCTGAGGGTGAAGTTCATGAGATGGTCATGGTCTGGATGGAGGAAAACAGATGAGGAACTTACGCATCTGCAGAACAGACTATATGGAAGAGACTTTGGGGTAATCACTGAAGGCAAAGGTAAACTGATAAAAGGAAGACCAAGTCATGGTCTGTCAAGCTTCTTTTGAAAGATTGTCACAATTTTGTGCAGTGAAAAGGGAAGTCAAGAAAGGCAAAGATCTGAATTGAGGTCACTAGAGATTGCAGTCCAGAGACTTATTTGTGCTGGGAGAGGTGTTCTGCTGGGGCAAGACCAAAAGAGGGAAGAATAGGTTTCTGTTGGGGAAAGTCATTCTTGTTACAGACTTTTGCCAGAGACATTCTTGAGCGCGAGAGCAGGGGTGGAGGAAGCAGATGTTTGAGGCACTTGGCAAAATGGACAAAAATGTTGAGGCACAGAAGAGTTAGGAGGGGGGAAGCATGCAGTGAGAATCAACAGCAATGGAGGGGCGTGCTTGAGAGCAGATACAGAGTTGTCTGTCCTTTGCTGATCCTAGGCAGGCCCTGCACTTGAGAAATGTGAATTAGTAAATAATAAGAAGAATGCATCCAAATATAACAAAGCAACTTAGCGGCGTCTGTCTGGAAAAATAATCAGAATCAGAAGGGTAATTTTATAACTGTCAGTGCAACCCATTACATCGGCAGTGAAGAGCCACGTTAGGGTGTGTGGGGAGAAAAGGAATCCCGAGAACGCTGTTTCATTCCTGTGCTTCCCAGCAGACTCCCATTGCCTGGGGTTGCAAACGGGGCAGAGAGAAGAGAAGGAAGCTCTGGCAACTGCAGGCGGTGCAGAAGGTAGAACAGAATAGTCATTTAAAAAAATTTTTTTAAAAAGCCCATACAAGAGCATCCTGTTTTATTTGGGGAAAATAGTCAGTTATTCTTGTACCTAGTGAAGCATCCAACTGAGACAGGGTCCCCTGATGTGGGGAAAGCTAAAGAAATAGGGTTGCAGCTGCTTTGTTTACCTCTACACAATTAAAGAAAAAACGGTCTCCAATGACATCATACAACTGTTCTTCACATTTTTTTTCCTATGTTTCACAACATGATGGTATTTCTTAGCAGCATGTTTCCCATCAAACGTGGATTCCCATTTTTATGAACTCTCCCTCATTTTAGTAAGAGAAACATGATTTGGAAAGTGTTTTTAGCAGAAAAGCTAGCTCTGTCAAACACATCTGTAAACATTCAGCTCTGCTTCACACAAGGGAGTTTCATCTATGAATGCTGCATCTAGGAGTCAAATGCAGAGATGAGGCAGGATATTCTCAGCACCTATTTATAGAGGAATGTATAAAATACTATAAACTCTGCCACATGTGACCAAAGCCACATGACCCAAATACTAAACTATTCACAAGAGCCCATGCAAACAGCAGAAGCAAAACAAACAGCTTAAAAACCAACGTAATTGAACATAAAAGCACCATCAGGAAACATGACAATGAGTCCTGTGTCATTTCATGTTTCATGCAACACAAACGTGACACTTTATCCCTTATCCCTTAGGTTGCTAGACATTAATCAAATATACCGCCACACTTGAAAGGATAATGCTATCGAAGGAGAGAAGCCTTTTGTATATTCACTTTGTATTCTTGAAGAACTGCAGACCAAAGTAATGAATGGCATCTTAGACCATTTTTCACGTGAGGAGCTAGTGTGTCATACAAAATTTCTTATTCCATATCACACTGTCCTTCCATGTTACACTGCTTGTTTTTCAGTACCAGGATATCCTTTATTACATGGCTTTTCTTTTAAAGATTACTTTGGGGCAAAAGAATGGCTTTGCTGAGCTGCACTGCTGTTAGCATTTCATACTACAGATGCACCTCTAGCAGCTATGTAAGCATTGTAAATCCTCTTTCCTTTCCTTCTGACTTTGCCCCATGCTTTCCCTAGAAATGTGACAATTCCTGACAGCTCATAGAGCTGGGAAAAAGTCCTGGTTTTGCTGCTTGAGGACACTTCCAAGGGATTCAACCAAGTCAGACTGAACGGAAAAGTATCAGTTCTATTGACCTGTTCTGGTGGCTGTGATTTGTAAAGAGTATAGATAGGACAAATACAAACTATTTCATTGTGATTCCAGTTCTCAAATACTTAAGCTGTGATGAAGTGTGTCTTTGCAAATTCCTTTTCCTTCCTCACCACTCCTTTCTCCTCTCCAGCGTCCGTGCTCTCCTTCCTCAGTCCCCACCCTCCTTTTTTAAGACAACCAGTTTTAAGGCTGGAAACTTACCAATGCCTATGTGATGACATCTCTGCTATCAAAGTTTTGGATAAAGCATGACGTGGTCCATGATCTGGGTTTCACACATCCACGTTGAGATCAGTCATACAATGCCACTGCAAAGCGTTATAGAATAGTTGCTGGAAGACGTGGGCCACAGCCTTGCATGACCTTGGGATTGCAGACAGAGGGAAGAATTGCTGAAGCTTGTCTCTTTAGCCTGGTGAGCTTAAGCACAGGCTTGTCCAATCAGTTTGTATGCTAGGCAAGGTAGGATGACAGCATGAGTTCAGAATTTAAATACAACCGAGACTGGGGTGCCTCTGGGTCCTCCCTACTTACATGTTTCTTGCATGGTATGGCTTCTTCAGTGGGGAACTCCCCCAAAAGAGATATACGGCCTGACACTCAGCAGAGTGGCAGGCAAGCCTGCAGAGTCTGCTAAAACATTTGTGGGAGTCTGGAAGCACTTTAGAGGCTGATAGATAAGAAGTTAGAAACATCTGAAGTTTTGAGGAGGAAAACAAGATTTATGGTGACTATGAAGAGCAGGAAATCGAAACTGTTAAGAAATCAGCTTCAGGTCATCATAAAGTTCTGATCCCTAGTTTCACATTAAGGAACAGAATACTACTAGAAAATCCTGCCTGTGGTAATAAATAAAATTAATAATTAGCTACTATATACTGCTTTTCATCTATAGATCGCAGTGATAAGAAGAACACAGTGAAAGTCTAATTTATTGCAGCTAAATACTTGACTGTTAAACATTTCTTTTTGTGGGACTGTAAATTCTACCTGTTGACATAAACTCAATCTTAGCTGCTTGCTGGACTGGATTGTTTTATCGTTTAGAATTAACTCCTTGCAGACATTTTCAAGAGTTATTGTTTCTTGCAAGTGTATTATGAAAAGGAGAAATCCCAAAGGAGAGAAAGAGAAATAAATTGGCAAAAGACTTTGGCTCTAATTGTAACCGTGGCCATGTTTATTGTTATACAAATCAATTAGGACCATATTTTGTGAGTCTTAATTGAGGAAAACTGCCATTTTTTTACTGCAAAACTTGGTCCTAGAATATGTAATCTTTTCTTTAGTATACTCTAAAAATGTAAGATCTCGTTGCAAGGCTTATCTCCTGTACATATTTTTAATATAAGTAATAAAATTCTGAAGTGCTTGTTGAAACAAAATGCTAGTGAGAATTTTTGTATTACTTAAAGGCTTTGGAATTTGCCTTATATTTAACCTCGGATTTTGGCCTTAACTCTGAAAAATTATTAATAATTTGGTGATCCTTTGTTTTTGTTGTCCCAACTGAAGACCTTTCAACTGAGCTTGGGGTTCATGCAGTGGGGAACAATCTGAAAATTAAGTTCTTTACAGTTGTCCAAAATTGTTTGCCCAGATTTTTGGTCAGTGTTGCAACGTACATTTATAGATATATTACATATTTTAATACCTGATGCATGTCCAAGTTACTACAAAGAATTACTGCAAGCATGAAGATGACATGTAAGACTAGGACGATGTCTTTATTATATTTTGAGAGAAATCCAAAGGATATCCTTTAGTGTAGGTTTGTTTGTTTGAACAATTAATAGGGATGTATGTCCCTAAATGTGGCTGGAAGCTACACTTGGAAGCAGGCCAGAACCCACATGCCTAGACATATCTGGTGGCTCAGTGTGATCACAGAAAACAGACTGGTGACCCTTAGCTGTTGAATCTTTTCTTTAGAAAACTGTGGAAAAAAGAGGCAGATGAAAGCATGGATTCAAATCTCTGATTTATCTAAGTCATTGGTATTTTTGCCAGGCTTCTTTTTAAAGTCTGATGAGAGTTGTATAAAGAAGTGTATGTCCTTTTTAAATTACATATGACATGGATACTGACTGGTGACAATGCTTATGTTTATTGTGGCCTTGAACCAAAGCCAACCAGATGTTTCTGGATAGTTTGGATACAAATGTAAACTCTGAAGCCCTGAGTCATTGTTAGTGTGGTAAAGGTGTGTTAATGTACTTTGTACAAGAAGGACTTCTTAAAAAATTAGACTAAGGAATTTCCCCTGCCACTCAGTGAGGTTATCCTGGCAACCAAACTGATTGGGCTAATAAGGACAGCAACAAACACACGCTTTTCCTTTTTAAGGAAGAATAAGCTGGAAATAGTAAGGGTGGCAGAGACCTCATGGGGAAGCAGAAGGTCTATTGCTAGCACAAAAGGAGAAGGACTGCAGGAGGAGGTGCTGCTTTGGTGATCTTTTTTTGGGAGGGGGTGAAGGGGAATTTCTAAAAATAGTAAACTATGATCGTCCAGTACTGGCTTTTGTTACCATCACCCACTTGAGTTCTGCTTTCAAGATTTATTATATCACTCTTAAATCTCTTGGAGTCATTACAATCTTGCCTTTCATCTAGTCTGTATATAAATAATTGATCATCATAAGGATTGAAAACTGTGGAAATGAAGACAGCTTAACACAGATATTCTTTATGACATCAATTACAGGGGGAATCATTTCATGAGAACAGAGAATATTTCAAATGGTACAATAATGCTAGCTCCTAAAATTACTTTGTATTTGAAATGAAATGTGTACACTGATTGGTTCTGTTGCCAGTTTATGGAGAAAGTATATTATGGTTCAATGAAAAAGATGGTTAATTATCTGCACGCAGGGCTTGCTTCACCCCTCCCCTACTTCTCTTTTACACTAGTGTAACTCTGTTGAAGTCAGCTGTGTACAAATGGTGTAATGCAGCAGGGAATCAGGCCTATATTTTGTAAGTAATTTATTGCAAGCATTTGCAGTACTGAGAGAGGAAACGTTCAGGCGTGTTCGTTGCTGAGATTTAAACTCCCTGAGCGTGCGTTCTGTTGGCAACAGTCACATGCACTGGGCCAGGGGTGTCGTAGGGTTAAACACTGAGTACTACAACAGTAGCTGAGCATATTTATTGTATTAAAACCTGGTAACGTGCTAAAATACTGTAAACAGCATCATTAAGCGTGTTGAAAGGAAGTTGAAGTTCAAGTGGGTTTTTTGGGGTGGGTTTTTTGGGTTGGGTTTTGGGTTTGTTTTTTTTTTTTTTAAGATACTTAATGTAGTGTTGACTGGTGAATTTATATATTTGGCTTGATTGGAGAGGACACTTCCTCTCCTTTTAGTTAGCTGTTGTGTTGATATTTTGTGTCATTCTACTGTTTGTCCGTGTGCAGGCAATAGGTGGTTTGGACTAATAGTCAAACTAAAGGGAAATGTAGCGGTATTCATGCCATTTTAGGAAATGTGCAATGGCGTCTGGAGGGCTTGCCTCCTCCCGTGCCTCTAGCTGCTAGGAGCATGCTGAACATGTGCAGAGCAATAATGCCATCTTATTTGATCTGTCTGTGGAAAGAATGTCATGCCAAAAAAAAAAACCACTTTACTTTAATCTGTGTGAACAAGTGATAGCGACTTTGTTGTAATGAGTACTGAAAAAAAATAATCTTAAGTGTAATGTGTTAAGAGTTTGGTTTTATGTGAGCCACTTCTATAACAAGACAACATCAAACAGAAATACTTCATGTAATTGTTTTATGGTGGACAGTCCCAGGAAATTATAGGTACTGAGTTGCGAAAGCAGAGTTAAATGGTAAACTTGAGTTCCTGTGCATTTGCAGTCATTGAAGAAGGTCCCAATTAGCATGGGTGAGAAAGGTGATATTAGCTCTGGGTGTGTTTCGTTTATTTTTCACTAGAAGCATCTCTAGTTTGAATTAAGACATATATCTGTTCCATTGCTATCTAATGTAAACTCTTGCCACAGGGTTGGTGTGGTTAGATATTGTAACTGCAAAGTTTGGGGAACTGGAATGAGAGAGATTCAAAAAAAAACTTCTGTTCCTGGTGATAAATAAACATTAGCATTTATCTTGCTGAGGATCCAACTCGGCAAAATACTGAAGTGTGTGCGTTGAAATCAGAAGGTCTTCAAACTGAAATATTTCAGTACCAATTTTTCACAGATACCGTGTGAATAATTCACATACAGATTGTGATGGCTGCTCTTTCTGTCCTTTGACTCTTGACCAAATTATCACAATAGGTCCTAATAGGTCTTTTTCTTATTGTTATTTATTCTTTTTATGGCAGACCCCAGTAACCCACACTATTTATGCTGTACTAGTATCAGTAGGTACAAAACAGTTGGTTTGCAGGCAGAGCTGTGCAGGGATATGCAAACAGCGCTTGGATGCCTTTGGATGTGTGAGTCTGTGTTGTGTGAGGAGTTTGAAGGAGATGCTTGATTTTAGTGTGAAACATTTTGGCTTGATCAGATCATAGAATTATAGAATCATTAAGGTTGGAAAAGACCTCTAGGATCATCAAGTCCAACCATCCACCAACACCACCATGTCTCGAAGTGCAATGTCTACACGTTTTTTGAACACGTCCAGGGATGGTGACTCCACCGTCTCTCTGGGCAGCCTGTTCCAATGCCTGACCACTCTTTCAGTAAATACATTTTTCCTACTGTCCAATCTAAACTTCCCCTGATGCAACCTGAGGCTGTTCCCTCTCGTCTTATCGCTAGTTACTTGGGAGGAGAGACCAACACCCACCTCACTACAACCTCCTTTCAGGTAGCTGTAGAGAGTGATAAGGTCTCCCCTCAGCCTCCTCTTCTCCAGACTAAACAACCCCAGTTCCCTCAGTCACTCCTCATAAGACTTGTTCTCCAGACCCTTCACCAGCTTTGTTGCCCTTCTCTGGACACGTTCCAGCACCTCAATGTCCTCCTTGTACTGAGGGGCCCAAAACTGAACACAGTATTCAGGGTGCTGCCTCACCAGTGCTGAGTACAGGGGGACGATCACTTCCCTACTCCTGCTGGCCACACTATTCCTGATATAATGTTTTATGGTATTGTTTTAGTTAGACAACATATTTGTCTTCTCTTTCACAAGCGAGCTGGCACCAGGCACAGAATTTCATCAAACCTCTGCTTCCAGATAGGGTTTTAAAAGGCCATGGAAGACCATTGCCTCTCCCAATTTAAAGTGTTGCTTGTGTGGCCAGAGAAGAATGTATTAACATCATTGAGATGGAGTAGGTTCAGCATGGAAGACTCCGGTGCTTACTACACATTGAGGTCCATTTTGAAATATTATTTATTCTGGGTTGGTTTTTAGAATTCTTCTCCCTCTACTTCTTTCTTTCATATCTTAGTGGTGATCACATCTAGCAACAGCTGGAAGCACATATGTATTGCGTACTGACTCTGTCAATTATGCTTGTGTGAAATCATGTGTCCTAATGAATATTATTAGACTGGTTTTGCAGAAGCTTTTATGACCTTGTTATGGATAGCATATCATTGTAGGTGAAGAGAAAAAAGAAAAAAAAAAAAAAACACAACTAGTAATAACAGTGAAACATGCATACAGCCAGGCATAGTAAATGAGCTGATGTATGTTTTTAAGATACTAAGTTACAAGGAGGGCTGGGCATCTAGGGGATCAAAAAGAAGCTAAGGAAACTTTGTAGGACAAAGAGAAGTTTGGAGACAGACTGGGCAGCAGAATAGGTTGCTTGAACTGTCTGGAAAGAACATCGTGCTACTATTGTACAGTAGCAGCCATTTTGAGTATCACTTCCTTGCGCATTTTCCAGGCCAGGCTTGAACAAATCACAATCTGAATAAATTTCCAGATTTTGGTACCAATCAATTACATTTAGGTGGCTCTTAATTGTAATTTTACATAAAGAAAGTTAAATGCATATGATTAATGATAGGGTTTCATTTCCAAGAGTTTGTGATTGCTTTAAGTTAATGGGAACCACAAAGTGTAATACAATATCTTGTTGATTTAGACAGTAGTTTATTTTCTGTATTTCTTCATTTGAGAGACACTCAGGTATGAAGAACAGATGTGCAGATGTTAGCCTGGTGTGTAGGATGCCCAGAGGGAGAAGTGTAGGTCAGGAATGATTTTCAAAACAGATTTCTTTTTAAGGTGTGGGATGTAGTACCTTTAGGGGTTATCTTTCTGAAACTTCTAGATGATATTTCTAAATTGCTGCTGAGAAAACAAGCCATTCCATCTCCATAATATCAAAAAGAAGCTGTGCCTAAGAAGTAAATGTAAAATCTATTCCCAGTGCTGACAGATGTAACTTTTGTTTGTTATTTTGGAAAATGTTCAAAGTTGGTTTTCCATTGCAAAGCCTAGCAGTGCCCTCTGGGAAAACAAGTATAACACTTTTAAAGTTGTGTCATCGCAGTTACTGACTTGTGCAACTAAAGGTGTAAAGGGGACCAGACTCCCGTTACTATTTTATGCTCACCTTTTTTTTTTCTGAGTGTCCAGCTTGTTTCAGACCCTTCCTACCCTCAAGGACTGACTGCTTTCCTCTTCCCACTCAGTATTTTAATGATTACTTGGCTGGCTTACTGTGCAGCTTCCAGCCTTCTGGAACCCATGGGTTTTCAGGCAAGAAGGTATCTTCTAGCAAGGAACTGCACTGGTCAGTATTTTCCTCACCAGCAATTCCCCAACTTCTCCTTTTCTCTGCAGAAGGGTGGACTGAAGCCACAAATTTCCATGTGGTGTGACTGTATTGGCTATGTAGGTTCTTCTTTGCTACAGCCTCTGTATTTTATCTCCCTCATCTGTATTAAAAAAAAAAAAGTGTTGGGGGCAATCATGGGTATAGTCCACCTCACAGCGATGTTTTAAGCTAAAACTATTAATGTTTGTAAGGCACTTGGAAAGCCTGTGCAAGTATAAACTTTGGCACTATTGTACTGTTCATTGAGAGTTTCTGAAGTTGAACAATGTAATTCTGTCAACAGCTTTTGCATTTAGAAAGATATGACCCATCACTAAATTCTTGTATGACGTTAATTCAACAAAATATTTAAAAGTTTGATTGAACTCCTGTACCTATGGGACTAATAAGAACTTTCTCTCCAGCCAGCTCTTACAGCCCAGTTTGTCTAGATATCCACATAAAAATGTAACTAATAGTCCTGTAAAGAGGGAAGCTGAAGTACCTCCATGGCAGAACTTTTGGAATTGCTCTGCTTGCTTCGGTTCCTTTCCTATTAAAATCATTGGAAAAACCTGTTCTTGACTTTAAGGGGAGCAAGGTTAAACTAGCACAGAATGTTTTGAAAATTCCAAACTAGTAATTTAATCTTTGGATTTAACCATAATGGCCCTTGCAAATTTTTTTTCCAAAGCTGCACTCAAAATAAACGATGTGTTAGTCCCTAATAAATGGTCCTTAGTAAAAGCATGTATTATGCTTCCTTTGAAAAGTCATTTATTTCTTACGGTGGGTTTCTGATTCAGCTGTCTCCCCAGCATGCTGTTTTAACATATTCTCTCTTCTAGGAGTTTGTATAAACCCTGCAACTTGCTGTGTTTCTGTACAGCAACACATGTGCATCTGTGCGTAACAACATGAAGAGGATAACCTCAGACTTATTAGCATGGTTGTCTTCAGATTGAAAAATAACTTTCTGTAGGTTCATTTCTTAGAATCAGCTTCCTGATTTCTTGCTTATTAAATCATGTAGTGTTTATGAAATAAAAGACTCCCAGGCTGTCACTCAGAACTCTAAAGCCTTTCGCAGACCATAAATTCACATTCCAATAGTTATAAATAGAAAACACTATTGCAATGGCTGTAAAACTCTCTCTCTGATGATTGTATGTTGTGCTGCACCAACAAATTAGAAAAAGAGATGGTTGGAGTACTGTTGACAACATCTTTTTGCTCAGAATTTCCATCAAGCCAATAAGTGAGCTTGTGATGATGATTTGTGGTATCTGTTATCACCTTTCATCAAACTGAGGAGAAAGGAAATACAGGATATTCCAGATGGGAGTCTGGTACATGTGCTCTGACGAATCTGTTTGTGTTTCCTCTGATTGTTAGTGAAGGACGGTGGGGGTGCTGTTGCTTGTTGCATTATTTTTTGTACTAATGACCATATCCAAGTGACTTCTGTTAATGTGCTGTAATTTACAATTCTTTTGGGATAGAGCGTTCATCTTTTCAGTGATTCTTACTGCTGTTGTATGCTTTGCAATACTGTAGATTAGAAGCTGCAGAAATTACTCTGCAGAAGAGTAAATTTCCTCCTTTTAACTGTGATCCAACGTTCCCCAGCTTTCCCTTTACGCTTTTACTTATTACTCTTAGAATAGGTCTCACTAGGATACTAATTTCTATAATATCCTGGTTAATCAATACTAATATAATTTTCTGAACATGTTTCCCAATTAAGTTTCTGGCCCCTTTTATTAAAAACAGAAGTATTTTATACTGAGAATTAAATCTGCAACACACCAAGGTGTTTTTTACTAACTGCTGCTATGGAATATTATATATCACTTTTGGTTTTGGATATTCACTCATGAATCATTCAGACTTCTCTCATACATCAGCCACAGAAGAACATCTGTACCCGAGCTGTAGGAGCAATGGCAATCTACTGGAAATGGTAAGAATGACACTGCCTCTTATGGGATGGGCTGTTTATCTGAGAAATTAAAAAGGCAGCATAACACAAGCAGAGATGCAGAAGCTGGGCAGAAGTTCATAAAAAAAAAAAAAAAGCCTAACTGCATGAGACCAATGATCGGTCTAGCCTGTTTCTGTCTTCAGCAGAGGTAGTAGGAGAGGCTGTTTAGAGATAGCATGCTAACTTGGCCACTTCTGTGGTCTGTTCTCCTGCTCTCTCAGCATTACAGCTGGTGTATTAGGGATGTTAGAGGCCATATACCTGCATAGTCTTTTTAGTGTTCATGAACCCGTTTCCCATGAATTTGCCTCACTCCCGCTGGAAACTGTTGATACTGTCTGCCTCAGCAGCCTCCTGTGGCAGCAAGTTCCAGAGGTTCACTACTCACTGTGGAAAGTACTTTCATCTGAATTAAATCAGTCTCCTGTTAGTTTCATAGTGTCCCCTACAACTTTTTCTACTATTGCAGGATTTTATTCTGTTTGATCCTGCTGGCATTCAGCTACCCACTTTTTTCTGATACTGTGAACTGTTATCATATCTCCTTTTAGCTTTCCCCTCTCAACGGGAGGGTCCTAGACTATGTAGTGTGGGAAACCCTACATAGATGAGATAGATGCTCTGTCCCCTTGATGATTTTAATTGGTCTTCTCTAAATCTTCTGTAACTTCACTACGAAATAAAAAACTTCTTACCTATGTGCTACAAGTATGTCAAGCATGAGAATCTCCCGAACAACCTCAGCAGTAAAGGTGGAAACAAATAGTTCACTGAGCGTCTGCAGTGGCATTATTGTCCTTTTTATGCCTTTATCATCAACTGGTCCCACTAATCACAAGATAGCTTCCTGTTTTTGATGGTTTCAAAGAATGTTTTTGTATCAGTTTGGGCATCATTTGCAAGTCACTCTTCAAATTCTTATTTAGCCCTCTCTATTTCCTGTTTACATTTGAGCTGCTTTATTTTATGAGATTTTTCTGCCCTCACTTCAGAAAGCTTTCTGGGTTTTTTTGTTTGTTTTAAATGCTGATCTTCTGCATCTGAAAGCTTCCTTTGCTTTTCTATTGACCCATCTGTACAGAAGGGATTTGGACTGCCTTTTTTTTTTTTTTTCTTGGTCTGTCCCCCACACATTACCTAAGCTAGTAGTATAGTGTATTTCATGGCTATCAGGCTTTACATAGACTTCTTGGCTTTTGAACTAACCCTTTCAGAGTTTTTGGAGGAGAGAGGGGGTGTTAGTTTTTACTTTTTTATAATTGCTATTTTTTTAACATTTTTTTTTCTTGAAATTTAATAGCCATGAACAATGTTTATTTAGCCTTCACTCTTTTTCTAATTTTAAGGTGTAGTGTATGATGGTCACTAATGCAGAACACCTCTCCCATTATTAGCTGTTGTCCTGTGCACCAGCTGAGACCAACTCCAATATGTTTTCTTAAGTAGCAAGCATTTGTGTGTCCAAAAAATTAGATTTCTGTATCTTAATGAAGCATTAACTCAGTCTGGTGAGGTTAATTGTAGTCTCTTTGAATTTGTACCTGACCTAAATTTGCAGCTTCTCTAATTTCATGAAGCTTTTCCTGAGCCAGTGGTATTGCCCTAATCAGGGGGTTGGTGGCATAGCTATGCAATTATTATTGTCCATGCTTTTCACCCACAAGGATTCCATTGTGCTTCTTTTTCCCCCCGTAATATTTTTATGCTGTGCCACTGCATAATATCCTTCACATACAGTGCCTCTCCCTGACCTGTGTCCCCTATTCCATCATTCCTATCAAGTAGGTAATACCACATCTCATTAGTTGTCCTCCTTCCCTCACACTCCAAGAAGCCTATTATGTCAGGGTTGTCATTTGGTGCCAAGCATTTTAGCTCCCTCTCTAACTTTTTAGGCTTCTAGCATTAATGTAGAAGTACTTCCAGGTATTGGCCTTACACCATTGCTTACTATTGCCCGTGCAATTCAGCTGGCACGGTACACAGTCTAATTTACCCTTCCTTATTCACTGATAGTGTAGTGCTTATTTTCCTCCTGGCTCTTTCAGAAATGCATTGCACGTTAGCTATGACCACCTCATACGTTGTCTCAGTCTGAACTGAGTGCTCCTGCACCTGTGGACTTGTCCCCTGCTTCCAGGTTTGATGCTTCTCAATGACTGTTTTCATTTTCCATAGCGATGTGCTGATTTTTATGATGAACAGGCAGCCCACCCATCCTGCACAGGTTTCTCCGGTTCCAAATGGCTCCCTGGTTCCCAGTGTAGCTAAATTCCTGCTGTCTATACCATCATCTCCTCCATGCTCTGGCACTCTGGTTCTCTTGTCTTTTGGGCGTTGACATGGCTTTTTAGAGGATGTTATTATGGAAGTCCTGCCTAGCTCCTTTTCAGCAGTCTGATTTTAACCTTCACAACAACCCTTTTATATCACGGTACTGAAGTGGACAGTGACTGTAGGCTTTTCCCCTGCAACCTGGGTATTTTGTGAAAATTCCTACCTTTGCACCTGACAAACATTAGCATGGGGTCGTCTTGGACATCAGAAACCCAGATATCTGTGTCTGAAAAAATAATCTCCTACTTCCAGCTAACTCCTCCTATCCTTGACAATTCTATTCTGGTGCAGAAGCATCGTGCACACAAGAGGACACAGTGACAAAGACTTAAGCTGTGGATTAAGAAGACAACACTGAATCCTTGTATCAGTTTCATAACTAAAATGAAGGTTAATTTTACAGTCATTAATTTCATAAGCATCCTGTGTAAGCTTCTCAGTTCAGCTAATATTGCAGCACCACCAGGTAATAATAGTTTATGTTTGCACTTACAAGAGAGGCTACAGCCCAGATTGCTGGGCATTAGCCTTGGGCAGTGCCTTCAAATTAACCCAGACTCCTGGCTGACAGTGTTGCAAAGGAGTCACTGACTCGGGGACATTAAGTTACTTACTAGCCAGCCTGTCCTGGCTGGTGCAAGGAGCAGCAACAGCAGTCTTGAAGGAAGGACATATTCAAGGGATCTCTGCAGGAAAGCAGAGATTCACCACTGTCAAAGGATACTTAGCAGGAAAGAGTGTTTTCAAAAAGATATTTCAAAGAACAAGAAAAAAGCTAAATTGTCCTGGTTTGCAGTATAGAAAGGAGCATTTTTGGTAAAATTTTGGCAAGTCTGTTCAAGGCAGATGAAGAAAGCAGAAATCAAGGGATAAAGTTGGACACTGCTTTGAGAGAAAAAAGACGAATTCACTTGGAATGAAAATATATTTCCATTGCCAACATAGGAATTTATTTTTTTTTACTTTGAAAACTTATGTCATTAGCCATACTGGAAGCAGAAAACACAAAGCCTCTGAAGAGATTTAAAAGCAATGCAAATGTTTCAGATTTTCATTAGAAAGGAGAGTCTCTGCAGACAAATGGGCTTTCAGAACCTAAACACCTTTGGTGCTTCAGTAAACCAACCTGAGTTTTGCCTGACAGCTGAAGGATATTCCCTGTGGATCCTTTATGCTCCTGTCTGGAGAGTTGATTGAGTAAATATGCAGCAACAAGAAACATTCTTATACCCTGTGTCTGGCACTTTCTGGCTGATATTTTTAACTTAAGGCAGATACAGTTTGATAATGTTGCTTGCACAGCTCGGCAGTATTCATCAAATACGGAAATGACTTTGATAAATACGTCTTGCTGCATCTTCAGTTTTTAGCAGCAGTCATGTTACATTTTAAGTTTGAAGAACTCAAGTGTGGACTTCTGGGAGGGTGTTAAATCACCACTGGGACTCTGGATAAGAAGAGCTTGGTAGTCTGTTCCTGGAGACAGAGTTAAAACACTTTATCTGTAAAGTCTGCCTGAAGAGCCTATGAGGATTCTTTAGGCAAGGTGGCAGGAGATTAGAATTCAGAAACTTTCCTGTTTTGATAAAGGAAACACTTTTTCAGCCTACAGAGGTATCGTTTTCATGGGTACTAGATCTATGACAAGCCATGTGAGGAGTTTTCCTGGCTGAGGGCCAGCAGGCTGGTGAACAGCTTGGTGGGTGGCAGGGGTAGAGAAGCAGTCTGCAAGCTCTAGGGACAGACCTGCCAGGACCTTTCATTTCTCCCCCCTGCAGACACCTCAATCATGTTTTCAATGTGACGTCATAGAGATTTCTCTATGACAAAAGTGGGTCTCTAAGTTGTGTCCTGCTTTCTCTAACCAAATGAAACTCTGTGCAGCCAGTTGGATCGCTGCTTAACGACTGAAGGCTATTTTCAAGATCTGTCTTTTGACACGTCCTCATTTTGGCCCCAGCTACTTTTAGCTGATGCATTAGTGATATTATTAGATCCATGAACATAGTGATTACATTTTTTTTAAAAGAGAAATTCAAACTAGCCAATAATGTGTGCATGTTTTTTTAATAATATTTTTTACATAGCTGGAGCTGCAGCTGCCACAGGGATGTTTTGTGATCGTGTTCGGGTGAAGAAGTGGACAATGATGCCAGAAGCTGAAGGGAAAACTGACTGTAATATCATAAGCTGTAGAGAATTTAGGTTTTGAACAGCTCTGTAGTAACACATTACACATTTCCTGGGTGAGTCGAGGTTTGTGCTAAAACCTTTTACTTTTTGTGAATATTTTTATGGATTTACAGCAAGTACTCAACTATTTACAAGGAACAAAATGTGACCCCCATTAATCATAACAAATCAAATTCAGCATATTCAGTCATAAAATTTTCAGTCACTGTTTTCACTACTTTCATCTTTATTCATATTTTCCAAGTTAGTCATGATTCATAAATTGATATTTACAGCTGCCACGTGCTGGTATCTGAGAGCTTTTTCTTTTTTTAATAGACAGTTTAACTGGTATGTAGCCTGGAGAGATGACCCACTCTAAGCTAGAACGGCTATCTTTCTTTGAAATTAATGTTCATGCAAATGGTGGGACTGACAGCTCCTGGAGATTATAGTACTTCATCTATAGGAGAGGGGAGAAAAGTAGGGCAGAGGGAGCTTGCACTCTGCCTTGCCAGTGTACCTTAGCTATGCTTTGCAGCATTGAGGGAAAGGCACAGCCTTCTGGTTACTTGAACTTGGTCACCTCAAACTGCTGCCATGTAGCAGGCAGTGTGGTGCAGGTTTTTAACTTTTTGAAGTCAATTGTTAGAGGACAACCAAGTGCTCACTTCTGTTGCTTTTCTCCGTAGTAATTGTTAAGATCCAGTTGGAACTTTAAATGCAACTAGTGAATTTGTCACTACTGGCTGATGCCTGGCTCCACTGGTGGTTTGAGACCTGCATGGCACTAAACAACAGAGACATGCTGTGCTCTAGTGTGTACTCGAAGAAAGGCCATTAAGAGCTGAAATGTCAACAGTGACCCCATGCACCTGTAATAAATGTAAGCTTTGTAATTAGTAGCAAGTTGTCTCAGAGGGCTACAGATATACTAAGATTAATTTTCACTGCGGTGTGCCCGAAGTTCTTGTATAACACAAGGCAACCAGTTAACATTGTCAGGAGAGACTATCAAGTTACGGCCTGTCTGGCTTGATGACACAGCTAGACTCTAAGGTCCTGGTGGCAGCAACTGTCTTTCCATACGTTTTTCTGGAGCTTAGCACACCCTACGAGTGCAGAACAGAATATCTGTAGAGGCACACCTCCAGTGTGAGCATGTGTCTTTTTGTTCCCCTGCTTCGTTACGCCTCAAACTTACTATAGTAACCAATATTTACAGGGGAAAATAATGCCAAATTACCTGTGTATATATAGATAAATTTTACTTGTAACCGCTGGAGGTGCCAGAAAGGTAGTCAGTGCACACCAGCCTGCAAAACATTCACACATTGAAGAACTCTTCTGCCTGTCTGTTTCAGGCTTTGCTACTGCCTCTGAAATGCAGGTGGCTCTGGGTTCATATAAAGAAGCCTCAGCCGAAGGTAACTGAAACTGGAGCACACTTTAGGCAAAAAGGCATTTCAAAAGGTATCATAAAGCACGTCTAGACTGGAATTTGTAGTTGAAAGGAAAAACTATTATCCTGTGGGTTGAAAAGTGACCCATGGCTTTAGGCATTAGTGATTTTTGATAAATGACCTGGTCTTCCCTCTCCTGTGTGGGCGGCAATTGGTTTCCACTGTAAACTTGGACTGTAGACAATTTGCTTTACCGTATTTGTAGCAAAGGTAGCATAGCCTAATGCAACACCGAAAAGAAAGTGCTTTTGAAAATGTCTTCCTTGTGTTTATTTGTAGACATAATCTGAAATAACAACATAGCGCTTCAGGCTTGAAACTTTTAATACATTTATTAATATATGGGATCTTTTTTTCTCCTATTTTGTGAAGTAGTTGTGTTTTCATGGAATACGTATTAGCATGATTTTTGGCAAGTTATAAATGTGACATTGCTATCGCATATGAACTGTTTTGGTCAAAAGCCATGTTAACTGCCCCATCAATTACACTTCTAAATGCCTGTCAAATTAAAAAAATGCGGCTCTGGGCCCCTTAGGGTTTTTCCTTCTTTTAGGCAAAGACTTTTTTGTTTTCGCTCACTACTTTTGATCTCCTTATCATTCTGGAAATTTCTTGCTTGGGTTTGGTTTTTTGGGGGGTTGGGGTTTTGTTTTTCTTAACGAGAGAAATATCTTTGTGTGGGAAGCAAAAGGAGCATTGTGAAATCCAAAAGTCCTTGGGATACTGAAAGAGTCAGGGCATTTAGAATTTCTTATGGATAGGTTACTGTTGTGAAGGCAGCATTTATTGTGTTAGGTAAAGTAGCAAATTTGCAAAGGTAATTGCTATTATATCTTATTCTGTATGTTTAAAAAAAAAATGCTTACCATACTGTGCAGTGTATCTGTTTAGTAAATGTTGCCATTTCAGCCATGGCCAGGTATACGCTCGCATATAATTTCCCCTTAGTATTTTTTTGTGCAGAACTTTTTCTGAGAGCCTAAGATAAAATACCTGTGCCACTTCAGAACACACAGGTACTTAATTCTGTATGTTCAGTAGACCAAACATTATTGAAATGAATGTGGTGGAACACAGCTGGAGTTAAATGAACTATTGTTCTCACAGAGTAGGCTAGATTAAAAACCATGAAAAAGAAAAAAAGTTAAAAATCAAAAATCCTGTTGTTTTTTTTTTAATGGCTCCAACTACAAGCCTATCTCAAGACAAGCAGATGGCAAACATATGACATTTTTCCCCCCCACAGATCTTATAAAAATGAATTTCACATTCATCCAGCCACGTCTTTCTAAGGGTGCCTGCTGGCACATCATTCCTGAAGGAAACAGTCCATCTGGGAAGGTTGTTAGGGGGCTAGCAAGGCACCACTCCTAACACAGAGACAGTGCACAGTGACTGGGAGCAAGGCACCCCCAGGGAAAGCTCAAAGCTTGTCCCCCGCCTCTAATGGACAGGTATGCAAACAGGAACCTGATGAGGGTTCTCTGCAGCATTGCTAAAAGTTCTTTCCCTCCCAGATAAGCTACCAGTAGATGGGAAGAGCTCAGTGCTTCCTTGTCTACTTGTACTGCAGGACTCTGTAACTCTGATACTGCAGGACTATACGACTGTATGAGAACCTCATGTAGTCCTGAGAGCCTCTGTGTAACATGATTTGGCTTATACATATTTTATTATGTTTCACTGTTGGTGAGAGTCAGATGAAAATTATTTCCAGATTACAATAAAGGAACTTCAAACTTAATAAGTCTTGTTAGATCATTGACCATATTAAAATAAAATTTTAAAAGGTTATACATCAATGTTCAGAGGAAACTGTTTAAAAAAGAGAAAAGAATGTGTAGCATTATTGGCCTAAAGATACTGCTGAACCTTGGGAAAATACTTGTGCCACGTTTCTTATGACACTAACATCACGGAGGATATAAACCAGTCATTGGCACTCTCTCAAGAAACACATCACTGTAATTCATTATAACAATACCACTGTGATATTTGTTCATAATATTTATGAAAGCTAGGCTATGAAAACAGTATGCACTGACTGTCAGTGGTGATGTATCATTCTTTAAAAGAGAATATACATGACAAAATGTTTTAAATGAACTCTAAAAATATACTGGCGAGTTAAAACAATTTGGCTGGTCTTGCACTTCATGCCAGGAGGGGCTTCCCAGGATATGCTTCTGGATGGCCTTTTTGAGGACATATATCAAATAGTCATGTATTTATTATGGTCCCAGTCAGTTTTCAATAGCAATGATGAATGTTGTGTAGTGTACATAGTCATTACAGCTCCATGTAATACTCTGCTCAGTTTTCAGTTGCTGTCTTTTCTATGGAAAACAGAGCTGCCTGTGTCATGTCAACCCAATAAACCCAAGTTTTACTCACAAAATGTTCCCAGTGGCATAAAGCTTTATCTGACCTGGCAGAGGGGTACAGATTCTAGGAGTCCTGGCAGGAGGCTTCTGCTCTGCTACCCCAGTTATGTCTGTGCCCAACAGAGTCCAGGGGAGCAGTCTGGCTCTTGTGTGTCTTGGGAGGCTTTATAAGCCCTCACAGCTTCCAGTAGCGTGCTGGGATTCACTGCAGTTCTGACGTCAGTGTAAATCTGGATTTCTGGGCACCAAATAAAGAAGCACAATTCTTCTATGGCTGAATGGTCCTGATGACATGCAATTTTTCCATCTTCCCCGTCAGCATTGTGGGGAACCTAAGTAGCAAGAATGTTCTGACATTTGTTGCAACAGGCATGGGCTTAGTCCAGTTCCTGGTGAGAGGAGGTCACCAGTCCTGGATAAGCAAAAGCACAAGAGTAGGCTGCATCTTGGAGGTGCTGAGGTTGGGCTGAGGCTGACCACCAGTGGCAGGCAGAGCACAGGTTAGTTTCCCACTTCACAAAGAGGTGAGAGATTTCACAGTGGTTTTGGAATGTGGTTTACCAGGAAGGGAAGTAGAAACCCCAACCTCTGTCTTTTCCCTGTCTCTCCAGGAAACCCTCCTACTCTGTCCACTGTAGTTCATTTCTCACCAATTGATTATTTGCTGTGCAGGGATGAGGAGGGAGAGATGGAAAGCGAAACAGAAGGCAATCACCTCTTACCACCATGCGCAAAGTCTCCAAACAGAATTCAAGCTTTTCTGGCAAAAAAGTGGACAAATCTAAAATGACTTTTTAAGGTCAATTTCCTGGATTCACTACCCTTTGCATGAATGCTTAGATTTGAGAACAATAAATACCATCACTGCAGGAAGCCCCAGATTTGAATTGTGTGCATGCACAGCTATTTATGAATCATCCATTTTTACTTAGCCACTTCCATCTAAGGTAGTTGGCTCAGTTTAATAATGAAATAGCCTCTCCAGAAGTCCTCTGCCAGATCAGCTTATTGTTCTGAGGAAAAAAAAAAAAAAGAAATCTCAGTGCTAGTTTTCTGAAAGACTTTTTTAAACAAAAATGATTTAGAAAATATAAGATACACGCCACATTAGACCTAATGTACTGTAGTCAAGGGCTACAGGTTAAAAAGATGAGAATGGAAAGAGGAAAAAAATGGCAAACTGAGATGGAATACAAAAACAATAGGAAAAGCAACTAAGAGACTGTGGATTACAGGAAGGGAAAGATTAAAACTGGAGCAGAGATGCTTATGTAGTGCTTTGTGCTAAAGAATATATTCTACCTTGTACCTTCAGCTATTTCTCTATCACTCTCCATCTCTATTTATACCTATGATTATATATTATTTATTTGTTATCCGTTTCATCTCATGGGTTTTGGGGCTCCACAAGTGTAATAATCTTTTGCTACTTTTTTCCAGTTTAATTAAATCTCATGTTTATGCATTTCCTTAAATTGACATAGCTCATTGGCATGAAAATTTCCTATTCTCTTTGACTACTGAGTGCATTGTTTATTTGGAAACAATACCAGTTATTAAGAATCAATGTTCAGATACATGCATTTTAATCATATTAAGGATGACTGATTCATGCTGGGATTGCACCGATGCCGAAGGTTACATCAGTGATTCTACCTGATAATTTAGACATGTAATTGCAAGCACAAATAACTGTCCACATATATAATGAAGTTTCACCTGCAACACTAGAATCAAGGCCAAGGTGAAGCTGGCCAGGAGCCAAGGCTGTACCATTCCTATTTTATTGGTCTGGAGGAAATAAATGGTATTGCTCCAGATCAGGGAAGTAGGAAACTCAAGACTTCTATTAGCACTAAGGAATTGTTAGCGAATCTTTCTGGTTGAAAATGTCAGCATCCTTGAAAGAAAAATTAAAAGTGGAAACCAGTCCACATTTGGTAGCAATTTGGTTCCCATTGGAGCTTTAATCAAGAAGACGTAGCAATCAGTATATGAACATTAGTTATGGCTTCAGTTGGAATAATTAATAGAAAATATGATGTTTCAAGTTTAAAATCTGTCAAGTTTAAAACCTATGGTGACAGGAGGAAAGCTGCCAGCAAGACCTAAACTCTGGACATGAGGAGAGCAGACTTCAGGTTGCTCAGGGAACTACTTAGTAAGGTCCCCTGGAAAAAAGCTTTTGAAGGTGCTGGGGTCCATCAGTGCTGGTTGCTTTTTAAGTACCACCTCCTAAAAGCCCAGGAGCAGGCAATCCCAAAGTGTAGGAAGTCAAGCACGTGAGGCAAAAGGCTGGCCTGGCTGACCAGGGTTATTCTTCTAGAAATAAGGAGAAAAAAGAAAGTATCTGGCCAGTGGAAGCAAGGTCAGGCGACGTGGGAGGACTGTAGGGATGCTGTTCGCCGCTGCAGGGCAGAAATACATGCGGCCAAAGCTCAACTAGAGTTGAAGCTGGCCAGTACCATGAAGGACAATAAGAAGGGCTTTTTTAAATACATTAATGACAAAAGGCAGGCCAGAAATAACATTGGCCTGTTGCTTGATGAGAATGGTCACCTCACGAGTGGGGGCATAGATAAGGCAGAGACATTTAATGCTTTCTTCGCCTCAGTCTTCAACACCGATGGTGGGCTCAGGGACCCCCAGAGCCCTGGGCTAGAGAACCGTGACTGTGGGAATGATAAACTCCTAATAAACCCTCAACTTGTGCAGGACTTGCTGCTCCAGCTAGACCCCTATAAGTTGATGGGGCCTGATGGGATTCATCTGAGGGTACTTAAAGAACTGGCTGATGTCATAGCGAGACCTCTCTCAATGATTTTTCAATGCTCCTGGGAATCTGGAGAGGCCCCAGTTGACTGGAAGCTGGCAAACATTGTCCCAGTCTTCAAGAACGGCAACAGTGATGACCCTGGTAACTATAGGCCAGTTAGTCTCACTTCTGTGTTTGGTAAAATTATGGAGAAGATTATTCTGGACTTATTGAAAAATACCTGAAAGACAACGCAGTCATTGGTCCTAGCCAGCATGGGTTCACGAGGGAAAAGACCTGCCTAACAAATTTGCTTTCCTTCTATGACAAGCTTACCCACCTAGTTGACCAAGGGAAGCCAGTCGATGTGATCTTTTTGGATTTCAGTAAAGCTTTCGATATTGTCTCGCACAGTATCCTCCTGGACAAAATGTCCAGCATACAGCTGGATAAACACATAATGCAATGGGTGAGCAATTGCCTGACGGGTCGGGCTCAAAGGGTCATAATAAATGGGGTTACATCAGGCTGGTGGCCAGTCACTAGTGGGGTTCTGCAGGGATCCATCTTGGGGCTGGTACTCTTTAATCTCTTTGTAAATGACTTGGATGCAGGGCTTGAAGGATTACTAATTAAGTTTGCTGATGATACAAAATTGGGAGGAGCTGTTGACACTCTCGAGGGCAGAGGCCCTGCAGAGAGATCTGGACAGACTGAGAGCTGGGCAATCACCAACCATATGTAGTTTAACAAGAGCAAGTGCTGGATTTTACACCTGGGGCACGGCAACCCTGGATGTACATACAGACTGGGGAACAAGAGGCTGGAGAGCAGCTCTGCAGAGAGGGACCTGGAGGTTCTGGTCAACGGCAAGTTGAACGCAAACCAACAGTGCACCCCGGCAGCCAGGAGGGCCAACTGTGTCCTGGGGTGCATCAAGCACTGCATTGCTAGCCAGGTGAGGGAGGTGATTGTCCCACCCTACTCCGCGCTGGTACGGCCTCACCTTGTGTGCAGTTTTGGGTGCCACAGTACATCAAGGATATAAAGCTACTAGAGAGTGTCCAGAGGAGGGTCACGAATTTGGTAGAGGGTTTAGTGGAGAAACCGTATGAGGAGCAGCTGAAGTCACTTGGTTTGTTCAGCCTAGAGAAGAGGAGGCTGAGGGAAGACCTCATCACGGTCTACAGCTTCCTCACAAAGGGAGGATGAGGGGCAGGCACTGATGTCTTCTCTCTGGCAACCAATGATAGGACCCGAGGAAATGGCAGGAAGATGTGTCAGGGGAGGTTTAGGTTGGAAATTAGGAGAAGGTTCTTCACCCAGGGGGCAGTGGAGCACTGGAACAGGCTCCCCAGGGAGGCAGTCACGGCACCAAGCCTGACAACATTCAAGCAGCACTTGGACAACGCCCTCAGAGATATGGTATGAATTTGGGGTTGTCCTGTGCAGGGACAGGAGTTGGACTTGATGATCCTTGCAGGTCCCTTCCAACTCGGGACATTCTATGATTCTGTGATTCTATGTTTAGATTTACATGTAAAAAGTCAAAGAAGGATTTAAAAGCAGGATGTAGATTAGAAAGACTGAATATCTTCATCTGGCCTAAATAATGGTTGCTTACTATTTGCAGACAACTCAGATAAAAATTCAATTATTGGATGGTTTGTAGATAGAGAATATGTAAAGTAACAAATAAGATGTAAAAAACTCTGAATAAATTTTTCAAGCACACTATAAACATCCTCTGGATGATCTTACGAGATCATCCATGCTCTTGAACAAAAATTCAAAAGAACAGCCAATAAGATTTCAGTATCATCCAGTCTGAATTCTAACTCCAGTTTCAGTTTTAAGCTCTAGATCAACACTAATCTATTCCTAGGCATTGTTTTCTCAGTCCATTTCTAATATTGATCTCAGTCATATAAGCATTTTATTTTTTGCAAAGCAGAGGGACAAGGGTATTTTTTTATACAAGTATTGTATAAATAGCTGAGGCTGAGAAAAGATCCCGCATGTCAGCTGTGTTCAGTGGAGAAATCTATGGATGTTGCTGTTTATTCTGAGTATCAATAAACACTTGGAATAACAAATACTTGTTAAAAGAAAAAAGCGGGGGGGGCTTATGCAGGATTTTAGCGTCAAACAGCCTGCATAGCTCTGATCCACTAGAACATCTAGTCATGCAGAAATAACAAGTTTCTTAGGGAATGTGTTGTATGCCATATTATTCTAGAAATCTTTTGACCTGCAGGAATTCATGACTACATTTTCCATTTCCAGGTCAGAAGGAAGTTTACTTTGTGAATGGGGAGTTGTGTTAATTTTGAGCTTCATGTTTTCAAATCATTTCTCTTCCAATGACTTTGACCAGTCATGAACTGTGTAGTTGGACAAAAAGCAAGTTGCGTGTAGCTCTTCACCTCCATCCATGCTCTTTATGAAGGTTCTTTTCTTTCTTTTCTAATCTCTACAATAATTCATAACTTTTTCTTCTTTAAACACTCTACTTTCTTAAATAGCAAGTTATACTTCCATGACCTCTTCTGTATTAAGTGCAAAGAACAGAAAGAAATGTTTTCCAGCCAAATGAGAGTGCTCTATCTCAAGTTGAATTCTAATAAATGCCTACAGTTTATAATTAGTACTTCCTAGATGGTCTCAAAGAATTTAAAACAATTTGCAATTTAATGGCAATCAACAGAATCAAGACAAAGTGAAACTATTATGCTGAACTTATTGAAAAGCAGGGTTTAAACTGATGCTGTATATTATTCATTTTGACAGCTGCAAATTCACATTAAAGATAGCAGAGACCAAAAGACAGCAACTAGAAGAGGAAATGCTAATTTATTACTTACAGAGAAACAACTCTGAAGCTAAGCTGTTCAGTTAAAATTATAAAATACTTTGCATTTCCAAGGTACCTTTGATCCACAGAAAGCACTTTTCAAATTAGTATAGTCTTAATTTACTATCATACCAGGTGATAGGCAAGTGTCTCTTGAGTGGAAATGTAGCAGACATCATTCAATAGCAACCCTGCGCAAAGACAAAATGAACAATTTTTTTAAGTAAAATGGCACAGAATTGTTACATCGCTAAAGCATATGTTCTCATCATGCTATGCTGTTTGTGTTAGAAGAATGGGGAATGAAGAAATCTAAAATCCATTCCTAACTGTACTACTGCTTAGTGTATGATGTGAGACAAGTCACTTAATTTCTTATGCTTCACTATAGAAAGGGAATAATGCTGTCTAATTTCAGTGGTGGTGTGCTGATAGCAGAAGAACAATGTAGTGAATTCCTTCCTATAGGAATTGTATCTCAGCATTTGGGAAGGCTGAAGTAATACGGCTCTAAGAATGCTCTGTAAAATTACTTGAAATCATTCAGGTGGAAAAAACGTGTAAACTATGTAAATACAAATTGCTATATAATTTAGGAATTTATAAGCAGAGGGATGTAAGATTGATGTTTTGCTCTGCAATAATTTCAGTTTCCTATACAAGAATAAGGGTATTTCCAGCAATTGTCACTTTAGGGAGGTTCATACCTGTGGGAAGACTAAACAGGGGTGTTATACTCAAACTGATCAAAGGAGCAAGTATTTTTAAACCATTAAATCTCTAGTGATATCACTCTTTAATGAAAAACTATTGAATGCAAGCACAGTGCCCTGTAACGATTGAAGAGAGGGTTATCAACTTTCTAAAACCCTTGAACAAGCCATAGCTTAAAGGCTTGATGAGGCAGGGAACGATCATTCTGATGATATCATGCTTCTCATGTTTTGTTTCATGAGTATGTCATTTGATTCCTAAGGTGCAGTGTGGATGAAAAGTCCTAAGACTCCATTTTCCCTCTGTAGTGTATTGAACAATCTCTTAACTGACATCTTAATTGATTAACGTTGTTGCTCCAGGTTCAATCTGATGTCTGTTCCACTTAGCAAGTGTCAAAATGTTATCTAGAGAACAGTGAGGAGGGGGGTGAGTACCTCAGAAACCTATGGGGTTTGTCCTTCCCCTTGGGAATATTTATAGGTACCATTACTGTCAGTGGTGTCCATATCTGCAAATGCTAAAGGCCAGGGATTTTGAGTTGGTGCCTTCAGTTAATGACAAAGTTAAAAAAGTAGTGAATGTAAATATTAAAATATTAGACTCTGCTGAGCAAGTCCAAGGGCACCCTTAAGACGTGTACAGTCAGACATCAGGGCAGTTTACAGGGATGGTCCTGCATGGCTATAAAGCTGACACTAAATTCCTCAGACTAGCGCCTTCTCGTGGGATCAGGAAATGGGATTAGGAGATACAACTGCCAGAGTTGGCTCAAGTATATTGCTAAGAATAGGCCAAACCACTTCAAAAATTAATGAGCTGTATGAGTTTAGGACTACTAAGATTTATAGGCTAATGGATAACCATCAGAAGGAGAAAATACTGTATGAAAACAAACACTGGGGAAATTTAGAGCCCTTATGTGTCTCCTGGCTTACACTGATGTAAATCAGGATTAGTTGCACTGAAGTCACTTGACTTACAATAATATAAGTAGGAAAAGAATGGGTAATTTATGCTCACTTTGCAGTACCACACAGATACAATTAAGTGGTCTTTTTGGAAATGAGAAATGGGTCTTTTCTGAGCCATTTTGCAGGGAATTAAGAGCAGCATCCAGATGCTTCATTCAATGCAGATTTTACATGGGGAGGAAACAAACCTTGGGAGCCTTTTACAGTATTTCTCAAGAGCATGTGCTACGTATTTGCCAGCTATAATTCTGTGAAATTTATATACACTGTGGACTATATTAATTTTCAAATAAATGTAAAATATACACAACAAGAAATTCTGATAGCTTTCTATAAACACTCTAGGATGTTTTCTGTAGTTAGCCAAAAATGCAATAAATCTACAGCACAAGAACTTTGCTGCTTATTCCTGGCCATTCACTAACTCTTTTGTCTATTTACAAAACTACTGCTGAGTGAATCTCAAGAGGCCAACTATTCACACTGAGTGAAGCCTCCATGTCTAGAGTCTTATTCTGGGAACTGACCCCTCCAGTCAGGGCAAGAAAGAGGTGCCCAGCCATGTAATGTCTTCCCCCACTCTTCAACACCAATTTAAAAAAAAAAAAGAAAAACCAAAAAAAAAAACCACCGGACAACTAAAAATGCTTCAGTAAAGGAAAATAAACTAGCTGGGATTGTACCTAGTGCAGTAGGAAAAAGGGATGCATCAATGCAGAGAGAGGCCTTTTGTTGAAAAGTATTTTGCCAAATTGCTTACTATACATCAAAAACTGTATTTTGGTTTTCTCTCCCACTGATGGGCAGTTACTCCTACAAAGAAGTGCCGTGGTTTGAAGGGAGGCTGCTTTCACAATACAATCCCACAAATAATGTATCAACTGGCTGATAGATTATGCAACAGAGCTAAGTTAACAAGATGCTGGAGCAGCCTAAGTTCCTATTTAATTTGGGCACAACATTGGCCTGCAAATTATAGTTTTGTTTTTCATCTGTTTTCTAGGCCATGAAACCAAAAATACTCTGTCCCTTGGAATGCACATGCAGGAGTCAATTCTCAGTAAATCCCAGGATGTATGTGAAATTAGGAAATTTGTCTTAGAAAGAAGTATTCTCTTACAGCTTGAAAAAGTGTGTCCTGTTGTGTGATTAAAGTCGGTTATTCAGGTAACTGGGACTCTCTAATGCTGAGCATGTTTTATTCTACTTCCTTAATACAGCAGTGCGTTTTGGAAACCCATAATCCTTTTGAGTTCAGGAACATGCTGAAGGTGATTGTCAGGACCTCTCCATTCACACCTCCCGGTTATCACAGAATAAGGTCACAGATGCACGATGAACTTCAGCTTTTATTGACAGAATAAACACCTTGGACATCTGTTGTGGTTTTGCTGCTCTGAGTCGTACGTTACCTCCTGCTCTAGCACAGTGCTTTTGGGTAGCCCCATCCCTGTAACAACTTGCACGTTCACCTTTCAGGTGAGAGCATCCAAGCATGACTCAGTATGATCGGGTATTTTGTAATCGTTGCAGTTTAGTTTTCAAAAATACCTCGTGATCTAGTTACATGGCCACCAAAACCACAGGCTTTGAAACGATGTGAACACATAGCTAGAAGGCAACTCAGGGTGCAGGGAGCTTACAGTGCATGTGTGCAGAGAGGAATGATGGAAACAGCAAAGACCAGGCAAGGAGAGATAACATAATGCCCGCTTTACCTCAGGCCTTGCTGTGTCTGTGTCCACTCAGTGAAAGTGAAGAAGGCAGGAGGAGATTTCATTACGCAAAGGTATAGTTCTGCACTGGTACTTCTCGTCAACTCTGGTCAGTTGGGGGCTGAAGCTTTTTTTCTCCCATTCAGGGACCCTTCTCTTCCCCTTGCCTCCCAGTGTCTGTGTCCACTACCACCATGGCTGCTGTGGTGAAAGACTTCTCTGAGCTTCTCTGCTATGGAGGAGTGAAAGGCAGAGCTGCGGCCAAAGCACAGCATCAGCAGACTGGTTTTTATGGCTTCAAATCTCAGAGGTGAAGAGATATATGACTTTCCTGGGAGGGGAGGCAGGAAATCACCTCTGATAGAGATGCTGGTAGAATGGAGGTGGGGTGGTTTAGAGAGCAGCTCTATCCACCCTCATGTCCTGAGATAGCACACAAGGGGTAGCCCCACCACCCCAAACACACAGGCCTTCATTGCCTCATCACACAGTGGAGAGGCTTCGATGGTGCCAGGAAAAGATAAATAGGAGCAAGTTAATATGCCCCTTTGCCCCTGCTTCGAGCAAAGCGCCCTTTGGAGTAGAATTGGGGGTCTAACCTGAAATTCAGTGGTTCTCAAAAGGAATTCTATCTTGGTATTCAAGCCTGTAGTTAAACTTCTTAGTTAAGTGTGAAAGTAAGTAATTTACATCTTAAAAGTTCAGGGCATAAATAGCTTCAAACAATGTTAAGAAGCTGACTTAAAGTCAGGAAAACCTAAGTACCAAGGTAAACTTAATTTATGTCATCCTGCTTTTATGTATTTTGGGGTTTTTTAGATTTGGGACCAAAAGAAGCAGCCTTAACCCAGACTTTTCTTGCTAGTTGTTCTAACATGGCTTCAATATTGATATTTCTTTTTAAGTTATTGTTAGGTATGTGACAAACTATTAATCCATTAGTGAAGATATTGATATTCTCAAAGATGTTCCCTAATCTCCTTCAAATATTGATTTAATATTATTATAGCATGGCCAAATAGTATATTACTCTTTATCTAAATTAACATTTTTTCAAGATATATTTAGGAAGGAAATGTGTGTTTATTGATTGTATGAATGAAATTACTTTAATTAAGGAAACAGGCCTGCTGCCAAAAATGGCATACATGACTATTAGTGCAGGCTGCTTCCTACAACAGCCCAAAAAGACGTCATCAAAAGCAGATGCCTAAATTAGTTACAACGTACATCCTGGCCAGACAGATGCTTCAGATGCTTGGCCATTTGTAGGATAGATTCTCTTTCCTTTGAAAGCAAGCTGGAGCACAGTAACACTTGAAGGTTTACTACCAACTATCATTTAAGATTTTTCAGCTTTAAATTAAAAATTACTTCAGTGGAGCTTGATTCTCTATCAGGAGATTCCCATGTCATGAGGAGGTTTCAGCACTCTCATTTAGATAAGTGCTTGGAGTAGAGGATATGACATACTTAAAAAATGTTAGAAGCTTCATCGTTTTGCCTGAAAACACAGGCAAAAAAGTGATGACAGTAATGACTACTGAAAAGGAAACACCATGCTGTTGTGCTTTTTTTTATTATTATTTCATAGCAGCATTCCAGTATTCTGTCTTGCTTTCACAGCTTTTAGCCTCAGAATTAGTTAGAAATCCAGTGTGGATTTCCAGTGCTGTTGCTACTTCATACAATGAAGAGGAAATCCTCAAAAATGGGTGGGAACCTACAGTTTAGTAACTTCCCATAAGAATGTGATTTTGGGATGTTTTGTAACTGAGAAGTTAATCTATTTTATTGTAGTTAATAGGCTATTATACTCATTGAATCTTCCTCTGGTGCATGAAAATAAAAACTATTCCAAACATAGGCATTGTGGAATGTCTTTTCTCCACTCAAACTCGAAATGGTTAAAAAATATGGCCTCTGAACCCAACCCCCACAACTGAGAGGCTTAAAAAACCAGGATGTGCAACATAAAAAGGAGAATCCCACCCCCGCAAGGGGTATTACAAAATGAGCATGGAAGCGGTGATTATTGATCAGGGGATGTCCCGGCAGCAGGGCTTGCCTGGATCTGCCTAGCTTTGCCTGGTGTGGCAGTTGAGTCCCAGGAAGCCTCGTGGTCTCGCTGGGCCTGTGGCATGGCCTGTAATCAGGATTGAAACAGCCATTCACTTCTTAGCAAGAACCAAGCTTAGTTGTGGTGCCAATGATTTGGGCTGTAGCACGCCCATCCCTGCTACACCCTTGGCAAGATGTTGGCAGTTGACTTGTGCCTGGATTGAGGCATGTACCTGTGTGTAAACTGTATAGAGGGGATAGGGATCATTCAGGAGAGCATATATAAGGTGAGTTGTTTGCACCCCAGCCGCCTGTGGGGGAAGGAGACTTTTCTGCCAAGCCAGCTTTCTGACAGCTGGTGAAAGTGTGTCTGCCCATGTAGCAGGGAATAAGTATAGGGGCATATGCAAACAATATATGTGACAGGAAACGTGGGAGAGGCTGTAGCTCTGCACTTCAGTGCTGATGGGTAGTAAACATGCCTCATGTTGTGCTGCAGCATAGCCCCCAGCACTGTCATAGCTGAGCCTAACCCCGAGGTGACTAGCCTGGGCACCTGAGATGTCTTCTAAGCTCCTGACCTGACTGCAGCATCCATATTTAATTTAGCCTTCCAGATTAAGCTTTGCTTCTTTACCTTCAGCATGAGGAAATGCAACCACTGACCTTCCCACCTTATTCTCTGTATATTATAGATGTGTCCATGCCAGCAGAAGACGTTTCAGCATAAAGTGCCTAATTGCATGCCATGGGAAATGGAAGAACATTTCTTCCAATATTCCAAATGGAAAACAGGAAAGTGTTTCTTCTGGCCTTTTTAACAAACAGAAATAGGACATTCCTGATTCTGGCAAGGCGGAGTGTGACTAGCCGTGGGAAATACTGAGCTATCAGGACTTAAAAACTTATGCTGCTCATTTTTGGTAGAACTATTTTAAGCAATGGATAGACACTCTTGAAGGATTAGCTGTACAGCTCCATCTCCAGAGCTCTGCTCCGTGGGGTACTTTGTGTGACGGTGTGAAAATGCACTGCTGAAGTGTTGACCTCCTCTGCACTTGCAAGCACCCTCTCTCTCAAGCCATGAGGTTTCTGTATCCTCTATCTGGCAGACAGCCCCCTGCCCCCTCTGGCAGGGGATAATGGTTTCAGCAATACTTATGATGACTAACATAATTGTCACTGTCTCATTTTTGTAGCCAGTCTATGTAAATGCTAATAAAATCTTCCAACCATCCTATATAACTATTATGTATATGTATTATAGCTGTAAATATTGTGATTGGTATCTTAGCGCATTATGTTTGCTTACGCACATGTATGGATATGTCCCCTCTATTGAAAAGTATCCAAATATCATAAGGGCACTTACAAATCCAGTAACCAGTATTTATTGATGATTTGGCACGTTTGCTAAACATATGTGTAAGCCTTGAAGAAAGACTGCGTGAGGGGTCCTCAAATCAAGACATACAACCAGCAGCTGCTTTGGGTTAAATCATTTGAGAGGTTTAAAACCGTATTGGGGATTTGAGTGCTGTAGTACACGGAGTCACCAGTAAGGGGAACCCTTTTTGCAGTAAACCTTCAAGCTTTTACTACTTTGATGGAAAGCGTGGTCATAAAGATAATGTGACATTTTGGTTCCAAAAAAATTATGTTTAATCAGAAGGCGAACAGAGATAAGCAGTTTAAAATGAAATCTGAATTACAATTTCAAATCTACTTTTTTTTTTTTTAACTTCTCAATGAGATTGAATAGGAAATGTGAATGAGCCTGCATAATGCAGGCATTAACCCTTACAGCAATGCTAAAGAAAAGGAAGAAAGTTGATTTTGATGATAGGCTTTAAAACAATGTGAATCAAACCACCTCAGAAACGTGGCTGTCATCAGGCATTGTTTTAATAAGAACAACAAATGGTTGATTTATTGCTTGCAGTTATGTCATCATAAGTAAAATTTCATCTGTGGCCAAGTCTTCTTGCTCCAAAAATGCAAATTCCAAACTTAGGCACTACCATTCTAAATATTATCAAAAGTTATAGTTTTAAATAAGCATGAAGATGAATCTTAATACTTTAAATGCTGTAGAAAAACTCCTGAAACTATTTTAATTAATCTGTTGCTGTACAATAGCTGTTATGTCAGGAAATGGATTGCATGTGGATCTCTGTTCACATAATATCCAAAATCACTATAGTCTTTAACTGTCATAATAGGTGTATTTTTATATTGCCCAGACAGAGAAATATGTTTTATTGGGGTGAACAGAAATTCAATATTTACTTGGCTAAATAACCTAACTGTGTATTTTCATGTATCAAATGAGCAATTCTGGAACTGGTGTGATGGATTGGTCTGAGGGAACTCCTCTCCCTCTCCAGTGCATGCATTTCCATTACATTTAATCTGGAAAAACATTATATCTAGTCAGATTTACTTTTTCACTACTAAGTACGTAGTGACTAACTTTATGAAACCACTGAATGCACAGATTCAATGCTATAAAATCTGTAAATAAATACCACTGTAAATCTAAGCCAAAGTTTCTGCCATGCTTTCTCAAATGGCCTTCCCTCTAGACTGCTAATTAGCCTGTCTCTCTAACTTTGAATACTCCATAAATGCACTATGCTGATTGGTAGTGCATCAATATTAATTAATAATTTACCACACTGTTGGAATTTTCCTCTACATGTAATCACAGCTCCGGCTCCTTCTAAACCTTTCTTTCTCTACCAAAAAAGAGGAGGAACATCATTTTACTACTTTCATCCTATGTTGTTTAGTCTCCCCTTTGGTTTGTCTGCAAATATTTGGAAAAGTCTCTTTTGGATACTTCTGATAATTCACATGGGTTTTATGGTAATGTAGTTCCATTTCACAGAAGTGTGCTGCTGCTTCTAATTGGAGCTAGTCTAGCATGCTTCATGTTTTATTTATACACACAGTATGTGTGTGAAGTGCTCCAAAGTATCTGTACTCTGTTAGGAAGTCTAGCTTTCAGATAGGGCCTCCATGGGCTATCCCACTCTAACCCATGGATCAGCTGTGCTGCAGGAGACTAGCTCTGCAGCTCTGCCTGGGTGGCCAGGAGCTCATCAGAGACAGTCCTGCCAAAAGGCAAATTGTTCAGAGCGTAGATAGTGCCCAGATTCACACAGGCATTTCTGAAGAAGTCTATGATTTTTATCAAAACCAGAAATAATGTAGTTCATGACAGAATTATCAAATTCTTTAATGTCACTCTATTCTAATAATGCAACAGGTGCTCCCTAGGTGGGATAGAGTAGCCCAAATGCTTTAACTGCATTTTCACACTGATCAAGAATCACTTCCTAAAAACATCTGTCTTTCATGGGAGACTCTCTTTGTAACACCATATAAACACTTTTGTATAAAAGTGATTTCCCCAGAAACTTACATTCAGGCCAGTATCAGCTTTCTAATTATGATGTCTTGACAGAAGTGAAAAGCCAGACCCCTAAAAGACCCTACAAGTAATTTACATGAGAGAGAGGGGATAAAAAAAAAACAACGTACATTCCAGCTGCATTTGTGTGTAGCGTACAGTGCCTGTCATTCAAATAATCTGTGCGGTCCCCCTTTTGTGGGGAAGAGCTGAGGATTTGCAATTCATTCTTGTTGCAGTTCATTCCTGTTGCAATTTGTACCACTCAAAGCTTATGCAATCATTCTGTTTTCCTGGTGGCTGTCAGCACCTGCAGTGTTGCTGAAATGTCCCCAAAAGAAACTGCCTTTGCCCCAGACAATATGAATCTGCAGGTTTTTGGTGACAAGCTTGCATTGATTTTGTTTGTGCCACTTCTCTGCTTCCTGAATGAGAAACCAGTATTTAGTACCAGGCACACCAATCAAATAACCAGCACCAAGCAAACCTTCCTTAGTATATGCTTTCCAATTCTTAATTATTTAAATATGATAGATGAAAGTGTACACTCTTACGCAGTGTTCAAAATACATATGTATTTAATTTACATTAATATTTTATCTTCAAGGACAACGTCTTCAAAGCACAAGAATGGTCATTCTGATTTGCAGGAAGTCTGACTGACCTGATAAGATGACTGGCTATATGAACAAGGGGAGAGTAGTGGATCTTGTTTACCTTGACTTTAGTAAGGCCTGTGTCAAAGTCTCCCATAG
This sequence comes from Morus bassanus, assembly GCA_031468815.1. Classification (NCBI taxonomy): domain Eukaryota; kingdom Metazoa; phylum Chordata; class Aves; order Suliformes; family Sulidae; genus Morus; species Morus bassanus. The sequence continues at coordinate 25,657,658 of CM062574.1, read as the reverse complement.
TATCCTTGTAAGTAAACTGGTAGATTTGCCCTGGATAAATGGATGTTAAGGCAAGGGGAAAACTGGCTGGCCCACCAGGCTCAAAGGGTTGTGTTCAGAAGTACAAAATCCAGCTAGCAGCTGGTTACTTGTGGCATCCCTCAGAGATTAACACTGGGGGCCAGAACATGCAACATTTTTATTAACAGCCCAGACAATGGGACAGAGGGCATGATCTGCAGGTTTATGCACAACACTAAGTTGTGGGGAGCAGCCAATATGCTGGAGGGCGGGGATGCTGTTCTGAGGGACCTTGACAGGCTGAGGCAATGAGCTGTCAGGGACCTCATGGGTTTCAATGAAGGCAAGTGCAGTGTCTTGCAACTGGGACAAAATAATCCCATGCAACCATACAGACTGGACAATGGAAGCAGTGTTGCAGAAAAAGACCTGAAGTTCCCAGTAGACAAGAAGCTGGAAAGGAGACAGCAGTGTGTTTCTGTGACAAATAAGGCCAACAGTATACTGTATTGTAATAGTAAGATTGTAGCCATGTGGACAAGGACAGTGAATATTCTCACCACATCTGGGGTATTGTCTCCAGTTTGGGGCTTTCTGGCGCAAAAGGAACATTGGTGTGCTGGAACGAGTCCAGCAGAGGCCACCAAGATGGCCTCTAGAGCACCTGACATATGAGCAGAGGCTGAGGGAGTTGGACTTATTTAGCCATAAGAAAAGAAGGTGGAGAGGGGATCTTATTGCTGTCTGCAATGATCAGAGGCTGTAGAGAAGACAGACTCTTCTCAGAGGCGCACAGTGATATGAAAAGAGGAAACAAATGCAAGTTGCGACATGGAAATTTTTATTAGACGTATGAAAAAAGAATTCACCATGAGGGTGGTTAAACACTGGAGCAGGGGCCCAGAGAGTTAAAGTCTCCATCCTTGGAGACAGTCAAAACTTGACTGGACAAGGCCCTGAGCAGCCCCAGCTAGTTGGACTTGTTTTTAGCAGGAGGCTCAATCAGATGATGTCCCAGAGGTCCCCTCCAACCTAAACTGTTCTATGATTCTGTGATATTGCAACAAATTCCTTACCAAGTATTGACAGAATCAGTCAATATTACTCTGTTAGAGCCATTTACAAGGTGTTTTGTCAAAGATCTATCTGTCTCCATACTATAGATTAATGATGTTTTCATTATCAGGCTATGTCTTGTAGAGGAAGTAGCTATCTCTAAAATACAGTGTATTTGTTAAAACGAGGATGGAAAAAATACAGGACAAGAACAGGCTCTAGCTGTTATGTTAATTTTGCTAGAGACAGTGAGGATGAATTGGGCCTAAAACGTTCCTCTGGTCAAAGCAGAACAGGACTCCGCAGTGAGAGCAATACCATCGACACTGCAAACATAATCAGAATTCAAGACTTCATCTTAAAATATCTATTTGATAGAGTCTGGGTATTGTGGGTTGACATGATATTTTGTATGAGCTTTAAATTGTGTCGGAGATCTCTTCCTTCATGCATTTGTACCATATCCCTGTGGAGATGTTACAGAGTTGATACATCGCAACACTTCCACATTTGCATGTTGCAAAAGATGCTATTTACTAATGGCTACATATTTCCAATTAGTGCAGTGCTGCATTTTTGTCTGCAGAAGGTAACTTACTTCCACGGGACTGTAGGTTTCAACCAGGAAAGAGAAAGAAATCTATTGCAAACGTAATTTAGTGGTTAAGTCCCCCTTACCTCTTGGGATAACAACATTCTGCATTGGGGGCAAAGCAGGAGTACAATTTCACTACAATGATACGATATGTATCAGACTGCTGAGTAGGAAATTCTCCATAGTATTTATTATGTCCTAATACTGGGACATAACAGGATTTGATAAAGAGAAAAGCCTGTGACAAAAAATATATTGATAGTTTCAGACTCCTCTGTATGCTCAAAGAAAATTGTTTTTTCCCTCCTTAATGTTAATCTAAACTTTGTAATCTGCATAGACAATAAAATCAAAAGATCACGTGGGTACAAGAGTAAATGTAGCATTTTTGTAACATGGCTATACCAAGATAACTGTCCTTAAAAGTTACTGGGTTTTCTACTAAAAATAGTCTATTGATTTTTTTACAAAGGGAAAGTTTAGACCCTCTCATGTCATCTAGACTCTTATACTGTGTTAGAAACAGCTGTTCAGAGCATAATATTTCTGCAAGTTTTCCCATGCAATTGAGGCTTTTTTTTTTCATCTAAACATAGGAAGGTCATATGAAAGACCTGAGCTCAGCAAAAAACCTGCTTATACTGACAGTAGAAGGAATGGAGAGAATGCAAGACCTGTGTCAAGTCCCTCCAGTTCTCACAGCCTTTCCAAGTAGGAGGGACTGTTTCCTATCTAGAAATATGTGGAAATATCCAAAGGGATCTGTAGTTTTTCCTTTCCGTACTGGTCTAGAAGCACCATAACATGTTGTCTTGCTCATTCCAGGGTTCAATTCTGAAGGGTTACTCACATAAAACAGGACTGATCTTGGCCATAATAGTTGTGTGCTGGTCTCCAGAAAGCCTGGCCAAGCAAACTTGAAGCTCAAAACTGGTTTAAGAGAAGTTTAGGTTATTTTCTGGGATTGGCCTGTATGAATAATCAAGTCTGATGTTTCTGCTGGTTGGATTCCCTACAGACTACAGGAGGACAGAGAATTCCACAGAAAATAATATGTAAACTGAACATATATCATAGCTTAATTCATTGAATGCAAATTTTCCCAGCACCTCCTATTCAGAATTATCATGGAATATACTGTCTGACTCCAGCAACAGCAAAAGCTACAGATTAATTTGATACTGGCCAGAAGGCATTTTCCCTGCTCTTTATTAAGGCTGCTGTGTTTCAGTTTTGTGTACCTCTAGTGGAATGAGGATATAAATGGAATCATTTGGTTACCTCCTCCAACTCATTTTCATTTTCCAGATCTTTTTCCTGATGTGTCTTTGCTATAGTGGTCCAGTAGGCAGGTTACTTGAATGGGGTGATGGGAAGACTGTGTAGTTGTGTATGACAGCTCAGCATCATACTGAATGGAGTTGAAACAACATGGAGATTGATGTAGATGAGTAGGTGTACAGACAACAGACTGTGGGGTGTATTGGGTGTATGGCCTTTGATTTGGTAAGCTACAGTACAGAGTTTTCATGCCAGTGAAATATCCAGTCAGTATTCCCCACAGTAGGATACAAGACATTCCTTCTCAGGAATGTGTATTTTTGCTGCTGCATACCAAGAGCGTTCAGCATAATGTGATCTCTTTACAAAAAGAAAGGGGAAGTATTGGAAATACACCCATGGCCCTGATCCCCAGGGCCAGAGTGAACAGACCCTACTAGAAGAGCCCCAGAACACAAGAGGGTAACGGCGAGCTCCACCGTCACGGCTCATGGGAAGTTAAAAGCACTTCTTTCTTTGTTTTCTTTGGATTTTTGGGTCAGTAATATGCAAAGGTTATGTCAAACTTCTAGTGAGTAGCTGCCCACAGGCAAGTCAAGGCTTTTTTAATAGTTTCTCTGGTGCGAAATGCTAATTACAAGACTGTAAATGAAATGCACATTGTTCCTTTCATCTTCAGGATATCTCAACATTTGCAAAGTAGGGAGTTAGATACAGTGTTCATAGACAAAGGAATCAGCCACCGTGCACTCCCCAGACTTGGGAGCAGTTTGCATTTTGTGGAGCTGAAATGTCAGTCAGGCTGCAAAATAGTCCTATATTTCAATTCCTTCCAGAAGTCCTCTCGGGGGAAAATCCTGAAGTCGTTCCCTGCTTTCAGTGAGAATTCACGGAGACCTGCCTGTGCAGCCTCTGCAGGCACATAGGCATTTCAGCCGCACGTATCCCCTCGCAGCACTCACTGCCTTTTGCTCGCAGGCTTTGCAGGGGGAGACAGCATGGTGATCGCGCATCTCCCTTCATGTCGGAGCCACGTTCCTGCTTGCCGTGCAGCCTCTCTCTGCCTGCCTCCTCGCTGTACCCTTTGTGCTGCCTCCCTGCTCCCTCCCCTTTGGCAGCTGTGTCCCACCTCTCCCCTGCCTCTGCTAGCAGCACCGCAAAATTGATCTGGCTCCAGAGCTCTGAAATACCAGCAAGGGACAGCGATACTAGTCAGCTTGATTTCTGCTGCTGGGCTGACGGGGAAACAAAATGGAGGGGTGTGATGGGAGAGGGAGAGCACAGAAGGTGTAGGAGGAGGGCTAACGTCAAGTGTGAGGGGATGGAGAAAAATCAGACAGCAGAAGAAAGGGAAGGAGCTGTGAGAGATGGGGACAGAGCAGATGAGCAGTAGTGGGAAGAAATCGGAGCATGAATAAAAACTCCTTTGCTAATTGCACAGGAGGTGGAGGGTGAAATACAACAGGAAATGGTATAAGTGGCTTTGTGGCAAGAGTAAGGGGAATAATTAATGGAGATTTCTTGTGAAATAGGCAGAGGAAAACTGACCTGCTCAAAACAAAGCAGGGAAAATTGGGAGGTACAGCAATTTCACAGAATTCAAGTTTTCCTTATAGGTCTGTCAGCAAGGGCTATTTCATACTTGGCAACATCAGCAGTATCAAACCTGAGAGTTCAAAAATCATAACTCTAGCCCTCCCCAGACAATTAAATTTTCTTTAAAGTAATATATTTCGGGTTCTCTTTAGATGTTTTCGATGCCTTATGTACTTGAATCCTGCTTTCATGGGACTAAAAAATAATGTAAAAAATTATCTGTGATCTTCTAAGAAATCACTGGATTTTGAGAACTGAAGCTTTATAAATTCGCTACAACTGGTAACAAAATCATATGAGTTGGTATTTCACTGGACTGTGACTAACACTGACCATATTAGATTAGATGAGAACTCCTGCGGTCCAGGAGCATTTTATCATCTGCATATTTGATGGCACACTGAAGCGGGTCTGTTTCCTATTTAATATGATGCTATATCTTGCTACAAGGGTAACTGATGGTGTCAGAAGACTTAGCAGCTCCTCTCCCTGAGGAGGAGTGGCAGTGAGCCAAGACTGAGGAGTGCCACAGAAGTAAGACCATGAGTAAGGTGAAGGGATACAATCACAGGATAATCATGTCTTGGATGGATAGTAATACTGCTTTCCTGATCCATCTTTAAAGTGTGGTAAGGGAGTGGTACCTATAGAGTGTTTTGATGTTAACACGGTAACACTGCAAAGACATTAATATGCAATTATATTTTGATTTCATGACATCTCTTAATAACAGAGCGACTGTCCAGCTCTCCAAGGTTAAGCACCCTCACGCTAGAATACACCATCATCATCAGAATTAGGATCCCCTTATCCTGGAGATGTTCCTAGAATATTAAGCTGAACAAGTAAAACAACAAGTAAACTATAAAATTAAGGATGGTCTTTAATAGCAGTCATCAACGTTTACTCACTGGTGAAACTTCAACTGAATGTCTTTTTATTGTTAGCTATGTATGTAGGGAGTAATGGTTCTAGCTGCTAGTGTTACTGCATACTTGCGAGACCATACAAACAAAATCCTTAGTTTGGAAACCTCTTTCTACTATAGATGCAAGAGACTTCATCGGTATAAAATGCTCTAATAAAGGATCCCTTTTTTTAACACTTGAATGAGATCATTTGTCACGATAAATCTCATTTCTGGACAAGATAGAGACTGACTGGAGACACAAGTGTAAATAATGGCAGGAGTAAAAAACCTTTAGAAACTTCTCTACAGCCTCTGCTCCATGTGAGGGAAGAATTTTCCTGAGATAGACACCTAGCAGCATGGACATTTAAAATTCAAACACAGTAGAAACCCCACCCAAACCACATGCTCCCCTACATATACACTTCCTCAAGAGAGGAGAATGAAGCAAAGATGATGGATGTTAGTCTTGTCAGTTAATGTGCTACTCAATGGAGTTTAGATGCTATGGGGAGGAAGGCAGCTTAAGAGCTTCCATAGACTATGAAAGAATAATTCTATCACTGCCAAAGCATGTAACACCTGCTCACACAGGGGTTCTGACATCAGAAAGAAATTTTTGGCAAGGTCATTAAAAGGCTTCACATTAGGGAAGCTCAGATATGATGATTTAAGAATCATGATAAAAGCACATTAAATAGAAAAAATTGACTATCATGATGGAAGTTAGGTAGAAAATAGGCCCATTAATCTTCCTCAAATGAAGAAACAACCTAGCTGACATCAAACACCTTATTAGAATAAGTCATCTTTAATTAGTTAATGGAAGCCAACTGAGAATGTTGGTCCATCCCTTATTTACTAATATTTATGGACTTGAGCCAGCAATCTGATTTTTTATGAGATAGTGATGCCTGGTACCGGTACGTATAGCAGAAAAAGAAGACCAGCCACTCCCATTCGCTGCGGCAGCCAATGAGGATCCTCAGTGTTGTTAGGATGGAGCCCTCTGATGCTCCTTGGAGAGGATCTTGTTGGAAATGGACCAGATGACAGATTTTGAATCAGTCAGATGAGGAAGAGGAAGAGGGAACTAAACCTAAACTTTCCACATGCCAGAAAAATCTTCTGACCATGAACTGTGATATATGTGGGGAGTGTTAAAAACAAAAGAACCCACAAAATGGAAATACCTATGTATCTTTTTAAAAAGACCACATAAGCCTGCTCTCCTCAGTTTTTCCAAGTGATTGGAGGTAGATGGCCCCTAGTCAGCATGCTGATGCTGGAGATCCCATCTGGAGGTGGCTGATTCTCATTTGCTCTTCCAGACATCGAAGTCCTGCATATGGGTTCGAGGTACCAGGTCAGAGCCCATGAAAGCCCCCCACTCCTCAGTGTCATATGCTCTTTTGGTTCTATCCCTAGTCCTCTGGGAGTTTAAACATCCTCATTGTCAGTGCAAAACTCTTATATCCGTTTCAAATTACACAGGAAGATGACCATTTCATTAAATGCTTCAGCAAGATTTATAGAGAGCCTTAAATGTACTTTGTGACTGATATTAGACACTAATTCCTCTTGGTTTTGTTTTCAGAAAAGCTTACACTGTTATTACTTCTCTGGTCAAAGGTTACGCTTCCTGCTCTCCATCAATGCAACCAGCATGTAAGTGTTTTCAGATATTAGTCAGACCACCTTTTTGCAAGAACCATACTAGTGAGAGTCTGCCTATATCAGTTAGCAAAGTTATGACTGTATCAAGAAGATGTGTCCAAGTCTTCCTAGTAGTTGGGACTAACTATATACTTTCATAGTTTGAGAAATTGTGGGAGTCTTTTTAATGTACCTCTGTCTACTCATACAATTATTGTCATCAACTGCCATACAGGTAGCCCACATCACAAATTTTAGAAAATTGTGTAGCAATAATCACCGTTAATAAAACCTACAAAACAAGCAAAAATACATATTTGTCCCAGAAGAGTTTGTACAGTGTGGCACTGAATCTCTTCTGGTAAGGGGATAAGACCGTAAGTCTGCAGGAGCAGGCGAACTCCAGCATGAGAGTTTACACTCCATGTTTAACAAGTTTTTTTTAAAGTAGCCACACGATCATTTGTCTTTTCTACTTGTTCTAGTTCTTTTATTAGATGTTCAACTCTAATTGTTCAATGCAACAGAAACCCAGTGTGTTTGTAACACCAGAGGGAAGATGCTCTGGAGCTGAGCTACAGTTCTTAGACATCCATGTCATCTCAGTTCACATGTCTGGGGTGGCTTGAAATAATGTCCACTCTGAAGAGTGCTTTTGTTAGCTGAGTAACACCCTCACTCTACCTCAACTTGGACCATCTTGAAAAAAACAGCATCTTTCTGTACTGCCTTCTCTTTTGATTCCCTGTCCAAGCTGGTGCAGCGTACTTTGTGCTGAGTTGTGAAGAAATTTTCCTTCTCCTCTCTACACACATTCTTACTGAGGTAAATAAGTCCCTTACAGTAAATAATAAGGCATGACAAAATCTACCTTTATGTGGAGGTGGCGGTAGTTCCCTTTTCAATGAACATTTTTTAAGGTAACTAAACAAGCCTTACCAGGCCCATCCACTCCACTAGCCACCTCACATTCTTCATCCCGGTTTTTATCTTTGTTTCTTCAGATAAACCCTCCAATCTTACATCATTCCCCTGGGGCAAACTTTGAAGGTCAACTAATTTAGCGGAGTGAAGTTTAATTTGCTGAAGGAGGGGATTGTTAATTTGTTCTGGTTCCTTCTGTTGATTTTCCAGGTTTCCTATATACAAGTCACAGATGCATATGCAAAGGGCCAGGGAATATTAGTTTCAAATATCTGAAATGTATATGTTGAAATTTAACACTCATCTTGTCATTGGGGATTTTTGCTTTTTAAAATTCTTCATGTTTCTGCTAGCATCAGTTTGCTGATCCCAGAAACCATTGTTTGCATGAACAGATCACAATCATCAGCTCTGAGCTCATTCCTGATAAATCAGACAGCAGCTAAAAAAAAGAGTAATTTATACAAAATTAACTCCAAAAAGCATTATATTTAATGGAAAATACTTTTGGTGATTTAGTGTGGCAAACTTAACTCCTGATAAGACTTCAGCTGACAAGCAGCCAGTAAAGATCACCGGTACCTTATAAAGTTGTATCTGATACAATCGTTATACTTCCAAACCTGTGATGCCTATCAAAGCTATAGACAAAAGAGTATCCCAAAGAGCAACCCCAGCTTTGCCTCGCATATGCCTATGGGCTCGCTGCGGCAGAACTCATCGCTAGAACAAGGGCCTTTGGTGGGTTACGATGAGTTCGGGTTAAAAAGCAGAGCTGATGTGCCAACATAAATTGCAGCCCAGTGTGTTCTGTAAGTTTTGTATTTTGCTCGATCTCCAACACTGCGAGTCCTTTTTTTTCCCAGACTGTTAGCTCTTCAAAGCAGAGATACAGCCTTGCAGGTACTTACTTGGGGCCTTCTATGGCATGGCCCCCATGCTACTAGTCTTTATTTCAGAACAGGCACTATATAACAAATTAGCTGCTTGATTATGCTTTACTCTGTCCCCATAGTAAGCAATGTGGATCTCTGTGCAGAATGAAAGGAGGAGTGGTGTGCAGGGCAGTAGCACTGGCTGTGACAGTGAGCCCTCTGTGCTCTTATGAGCTGCAGCAGCAGTAAGTCACCATTCAGTGTGCGGCTGCTATGGAAGAAGTCAGGTGTCTACTGAAGTTTTCCTGGTAGTGACACTGCTGGTTTAATACACTTATTGGTGCCTACTGAGTAGCATACACCTCCTCTGAACACAAACTAGGGATCTCACATACACCACTCAAATATTTTTTTATTCCACTTTTCCAGTTTATGTTCTTATACCAGCTTTTCCTGGTCCAGAGCCAACCAGCACAGTCCTCGATCTCAGTGTAGCTGTAACAGAAAACAGACTGTAGATTTCTCCTTCAGCCACTGCCACTGCTTTTGTTATGATAATCCCTGAGAATCTAAGGATATTAATCACAGGAGGGCTGGAGATACAGTATCGCTAATGCTCTCTCTGCCATGGCTATAGAATTTGGCCAATATCTATGGAAAAATACCTGATGGTGATGATGTCAACTTCTAAAAGCATAGTGACAGTATTAAAAGTTCAGTGTTGATGATCTATAGGCATCGCCTTACAGAAAAATAAGAATTTAAGAAAAAATCTCACTACAAATGCTTTTGTGACTGAAATTAATGAAAATACTTTATTAGCTGAAGGGGAGACATGACAAAATTGTTCTGTTTCATCAACATAAGCATGGATAAGAAAGCTGCAAATAATAACAGCTGAAAAAAAAAAGCCAACCAGTCTGTTTTCCGGGAGAGATAGGACTTCCAAACATTCAAGTTCAGATATGAACTTGTGTGCATTTGATACTGAAGAATTCAAAAAAGAAAACCTTGTGTAAGGGAAGAAATAGAATACGATATAGCTGGTCCTGACTCCAGCTCAGAAATTCCATAGGAAGAAGACAACAAATGTTCTGCTGCAAGAGGAATATTTGGGGCTTACCACAAATACCAAATGACATCAGTGTTTTCAGTGCTGTGTTGACAGAAGTACCAGTTGCTCTGAGTTGTATTTGCACGCTTCATGCTCATCATGGTATATCACTATACAGATGTTTTGCACGCAAAAACATGGAATTTCTTTAAAGTCATCTTTTTGAACTATGTTTTCAGAATCACAGACTTGCAATGATATGGAAATGGTTTTAAAGTGAATATGGCTAAGAATTTCTTGACTCAATACTCTGCCTGACTACTTAAGCCATATTTAATTGTGCCTTCGTTTTGACAGAGCAAAAGAGGTCAAGAAATTTTCTGGGCTGAGTTTCACAGTTTGTAATTTTAGAAGCAGCGCTGAAACACAGCTAACTGTAGCAAGTTATTCACTATTTTAAGACCCTTTTTTGCCAATCATGTTTCCTGAGAAATAATTTGAGATCACCATTCTTTATGATGATTTAGGTGACTTTAATCTCTGATGGTTTCATAAAGTTGGCCACATCATCTTGTAAGCAAGCATTAAGATGAAATTCATTTGCTTGTTGGTGTTTTTTCCCTTGATTTCTCCACTAGTCCATGTAAACTCTTGTACTGTCCTTACCACACTATCTGAGAACCACCCAAAAGTGCATCAAACGACATGACTAACATTTCACATGTGGTTTGTTCTTTCTTCAGTCCTCTCCTTAGGGACAAAATTGCATGCATAATGGAATATTTTGCTTTTTGGCAGAGTTTTATTGTTTAATTGTAGCTTTTTTTAAAAGTCTATGGCATGTGTTTATTTGAAAATTGAAGAATTATGTCTTGTACTTAGAGCAGAAGTTGGTGATATTTGTGCTGATGTTTGCTACTACAAAAGCTCATTCTTGGCTGACTCTTGAAGTTTTGGTTTCTTCAGACCCAAAGATTGTCCATTTAAAGATATGGCCTAGTGTCTGAAACTTCACTAGCTATCCTCTAGGAGTTCAGGATAGGCAATAGAGGATTCGTTTGACATGCTTATAATAGCACAGCCTTATATTACTACAAATCTTTGCATGCCATCCTCTCTGATAAATATGAAAGTATTGTGGGAACTTCCTTTGGTTCTTAACGTTGTGTCTGCTTGATATGTCAGGCTTCTGTTCCATATTCTGCAGCCACCTTGTGAGCTTCTTTTGAAGCAATGTATTGATTTTAAAATTGCTCTCTTGACTTCTTCATCATTGTCCATTTTTATTTAATTGATTTTCTTTCTACATAAGGTTCTGGAGGCTCTGTGAAGGAAAAGGGGAAAAAAGGCAAACAACAACCAACAGCTGGTTTCTTACTTCTGGTTAAAGATCCCATAGCATTTCTCAAGGATAAGCTGATAGTGCTAATTCTCTACTCAAATTCTGTTTGGTTAATAATGTTTTTATCCCCTGTATCTAAACTATGACCAGATCTGAGGCATCAGATTTCTCTTGTGTTGCATCTTTATGGCGTATTGTATGATGCTGCTATGTGTTGTTGAAACATTTTATTGCTGACCTCTTAGGGACTGCTTATGCCAGGCAAGGCAGCTAACATGCCCATGTTTGTGTGTACAGCACCAACACTCACACACATTCTCACTCATACATAGTAGTCAGTAATAAAAGCACTTTGCTGCTAAATAAATTGAAAATAGTATTAATGCAATAAATGTCCAGGCAGGATTGATTCTGTGTATTTTATAGCATCTGCTATTGCTCTCTGTTTTCAAGCTACTAATATGTTCAAGTCTGCATAATATTGTTATTTCCAGATGCAATACTGGAGTTGTCTGAGAGTGCCAATATTGGCTTGTTTTATTTAGTGTTAAGTTTAAGCAGAGATTAACAATATGTGAACAATATCTTGTAGTCTACATTTCTAATGTATATGTTAGTTATTTTCAGTCACTTGTATCCATTTTCTATCAACTGCAGAAAAGGTCTATCTTTTCCTCCTTGAATTTAGTAAAAACTACTGAAGCTCAACATCAGAGATTAAATGTAGGTGTTATGAGGACAGTGATGACTTTAAAATTATGAAAACCTACTAAACTAACTCTGTAGTAGGAGAAACACCTTCCTGTCCCCCTCTGATTTCTGTTATATTAGAGGAGCATAACATGCCATTATTCTGTATTTACTCTTTCTGTCTAGTTCATTTACACACACAAGGCACAAGGAAGCAGTGATTAGTGTATATAGGTATGGAAAGACATGTTACCAGTTAATGTAATGAAGCAGCATAATTCATTCTTTGCTGTCTACATTATGTAGAGGGAAGCAAATGTGCATTAATCATGCAGAAAGCAGGAAATTGAGATGTATGGAAGGGAAGAGTGATATGATACATGAACCCATCCCCCAGCCTCACAGAGCTGGCAACAGGTCCATTTTTGAATAATGTACATTTTGACAGACATGTCATTTGACAGGCAGGGCTGACCAGAAGGGATGTAAGGAAGCAGCTACTTATTAGCAAGAAAAAGGAGTGAACAAAGCATTATTACATGTAACGCAAAGTAATACTGACCCAGTTAGCATCTGCTAATGCAGAGGTGCAGGCTAACTGACAGGTTTCAGAGAGCAGCCATCCATGGGGAGTTGTCACAGAGCACCAACGTTTCTGATGGGTGTTACATCCTGCAGGCGTTGCTACTGAGGCTAATGCTGCTCAACATTGTTCAATCCCAGCTTCCTGACAGCCCTGCTCCGTACAATACCTGCACAGAGAGACACAGACAGGGAAAGGTGGAGGGGACCACCTGTCTCTTGAGAGAAGTGCAGGTCCCAGGCTTGTAGCCTGCTGGCCATTGCCGGAGAAGCTGTCTGCAGTTTGTCCTGGGGCAGAAGCGAAGTTCAGCCTGCAAGATGCTACCTATGCAAAGAGCAAGGGTGCGGGTTCGACAGCCTGCAGGGGCGAGGGCGGCCAAGGGGCAAAACTCATGCTGAGGGTAGAGAGGCACAAAAAGCTCCCAGCTCCTCCACTCACCATGTGTGATATGTACCCATGCTGTGCGTGTCCACATGGCTCACAGAGGGAGACAAACTCATTCGAAATCCGCTGTGCCAAGCAGAGCAGCACTTGCACATTTCTCCCTAAAACTCTGGCTCCTGGGGTGCAGGACCAGCTTGGCACTCACTGTGCCAAGGCAAGCAAGACAAAAACCCGGAGTCTGCTCAGCTGGTCCCCATTAGAGCCATATCTTGGCATCCTTCTTCTGTCACCCTTTCCCCAAGGCACAGCATTATGGCAAGGCCAGAGAGGCAGTGTCTGGGGTACCAATTACCTGCTGCACTCCAGGCTCCTCCCAGAAAAGGTGACATATCCCAGAGAGCATTAGTTCTGCTTTGACAGGCCTGAACTCTCAATTCCTGAGATCTTTTGCAGAGCTGCAGTCCCTTCACCAGACACTGCTTTTCAGAGGGAAAACAGGAGCTTAAGTGGGAGCTGTTCCCCACCCTGGTGTAGCTTCATTTTAACCCCTCTGCTGTTGCCAGTGGTGCAGGTTGGTGGAGGTGGGACATAGAGGTGAAAATTGCACGACCTTTGTAATCACAGCACTGATTCATGGGCTTTGTTATTCTGCACTGGCCAAGGCAGATGTTGCTGAAGGGGCCCACCATATGCTTCTACTTGATTAAATTTCAATTTACAAAAATGCTGCATATGACATTTATATATACTTTTACATACATATATACATTTATACATACTTTGAATTGAATAAGATCATAAAAATGATGAAGATTAAACATAAAAGGAAAATCACAGAAAAGGCAGCTCTAGCTGATGTTCACCAGCCTAGCATGCTCAATGCTACTTTTTTAGCTGTTTCCTATTTTTCCAGTAGTTGTCACTTAAGGAAAGTTAAAATAATTTTTCTTTATTATGAGTCTCATAAAAAATGATCACTGTTTATTTCATTGCTGGTTTATTTCCTTTTCTCCTCTCAGCTCTTTTTTTTTTTATACCTGTCTTTATTTTAGATTTAGTTTGTGGGAATTTATTTTGCTTTTCTATTTCCCCAAATTCCAAAGTGCTTTATACTTAAAAGTAATCAGATAGATCCTTCCAAGGTAAAAGATATTTATCTTGTCTAGGTAGTCTCATACCCAGGCAAATAACATGTAATAAAAATAAATCCATATGGAGAAAAATTATGCTTATGAAATCATACGCATAACCATTGGGTAACTCCAAGCCCTTGTGCTAGCTGCAGGTAACAGATTTTTACATTTACTTTGTTATTAATTATTTTTGGGTGTTAACTGAGAACTGTGGTTCAGTTTAATGACACACAGGACTAGACTCTGTTAGTTTCCTTGATTTTGATTGCTCTGCTCTCCTTTCTCTTTTCCCATTCTCCCCATAGGTTCCCTCACACCAGGACAAAATCTGCAGGTCTGTACTGTTTTGCTATGGAAAAATTCTTTTTCAAGAGCCCCTGGATGATATTTCCAGTCACTTTTTTTGCCACGTCATTTTGTCTCCAGCTGCCAGAAGACATTTGAAATGCATCATAGTCACTACTCAAACTGATAACATGTGAGAGGTCCAGAAGAAATTGTTTATAAAATTTCTGACACAGTATGTCTTGTAATGCTGCTCTGTGTCATGTTCCATAGTTTTATGTCCTAATCTGACATTATGAGATTACATAATGCATTCGATCTTTAAACAAGTATTCCTTTGAAATGTTTGACAGAGTTATGGCACTTCAGGTATTATTTCTTATTATGGACAGATAGGTCAAATCTGCAAACAATTTAATGGCCATACATCGCTAGCCTTGTCAAATCAATCCTGCTAGCAAATGTGCTATCAGTGGTAGGAACATTTAGAAGCCTAATCCTTCAAGGTGCTAAACATACCAGTTCTCTTAACTCCAAGTGGAGCTGAAGGCTCTCAGCACCTCACTGGAGAAGGGCTTCAATTAGCCTGCTTTTATAGCAATCCTGAATGCATGGACTCCCTGCACGTATATTAGGATTCAAACTACCCTTCAGATTTACTTCATTGAAACCTGAGAAGAAGCTGTGCAACCGTGCACTAAAATGCCTCCATATGCTTCTTGGCTCCAATATGTGCTGAGGATTTTTTTTTCTTTCTCTCAGCTGAGAATGCCACTCTCAGTTCTGCTGAGCTTCAGAGAAATGTGGTGTTCTCATTAACACTTTAACCCTGATCCCAAATAAATTACCTCACGCCACCATTTAGCTTAGCAGCAACAGGCAAATTGAAAGGGTTTGAGGTGTCAAAAGGGGACCAAACTTGACCCCTGAATCCTAGGAAATAAATGTTTCCTTGTTTAAAGAGTTGGAGGAGAGAACAGTGCCTGAAGTGTACACAGCCTCGTGGAGCAAACATTGATATGATTAATCCTCAAACAGGTTGTCTGAAGAAGGATGGACAGATCTGCTACTTTCCTTTGTTGGAGCACTGACCTTATGCGTGTGTACATCAGCTGAAGCGCCATCTGTATGGGGATACCATCGGTCTCTCATTTTATTTGGCTCACTGTGTAACTCAAGGGGACTTCCTCTCTGACTCATCCAAACAGACAAAAGTCCTAATGAAGGAAAGAAAGATTGCACTAAGAGCCAGATGCTGGACCTGTAGGATTTCCAGGGCACCACTTCTACTTTTTTGAAGGTATCCTGGAAAAAGCAGCTTTCATTTCAGGGAACTGTAACGACTGAACTTTCATACCTCCTTCCTGAAGACGTATCGCAATATCTATCTTCTGATGTGCTGTGAAAGTCATAAGGCACTTTAACCCCCTCTCTGCATAGTGCCCAGGCCAGGAACGCACACCAAGGGGACAGCCAACTGCAAACGGCAGCAGATTTCACCAGACCCAACACATGTGTCCTGGCCCCATCTCCCCACTGCTTAACCAACACCCATTGGACATGTTTCTCTGCAAAACATTTCAGATATGCAATGCACGGCTGAGGGAGAAGGAGACAGGGTCATGACCAAGAAGTCTGAGAGGGAATGTGTGTGCCTGGGAGGTGATGGGCAGTGCAGAATGTTCCCTCAAGCCTCATGCATTTGCACTGAATAAATCAGC
This sequence comes from Morus bassanus, assembly GCA_031468815.1. Classification (NCBI taxonomy): domain Eukaryota; kingdom Metazoa; phylum Chordata; class Aves; order Suliformes; family Sulidae; genus Morus; species Morus bassanus. The sequence goes on along the minus strand of CM062574.1, from coordinate 25,641,573 downwards.
CCCAGGTTGCTTTAAAGTATGCATGAAATTTTTTGTAGCCAGGGGAGCATGTAGTAAGTGTGTCTGGGAATGAAAGGAGGGTCTGCACCAGCTCTGTATCATTACGAAAATTAACAGTCTAAATCAGGGATTATATGATGATTGTAGAGAGTCTCAGATGGTCTTGGAGCACCAACTGAAAGAGGAAGATGATCAAAATGCAGCTCTGGAATTGACCTCCAAATACTCCGACTGCAAACAATGATTTGTTTCTGACTCTGCAGAGCCCCGCTGTGAGGAGGCCTGGAGCCATGACATATAAAAAAGGAAAAAAGACTTTTAAATTGGCACAGAGAAAATAAATTCCATGTTCTAAACCTGACAGTTTAAATATGTAAATTTCTTTCCAGAAGCCACTAAAATAAATGCGGTAAATAAATAGCTTTAAGTATTTCTTCACTGTAACATTGTGTCCCTGCTTGCTAGGAAGGCATTTGTGTTCATGGAAGAGCCAAATCGATATGCATTTATTCCAATATAACTATTTGAATATTCCAATATAAAAGTTCATTTTGTAATAACAGATTACTGGTGAAGTAGCATTTAGCTGTAATACCACACTGGCATTGAGTAGTGACATCAAAGCTCATTTTACCATTTAATGAGAATGACTCAGCACTAAGTGAATTATGGGAGAATACCTTTTGTAGCACTTTACACATATGTAATTCCTCCCTATTTACCTCTTTCTTCTGAAGTATTGTTCATTGTGTTTTCTTCTTGCTATTCCAGTTTATTACAGCAGTATGAACTCCTCATATATTGACTGAGTCTGTGTACAAACATGCATGTATGCACATACTATTCTTAAGCCAATTTGAATAACTTTGGCTCATGAATAAATACCTCAGGAGTGCTCGGTAAGTCCAAGTAAAGCACACTATAAAAACAGAGGAAGTTTCTTATAAATCTTTCCAAATTTGTTCCATAATTCTGGGTTCTTTTAGGAAGTCCATAAGAAGGGACATTTAAGAAATAAGTGTAGTGAAATTAGAGCATTTTGATACTGTTTCTAATACACAGAAAGATACATCATCTCATTTCTGCTTTTCTCATATAGGTGTTGGCATGGTTAAAATCACGTCACATTTGTAATTATGAGACCGTGGTTTGAATTATTTATTATTCTCTAAAATCGTAATCAGAACAACTGAGATTTGCTGTGGCTCAAAATTATTTCTTAATCAAATAAAAATGTTTAACCATTTCTGATAACAAGTTGAGAGAAAAATAAATTGTTTTGTTCCTGTTAAAAAAGAAAATAAACAGATGTTGAAAGACTTTTCATGCATCGTCACAGGAGAGTTGTCAGGATATTCGTTCTGCTATTCTCCTACTCTGTTCCTATTCTTGTGAAAAAATCTATCACACTCAGCAAAGCCTCCAACAAAAGCAGGGTAAAAAAAACCTCCACAGAAAACCAGTAAAGAAATTCAGTTTGTATGAGCTTAGAGATTCAGTAGTGTTTACTAACGCAATCTCTGCAGATGCCACTCCACTAGTCAGTCACGGCGCCTGTGTCTTGGCAAAAGCATCATCTCCAGGACACAAGCGAGCATCTCCTGCACAGCGGCCACGGGGTCCAGATCCTGTGGTGCAGCTGCATTTTATACAAGCTATAAATTATTTACAGAAGTGTATCTTTTAATAAAGAAATTTGTTAGAATAATTTGGGGATTTTTAATTTATATTCTCAAAACAGAAGAACATGATAATCATACTGTTTATGGTTTAATCCTGTATAAATAGTACTCAAAATTGTGTACATGTATCATCTTCAGCTAGCAAGCAGTACAGTGTGTGCTTGATTTTAAGTGTGTAAGTAAATTCCATGGAAGTTAAAGGGAATTTTAAAAAGTATACTTTGAATGTTTTGCCAAATATGAATAGATATCCAAGGAGTACCTCAGTCGAGTTTACTTGCATCCCCTTAAATATAAACAAAGCAATTACTTTAAAGTTATATACAAAGGTACCATTTCTGAAATTGCAATGATCCATAACAGCAAGATGTATCCTATGGGCTTCAGAAAATGTTTGGCAGTTGAGATTCTCTGCACGTTACACAGTCAGACAGATTATCAAATGTTTTTGGCCATACAAATCACTGAGTTCTAAACCTATGATGACTGTAAGTGAGAAACAATTTAGTAAGTAAATGCTTTTCCAGTCACAAATAACCAGAAATACCACTTCACAGATATATTCAATAGAACTGAGCCACATGATTAAACTTTATCTTTCTTTTTTCTTTGTATGATCTACTGGTTTAAATATTTAAATGACTGCTAACAGTTTAATATAGGTTATCTTGATCACACAGAAATAGGATATGATTAAGTTCCTCGGTGTACTTGTCTATATCACACATATCCACTTACAAAGGCTATTGTCTGAACTCTTGAAAACAAAATGTCAATGAGGGGTTTCTTTTGTTGGCTAAGTAGCCATGTTTCTTCCTGGGGAAATGTGGAAGTGCCTGTATGCCCTAGGGAGAATTTCTTAAGAGATGCATGACCAAGAAGTTTGCCTTCTAAATTTCCAGATAGCTGAAGCAAAGAAGGACCAACAGAGAGTCAGAGAGCTGCTGGCAGGAGGCGACCACTGAGGCCTCTAGTCCAGCCTTCTGCTCAGATCTGGACTATTGCCATCTCCAGGTCAAGCCAGCCATGGCTTTGTATAGTCAAGTCTTAAGACCTCCAAGGACGAAGATTTGACAACCTCCCCAGGTGACCTGCTCCAATGCCACACCACCTCCAGGGGCAACATAGCAGTGCTGGTATTCAGCAATGTGCTCAGCTAGAGCCAAAGGCCCAAGGAGGTCACTGCCAGGTGGCTTAGTGGAGGTTTGTAATTTATTTATATTCAAATTGTCTACTGGCTCCTGAGGAGAAGTAGCAAATCAGAAGCCAGGTACCAGGCTGGCTTGTCCTTTTTGTTGCCTTAATTTTGTCTTTTCTGAGACTTTCACTTATTTGTGGACATCTCCCAAAAGCAGAGGAGTTTGCCACAGAAGCAAACCTAGACACTGTACTTGGAGTGGAGTGAGACTGATGAGTCTTGCTTGTATTAGGGGGTCACACTGAAATACCTCTACGGCTTGATCCAGCATCACCTGGTGAGAGATTATATGAGCCATGTAGAGCAGGTTCTAGTCTGCAGTTAGGTCCATTTAGCTAGAAGTCTGTTGTGATCCTGAAGAGCTTGGAAATATAAGCATTACATTCAAATGCGATGATGGAAGCAGGTTGTTGCTTGCAAGTTTGTTCCAGCCTGCAAGCTTGCTACAGCTTGTGAGTTTAATTTTAGCTCTGGAACTTGCTCCAGTTTTGTAAGGTTACTGAAATCCTGAGAGAAGCCAGATTTCTTACAGGCACCAAGAACAGCAAGACAGTGTTTTCTTAAGAATTAAGCCCCGCACAAAAGGTCCCCCCTAACACCAAGGGCTTGAGCCAGATTTTCCCACCTGTCAAACACATGCTAGGCCATTGCTATTTGATAGCAATTACCCCCCACCCCTTTCCTCCCAGCAGCTCCAGCTTAGCTACGAGGATTTAATTAGTGAGTTTTTGCCCAGCCCCAGAAACCAGGAGACACAAGGAAGACCAGGAGCCAAAGTTGCTTGGTGCTGTGCTTTATACTGTGCCCTGCTTTGCTTTGTCTCTGCCACCCGCATTGCCAAAAAAAACAAAAAAAAAGTTTTAAAAGTTAAAGCAGTGTTGGTTTGACTAACAGCCTGCTCCTTGCAAAGTATTTGTATTTGAGCTTATTGAACATTCATTATATATCAGACATTCAGCCTTGTAAAATTGATCCAGGAAAGGCTCACTGCATCAGCTGGGCTCCTGCCTTGCTGGCTGTGTGTTGAGGAGTGCATTGCTTTTGCTTCCACACTCAAGCAGATAGCACAGCAAAAGCTCTCTGAAGCAGCCTACCAGCGAGGGCACAATAATAGCTCTTTTCCTGACCATTAATTCAGACATCATGCGATCAGTCAAATGAATCTGTCCTCCTTTGCGGCTCTTGTGGAGATTGCTGTCCTCTCAGCTCCAGCAAAAGGGACCCCGACTCGGTAGCCTGTGTCTTCCTTTAATTAGAGCCGGTGATAACCCATGGACTGGCTCATTTTGCCAACAGCCATATATCACACAGCCATCGCTGCCTGGCATGAACAGATTGCTGTCTATAAACAGAGCACCTTTGATATGAAGACAGCAAGCATGGGAACACCCTGTGAGACCACAAATATAGCTCTTGTAGCCCTCCTCTCTGAGGCTGTCCCATACAGCCTGGCTGGGTTTTCTTGTGATTCCCAAGCTTTAATTTTGAACCCATGTCAGAGCTGAAAGTGGCACATCAGCCTTGAAAGAGCCCTTTGAAAATGTCTGTGTAGGCAGTCTCGTTTTAGCACCAAGCTTAACTGCTCCAGAGCAATCTGCATTTTAAGGAGAAACAGCTTTGGCAGTCCATCAACTTTCCTCTGTTTGTTGCTGCTGCATATTTTATGTCACCACCATATTACAAAATGAATACTCCATATTACTAAATTAATATTGGAAATATATCCTCAGCATTTTACGGACTTTATTTGTGCTTTGTTTTCATACAATCATCTTACTTTCTTCTCTAGAGAGTTAATAGTATTATTATCAAGGGCAAGCAAGCCTGGAATTAATCTGATTTAATGTTTAATTATTACTTATCATGTTTTTTAGATTACATACCAGCATTGTAGAATGCCATTTTACAAGCTAGAACAGAGAGATGCACAGTAAGCTGGGACACTGGGATTAGTCTGAGACCACATCAGTGAGGTTTTTCAGCAGTAGCATCAGCCATTGCATGGTGTGAGGTTTAGTTTAAATTACTGTTGCTCTAATCAAGGGAGCAGGCACAACACTTTGTCAGGAAGCTGAAAAAATAATAAAAATTTTAAAGCTGAGCTGAGAGCACCCACCTGGATAATTTTGTACTGAGCACAGCTTAGGCCTCCCAGCCTTCCTCTTTGGCTGCAGCTGTTGTCTGGAAGGTTACGCCAAGTGACTGCTATGAAGAGGAATAAAAAAGATGCTGAAAGAAGATTACTGCACATGTGTTTAGTATCATCAGTGTAAAGGCGATGGAGTATTTCTGTGGCTTCTTTTGAAAGCTGATAGGGCTGCGTTTCGCCTTGAGCGTACCTGGCTGCCTTGCCTGCAGAAATCCTGAACAATAGAGATTAAATTTTGGCCTCTCTGAAGTCCACGGATAAACGGTCTTTACTTTCTGCCTGCCCTGGGAACAAGGGCAGGGATCTGGCTGTGTCAGAAATCCCCTTGGTAGGGGCACCTGCATGAGCTGGGCAGCTGCAGCCCAGCCGCCTGCCTCGCTGTGCAGCCATGAATTTAGGAAAGCGCTGTGCTGAGGAGCCCTGTGTCAGCGAGATGGAGCCGGCGTGGCACACAGCAGTGCTGAGGTCTGCTCTGAACGCTGAGGATGACCTCAAGATATTCAGGGCAGGCCTGTGAGCAATCCCTTCCTAGGAGGACAATGATAGTGCACAAGCGAAATAGGGCTGTCTTCATGGTGTAGGGCTCTGCAGTAGGGGAGTGGACGCATGATAATCTTCTGACATAATTTCCAGGCTTTCTAATTTGTGTATGCAGTGAAACCCCGGTGCTCAGCACTGTGTAGGCATCAAAATCAATAGCAGGGCAGTACCATGCCGCTGAAGATGGGCTTACAGGCCCTGGGGTAGTGCTGTCCTCAGCAGGGTTAAGTTGTCTGCGTTATTCAAGTGTGGGGAGGGAGCTAGAGCTGCATCCTCAGGTCTAATAGGGTTAGAAATACTCAATTTCAACTCCCTTTACTCAGAAGAAGAAGTTACTTTTGTATTTCTCTGTCTCTCTTCTTTTTTAACTTGAAGAGTGATGGTAATAGTGGAGCTAAAGGGTGACTAAACATTGAATGCAAATTGTTTAATTTAAAATAGGGCTTATAACCTCCTGGCAAAATCCAGACAAATTGTTCCTAAAAACTCTTTATTAAACATCGCTTATTGTTGTCCACATTTGAAATTTTGTTTACATAAAGATTTAGGGGTAGTGCTAAATAATTACATGGCAGGATAATCTGTTCTTCTTCTATATGGTTATAATAATTTAAAAAATCTATCCATGGAGTAGTTCAGGAACAACTATTCTTCAGCAGCTATTTTGGGTCAACTCAATGCATAGTCTATTAGAGGTATTACTTCTGCTGCAGAGTAATGAATCATATTTGCAGTCAGGAAGTCACTTGTGTAATTGTCATTAAATTTAACGAATACGGGGCTATTTAAAGGGTTTTGGAATTGTCTGATGTTCTGGAAGATGCTGTTTCTCTGGAGGGGAAGGGTAGAAGCCCCTTATTCCAGCTGCTCTCAGTGGTTTAATACAGAAGAAAGGGAGCTATCAGGATTTGTGCAACAGGATATTGTCATGCTTTTGCAATTCCTATATAAAGTGAAAAGGGGGCTTTTTAATTTGGAAAATTGACTTGTAAGCTGGGTATAAAAGTATAGCAGAATTCCTCTGCATATTAAAGCCTAGCTTATCACTTTTAAAACCATTCTCTTTGATTATTTATTCTGAGTCCTGTGTTAACACAGGACTAAACCCCATATTGCAAATCAACACAGACTCTGAAAATACTCTGATTGTTGCAGACAAATTCCCTGGTGCTTCATTTGACAAAAAGATGGATTAGAACAAACTCCAGAGTGTTATTATTCCCACCTACATGAAAGATTGTTTCTTTTATTTGTATTAATTGCTGATTAGTGCTTTCTGTATCTTTAGCTCTTTCAGATGTTTTGAATGAGATGTATTGCTTTCTGTAGTTTCTTATCTAAAGGGAACCCTGACAGAAATCTGGTATCTTGGCCACCATGCACAAGGAAGTCATTGGTGTGCTCAGATGATGTACTTCAGGGAAAACCCTGGGTAAGATTCTTAGAGAGGTAAAAATAAGTTCACAGATAATACTGCAGACAAGTAATTCTCCACCCAACAATAACATCGTGAGTAAATATGGTAATTAACTTTAAATTGGAGCACAGAAGGGAAAAGGAGCTGAATGTGTAGGGCTTCTTGGGCATGTGGTGGTTGGGGAGCTTGCAGCAGTCCTGGCTGCAGGAAGGGAACAGGGCAGCCCCTCGCTGGACAGCTGTCTGACCGGGGCAGGGCTGCCTGAACAGCTCCTCCAAGCAAGCTGGCATTGCTGATATCATCTGCCTATGGTAATGCTCTGGGGCTTTTATTTATTTGGAAAAAAGCACAACGGAGTGGCTCCTACCCCAGTGAATTTGGATGCTAACTGGGACGGAGAGGGTGTGGGAGATGTCCTAGCTAAAGGCTTCATAGGCAGTTTGGCCTCGTACTGTCCAGTCAAACGTTGCGGGTCAGACAGTAACCCTGGGACTTGCAGCTGCTAATATGGCTCTTGGTCGTTACATCCTGGTCATTGCAACCATCTCAGCTGGGAGGGCCTTCTCAAACAAATCCTCTTAGTCTCACCATTCAGGATGAGCAAAGGCCTTTTCTCTGCCTGGGAAAAAACACTAGAAGAAGAAGCAGTTACGTAGGTAGGTGGAGGAGGTTGTGCTTAAGAACGTTAAAATGTTACTGAGTCCTCATTTAGCCTGTGGAGATCTCAAAATAGAAAAATCCAAGGCAGGTTGCCGAGAATTAGGACTGCACTTCAGCATCCTATCTGAGAAGAAAAGAAGAGGCTTCCTGAGGTTCAGGGGTCTGGCTTTCATATATTTTTTGCATAAAAATGATCACATCTTGGATGTGAGGAAACGAGGCAGTTATTTAAGGTATCAATTAACATGAGACCAATTTTTTGTCAGGTGACTGTCTTAAATTCAGCGGTGAGCCTCTCATGGCCCAGGTTTTGTTAAAAGGGGTAGTTTTAAAATAGCCCATTGTACGTCATCAGCTGATCTGTCATTTTCCATAATTCATGAGCACTGGGGCAGGATTAGACAATGGAGTCTTGGGTGAGAATTCATTAATTTCCTCCATGTTTTTAGAAATGTCAGAGGTGTAAAGCTGAGAATAATAAAAGTCAAACTCCTTAGATATATCTACTGTGCTAGGAAGAATATTACTCTGAGCATCTCTGATAGTATACAGTGTCTTAGCGTGCATGTGTCTTTAATTGGTATGCAAGGAGTTTATCTGCTTTACTGCCTGCACTTATCAGAAAAGATATAAAATGGGATGGTGATAATGGCTGCCTTCGAAGAAAAAGATATGTTCTTTCAAGAGTGTAAGTGCAATAAATCTTTCTAGTTTAAGGGCTCACTGGAAGCAGAAAGATTCTGTTCTGCTGACAACTGAATGTGGGGAACTTTCCCAGGGGAAAACAAATCATGTTTCTCTATTCAAAATGTAGTAAAAAGTCACTGAAATGTGGTACTCCAGAATGTATATTATAGTATTTCCTACTGATTCCTTTCCCAATTAAGACACACTTACATACTAATATGTTTCTCAAACGGTTAATATAAGCACTGAATACACTTCGAATACACTTGTGAATGACTCCCACAGTGATCTGCAGTTCAAATTAAACAAAAAAAAAAGAAAAGACTAAAAATAAGCAGTCAACTTTAGGTCTTTTTTAAACTATACCACAGGAATTCATTTGCCTGGAATAAAAGAGACAATGCTGAGTTCATTGCTATTCCAGAACCATTCTGCATGTCTATGAAAAGCAGAGTTAATACTACAGGCACCTACCAGGTCTTGAAGGGATCTTTTGTGAGTTGAAAAGAAATCGGTATATTTACTTTAGAAAAACCCACATTATTCATAAGAATCAAATGTTGTGCCTGACTGTTATGGAGAAACAAAACAGACAAGGGTGTTTTAAATTGATCTGTCAGTATGGTGCTTTCCAGTGCTCACTTTGTTCATGCAGCCAGCAACTGATGTTAGCATGAATTTAAATAATTCCTCTTGCCTTGAATAATGACCACGGAAGTTGAGTAATGGTATCTAGGAAATACCCTAACTTTTGAGGAGCTGCGTCTTATCTAGGACTGTTTGTTTGCTCCTCATGTCCCCCCACCCCTAATTGCAGGGAGGTGCTCCGCACAGCATATGACTAAACATAATACAATTTGATTTGTGTTGCAGTGTTCTCCAAAGAACAAATCTGTAAAATTACAGCATGTGAAAGCTTAACACAATGATATAAAACGGCAGTGGCACGGTTCATATCTTAAACTGACAGACTGATGGTGATTATTGCAAGGACAATGCCCTGCATATGTCAAACGATTTGCAAATAATTTATGTCACCTTATCCTCCATTATTGTTTTTGCAGAGGACATAAACTGTGTCACTAATATTAAACTGTCGGCAAAAAAAAGCCTACCTCAGCTTTTTACTAGCTGAGAATGCAAAGACATCTGCGCAGAGACAAACATGCATATGGCCATCATTTGTCCAACATCTTACACATTGTGAAGGTTTTTTACTTGAAATGCCAACCTATGTGGCAGATGATGTATGTGTTTCTTCAGTCCTGTGATTACCAGCACAGAGCTGCTCTGCAGTGCTCTTCACCTCATCAGTTCCACAAGCTGCACTCCAAGGTGTGTGAAACATTTGCAGGGAGATGGCATCTGACATGCAGCAAGGCAAAAGCATTCTGGTGTGACTATTTGACTCCAGATTTTGTTCAAATCAGGGTCAGATTCTGACCTGGAGAAATTAGTGTGGGTAGAGATTTAGCACTACAAAATAGCAATTTGAAAACTGAAATGAATATATTTTAAAGATGGGGAAGCAGAGGAAAGTGGTGCTGTCTCCCAGGTGACTCCCAAGGGGCTGTAAAGGAGAGGGGAAGGGGGAAGGCTTTATAAATGACCTGGGCTTTATTCTTTTGGAAATAAGCAGAGGACAAGGCAATCTTAGTCATTTCTACTTGTTAAGTCGCATCACCTCAACTGCTGGGTTCTTTGTTTACGTTTTGATGGTTCATTTATTACTACGAAGAAATGTCTTTGAAGGGTGATTTTCAGAGGCTGTTGTGATTAAAAAAGCAGCAAAGAATGCAGTGCAGCAGTTGGAGCTGGAGCTGGGAAACCAGCCTCCAGCCTCCTGCTCTAGATTTTGCCGTGCTCACATTTGGGACAAATTACTTGCAACTGCTGTGGCTTGACTTACTCTTCTGTCAGGTAGGTTTTTTTCTGTCTGACTCATCCACTTGGCTACATTTGCCAAGTATTTTGTAATCTTTGGCTAGAAATCACTCATTTGATTGCAGATTGGTGACATTTCAAATGGGATGCATCGAACAACATCTCTTGGCTTCAGTGCAAGAGATAGCTCCAATTCACTGCGGTGAGGGGGACAATATACTAGAAACTCACTGAGCTGATTTAAGGATTGAAAGGGAAGTCCATTCTCTTATTGCTACCAGTTTTTCCTCTTTTGGAAGTCTTATTTAAACGTTTTGCATTTTTTAACCCCCTCAGAAGTGAGGAATCTCCTCCTTGCCCTTCCAAGCTTTTCTCAGCCAACTTATCAGTAAATCACAGTTTATGACTACATTGATAATTTTTTTATTATTGTAATACAAACATGCCAAAGAAATTTGAGAGAACTGCATTATCCAAATGAAGTTTAGTCTTACTTTGCATTTTCCCAATGTTGAATTTTGTCAAAATTAAAAAAAAAATTAACACCAATTGCCTTGTTATTGGAATTGTTTGTGATTAGTGAGTTAGAAAAGCAGATTTTAGGCATTGTAGTTCATGGAAACACGATGTGTTTCCTGTGGCAGTAGCATTTGAACTCACTATAGATACATGAAGCAGAAGGTGGTAGGCTTGCAAGATGTTTCTCTCTGCCTAAACAAACCCTAGAAAGCATGCAGGTTTCTCTAATTGTGCTAAGGTGATTTTACTGGCACAAGGAATCTCTTTCAAAGCAGAGGGAGGAATGCAGTCCACAGGTGTGAAAACCTTTCCTAGGGGTGAGCACCTTCCTTTTCCCAGTGCAGAAGACCCTGAAGCGGCAGCAAAGGCCAGGATCACGAAAGGATGTCAGGGAGAAGGAGCGGCAGGGCAGGCCCCAGGAAGATGCACTGAAACAAATGAAAGTGCCTCCATAGAAACAGGTCTGCAGGAGCTGTCCTCTGTGTGTCAAAAGCATTTCCATCAGATGATGGGCAGTGTTTTCCACAGCTGTGTTTTTAGGCTTCACTACAAGTGTGCTTTGGCTTAACAGCAAGACTTTTGCACTCACGCTTGCATGTAATACACAAGTCACAGGCAGGTCTGTGATCTTTACACAGACATGCAGAAACCTACCTGCCTTTTACAAAACATTATAACCTGCAACAAAATATGCTGGAGAGAAGTTTATTTAAGCAGGTAAAAATGTACCCTTCCCATAATGCCCCCAAACTACTGATCTTCATCAACTGATTCCTTAAACATGCCACAACACAGACTAAAAGCTGCAAATGAAAGAGATCACGGAGATAGTCAGTAATCTCAGCTATATACTTCTTGGCTAGGAGGCATTGTAGATCAAGATGCTATGCAATTCTGAGGGAAGGAGCTGACAAAAACGGCAAAGGAATTTTAGAGAGGAATTTACAAGAATCAAGCTAGATACAGCAGTGGACCTAAAGGGTAGTTTTTATTGTCTTGACAAGAAAAAAAAGTGGGCAACTCTAAATCTAACAGTCCAAGTGATAACATCTGAGAGATGAAGGATAATTTTCACAAGATAATCTCAGGCAATAATCCTCTACATCAGTGACAAAACTGTTGGTGTCAGCAGTGAGAGAATGGTGTAACCAGCAACAGATAGCTTCAAAGTCAAAAAAAACCTGGCCAAAATTGTACTTTGTAGCTAAAAGTAGAGAGAGAGAAGGTGTCACCAGCCATAAGAGGATGACAGAAACAACTCAAGATGTATGACTAGGGAGGTGGACTTGCTGCTGACAAATCTTTGGCAGGAAGAAGTGATAGAAAGTGTAAATTCATCCTGAGAGAAGACAAACTTGGAAGAGGAAGATGCTCTGGGGCCTGGATCATGCCATAGTTTGACCAGACTAGCTGGGTGATGGCTGGTCTTCTTTCCAGCTCCACAGAATTTGTCACGGCTAAGCTCCTCTGGTTCCTCCCCCCAGTGCCGGCAACAAGGTTCATTCGGATACCCTCTGATGGCTGCCTGCTTAGCCTAGGAAGATGGTCTTGTGTTTGCAATAAGCTCTTTGCTGCTGCTTTTATTTTCTATGAACAATCATCGTTTTCATTCCTGTTTCAAATCTTTGTCACTGAACTGGGATTACAAACCCTGGAAGACTGATGAGTTGAGCAGTGCTTGCAGGGAAGGTGATCATCATGCCCTACATCCTCAAGATCTCTAATTTTCTTCTTAAATGAAGGATGAACTTTTAGGTAAAAAAAAAAATCTAGATGAGAGAGCATTTATGTGACATAAAGCTTGCTTATAAAAATGTCTTTATTGACAAACTGGGTTACTGTCAACATTAAGCCAAATAGGAGAGGCATGAGTTCATGTTGACCTCTCATGTCAGCTCACTATTTCAAGTCAGCCTCAGGGCACACTGGCTTGGTAGACAGGAGTTACTTTGGCTGCCACAGATGTCAGCAGGGGCAGTCTGTCTGTATCAACGGTGGGAAGCTCTTCACCTCAACTAGTACCAAATTTGAAGTCTGCAGCAGTAGATGGGAACGGTTCATGCTCTCTGTGGAAAAAAGCCTGTGCCTTCTTTCCAGCGAATGAATGAGTTGGAGCCAAAAAGGGTCTCTAAAACTCTCACTATTTTTTTCTGGTAAGCCTCAACAAACAAACAAAATTGCACCCAAAGTTTCTGCTTGCTTTCAGTGGTGGTGCTTCTCTCCTAGTCTGAGTTCTTTGACCATATTCAAGGCTAACAGTCAGTTTTTACATCTCATTTATGAACCCAGAAAATAGTGTTTCTGTGGACATTGCTACACGGTCATTTCCTCAGCTCCCCGCAATGGCCTTGCAGCGCGAGGATGTGGTATGTCATGGTGACTTGGTGGCTTAGGGTTGTAACAGCACACACAGACCTCATTTCAACATAATCACTTCTGTGTAAGCCAACCCTTTTTGTGTTTACATGTGAAATACTTCTGACCAGGCAGCTGGTATTTGTGGGCTCTTTTAATCCCATAGGTGACTAATGGCCCCAGTGTGGATATAGTTACCTGGGTGTAAACTTAATTCTCTTGATGTCACTGATTCTGTTCCCTGCACCCCTCCTATTGCCTTTGTACAATGGTGTTTTGCCAGGCTGGTAACTGTTCCTATGGCAAAACCTTCCAACCTAGACAAGCCCTAGAAGGTTAAAGTCATGTCAATGTTTCTTTTGAGCCAATTACCTAAGGGACTTTGAGCTCCCTGCCCAATGCTACTTTTTTACAAAATTGGCGTTAGGGTTGTGAGCCAAGTACTGCAAACCTGTGACGTAGATGAGTGCATGTTAGCAGTTAGCGAATGACAGAGGAGAGATCAGCCAGGAAAGTTTCAAACTACATTGGGGTATAGCCTGACTTTGCTAATGCTTTCTACTTCCAACTCCTACTTTTATCCTAAGATCAGATAACGAGTAGCACTTTTTCTTTGTAACAATTCATTAATCAGAGAAATGATCCTTGCTAGTGTTTAGATGTTTTACTTAATTTGGTACTTCTGGCCTGCTGCCCCGGTAGTGCCAAAATTATTATTTCTCACCCAGCAGGTGATAAATAACAACTTCAGTCATGATTAATACCATGAATTTCTCAACCTGACTAATGCAAAAAACTTCAAACCTGCAGAACAAGTGGGTGCTAATTGTTGTGAGAGCCATTGGAGCTGCACTCTGCTTCTAAGGAAAGAAAGCCAAAGGAAATGAAGCGTTTTCTAGCAGCACAGCTGATCCTAAGAGGCATCATTAAGTGCATCTCAGCAGCATTCTCCATGTGTAGGGTGGTGCTAGGCTCTTTTTTTCCACAACACTGAGCTTTAAGTACATTTGAGAAGCAGGAGATTGCCAGGTTATTTTTCTTTCCTTGGGGAGGAGGAGGGGAAATAAAAGGCAGAGAAAGTAGCAGATTAATATCTCATTAACACCAGTCAATACTATAATTTTTGCTAACCGATATGTGAAGAGTGATAGATTCTGGCAAAAGCTGCTACCACCAAAGTTCCTTCACATAATGCCTGTCTTGAAATCTCATCACAACATCATAAAATGTAGCATCAGAGACTCCCCAGTCAAGGAGAGCTTTCTTTAGAGAAGGACAGGAAAACCAGAGGCTCAGGAAGGGCTGTCAGGTGGAAACAATGATCCAATACTATAAATTAGCCTGTGGCTGAAATACTGGCCACTTTTGAATCACAAGCTGGTTTGCCACAGCCTGTGGTGGAGCAGGATTGTTGCTCTATTTTCTGTGCTGTACATGCAGTGGTGCAGGGTACCAGGATCCACAGTTTAGCTATGCATACAATGCTGTGCTTGTCAGGCAAATGAGACCTTTGCAACGTCTGGAATTGGCACCGTGTGTTTCTGATAGGAGCAGACACAAGAATCCAGCGAGGACACAAGCAGGTGACTGTACTGGGCAAGATTAGTCCCTTCCACAAACCCAAAGAAGCATCTCGGGAATGAAGGAGCAGTCCTGTTTTCACCAGGACTTTCCCAATTGTTTTAGTTCCATCAGGCAAGGAAAGCATCTGCTACTTTTCAACTAGCGTTTAGCTCAACTTGAGCATCTCTGTATGAAGCTATTAATTTGTGGAACAAAAAGACTGCAAGAAGCAAACCACCACAGGCAAGTGATTTGTACATTGTTCAGATTCGGTAATGTCTATTCACTTGTAGTTATAAGTGCTTTTATGACTTTGTGTACTGTTTTGGTTGAGTGATTTCTGCAGTTCCTGGTGGGGCGTATTCAGAGGATGTATGTTAAGCCATGGTGCAGCTGCTCCTGACATTCTTTCTGTTAGAAATCTAATTTTTTGTCTTAATTTTGGGAAACTTAAGAAGTTCCAGCTGTCTCCTTTCTTCACCCAAAATAGGCTCTAGGAGCTTGGGCTTTTTGAGTTTGAAAAGCTAGGAAAGAAAATCACCATCCACACTGTCCTGCTATATGAGACAGACCATAGGCCTTCCTGGCCTAATTCCTGCCTCTGGTAGAGCAGTCGTACTTCAGTCATGGGCGATCTGGAAAAACACACAACCCAAGAGTCTAATTCCCATAGACTGCACTTGCACAGCCTTGTCTACTAGAG
This sequence comes from Morus bassanus, assembly GCA_031468815.1. Classification (NCBI taxonomy): domain Eukaryota; kingdom Metazoa; phylum Chordata; class Aves; order Suliformes; family Sulidae; genus Morus; species Morus bassanus. The sequence continues at coordinate 25,626,216 of CM062574.1, read as the reverse complement.
GGCTGCTCAGACTGACAGAAAGCCCTGTTTCCTTGGCCTTGGGTAAGGCGGGTTGGTTGACTTGCTCAACTCCCTTGCTAGAAAGGTTATTGGATTTGGGTTGGTTTTGCTTTTTTCCACCCTTAACTGGTTTTATTGCTGGTCTTGTTTCAGCCTTCCATTCTTTTTCTTCAACGGTGTACAGCATTTTAGGAGCAATCGGCATCGGTGTCCTTTATAGGATTGCAGCTTCCCAGAGTTAAAGCATTGCTTACAAGCTTTGGTCTCAGCACTCAGCTCACTCTGCTCTGTAGCAATACTCATGCTAGCAATGTTATTTAAAAAAAGCATAATGGTTTCTTGTATTTATGAAGCACAAAGTATATCCTTTGTGTAAGATTTTAATAGCTATTTTCAACACTGGTAGCAAAGACAAGATTTTCCTTGTAGTTTTAAGTTTAGATATCGCCTAGAATGAGGTGCAGCCTGAACTACAAACCAGCCCTGTGGCAAACATGCTGTATAGAAAGTACGCTTTTCAGTCATGGAATTAAAGAATGCTTTTCCCAGTTAAATTTCATTTTACTAATTAAGTTATCAAAGTCACATACAATGAACGAGGGGTGGTTAAACTTTCAGAAACTATTCAGTTTAGCTTCCAGAACTCAGTCTCTGCTTCTCCTGTCACTTCAGGATTGAAAACTCCATGTTATTTGCCTGTCTCTGTATCATTAAGTGCAGTCTGAGTAGCTCAGATGGATTTACACAAACTTTGTAACGGATCAGTATCTTTTACTGAATGACTTTTACAGCATTGGAGTATATTTTCTAGATGAGACATTCAGTATGGCTACCTCAGTGGGGGTTTTTTATCCTCTGAAGTTACAAAGGTGGTTGTATGTTACCACACAAAATTTGCAATAACTATCTGTTCAGCGTTCAAAGTGTTGTATTACCGGTACTTGCTCTGCCTCATGGAAACCTTGCTAAAACAGTCAAAGCTGTTTCAGAGCAATTGCTAAAATTTGGTTACAAGTTGGCTAATGGCCACTGCAGCCTTGAAAGAGGAGGAATATGGGCCCACTTGTACTTTTTCGGACTGCGTATGTTAATGCCTGTGCATAGGTGGGTTTGGAAATCCATTAAGTAAATTACTGCTGTAGTTCAATCTACTGGTAGCAGAAGAACTGCCAAAACCACAGAAGCTATGTTAAAATCTTTACTCATAAATGGTGCTCTGTAAATAGCAGGAGGTAAAAGGCAAGTTTAATTGCTCTGGATTAAGATACTTCAGTTTTCACACAGGATTTCCCCATCACTGTGGCATTGCTAGCTTTAGAGACTATTAGAGAGCATTTTTCTCTCAAAGTAGTGTATATCATAATATTCTCTCCAAACTAAAAAAAAAATCCACAACAAATTCTTTTCCAGTTTTTCTAGAAACTGCATTAATGCAGAAAAGGAGGTTTGAAAGAAATATCTGGGTTCTCAGCTACCGACTGCTTTGATAGCAGAAATTGTCACTTAAGCAGTGAAGAGCTGATGGGTTTTAGTTTGAAAAGGTATCCAACATACATGTGTGAAATTTTAAGACTGAAACGCAGGACAAGGGCAATTTTCCTCTCCTGGCAAGAGTGATTTGATAAAAGGCGAAGATCCCCTTATGCATTGCTAGGTATGTCAGTGTGACTCCAGTAGGACTTCTGTATCAAAAAGCAGGCAGTACAAATTCAGCTTCATTTTCCAGTCGAGCTGACAAGGGTGGTCCCCCACAGGGAATGAGTAAGGAGTAGTGGTTCATGAGCCACAGAGTCAAGAGACACCCAGCCAGTCCAAGGTACACAGCTGCTTTCTGCCCAGTTTTTGAGAGAGAAGGAAATGGCAGCCAAAAAAATCTCATGACCATTGCACAACCAGTTCAAGCCATTAAGTATTTTGACACCAAGGAGTATAGTCAAAAGAATATATTTCATGGTAAGAAAACACAACAGTTCCAACTAGCCCAGCAGCCTGAGCTGCTTCCCAGTTGTGCCCAGGACTTCCCAAGTGCATGAGGACTTGTTTTGCCACCAGCATATTCCTGGGGTTACTGGCGCTTTTGGAAAGTGTCACATACAACTGACAAAGCAGAACAGAGTGGTGCCATTTAATCTGTGCGAACATACACTAGTCAGATCGAGTCCTTGCCTACACACATGAACTCTCCCTTGAAAAGTTCCACATTGCCAGGGCTTTTGGAGCACCACAATGATATCTCTTATGATATGTCTTTGTTTATCACTGTATAATTGTGCCTGCATGTACCATAAGATAATTTAGAGGCAGAAAGACCAAGGCATGCCAGCCACAGGCTCATACCAAGTCCTTCTGCTACGAGAACTACCCCAGCAAGAATGTCAAAGTTCAGAAGCAACATTAACATACTGGAAGTATGAGTTATGTATTAGTTAATAGTAAAATATTAGTTATATATTATACTTAATTCATACTGAAGTATGAGTCCCAGCTAGAACTCAATCTGGCTGCTGTTGTAAGGGATAACAAAAAATGTTTTTACAAATACATTAACAACAAAAAGAGAACCAAGGAGAATCTCCATCCGCTATTGGATACGGAGGGGAAAATCGCCACGGAGGATGAGGAAAAGGCTGAGGTACTTAATGCCTTCTTTGCCTCAGTCTTTAACAGTCAGACCAGTTATTCCCAGGACATTCAGCCTCCTGAGCTGGAAGACAGGGACAGAGACCAGAATAAACCCCCCATAATCCAGGAGGAAGCAGTTTACGACCTGCTGAGCCACCTGGACACTCACAAGTCTATGGGGCCAGATGGGATCCACCCGAGAGTACCGAGGGAACTGGCGGAGGAGCTCACCAAGCCACTCTCCATCATTTATCAGCAGTCCTGGTTAACAGGGGAGGTCCCAGACGACTGGAGGCTTGCCAATGTGACGCCCAGCTACAAGAAGGGCTGGAAGGAGGATCCGGGGAACTACAGGTCAGTCAGCCTGACCTCAGTACCAGGGAAGATTATGGAGCTGTTCATCTTGAGTGCGCTCACCAGGCACATGCAGGACAGCCAGGGGATCAGGCCCAGCCAGCACGGGTTCATGAAAGGCAGGTCCTGCCTGACCAACCTGATCTCCTTCTATGACCAGGTGACCCGCCTAGTGGATGAGGGAAAGGCTGTGGATGTTGTCTACCTGGACTTTAGCAAAGCCTTTGACATTGTCTCCCACAGCATTTTCCTAGAGAAGCTGGAGGCTCATGGCTTAGACAGGTGTACTCTTCGCTGGGTAAAAAACTGGCTGGATGGCCGAGCCCAGAGTGTTGTGGTGAATGGAGCTAAATCCAGTTGGCGGCCAGTCACGAGCAGTGTTCCCCAGGGCTCAGTGTTGGGGCCGGTCTTGTTCAATAACTTGATAAAGTTATCTGAATGAGGGGACTGAGTGTGACCTCAGTAAGTTTGCGGATGACACCAAACTGGGCAGGAGTGTTGATCTGCTCGAGGGTAGGAAGGCTCTGTGGAGGGATCTGGACAGGCTGGATTGATGGGCCAAGGCCAACTGAATGAGGTTTAACAAGGCCAAGTGCCGGGTCCTGCACTTGGATCACAACAACCCCATGCAACGCTACAGGCTTGGGGAAGAGTGGCTGGAAAGCTGCCTGGCAGAGAAGGAGCTGGGGGTGCTGGTGGACAGCTGGCTGAACATGAGCCAGCAGTGTGCCCAGGTGGCCAAGAAGGCCAACAGCATCCTGGCTTGTATCAGGAATAGTGTGGCCAGCAGGAATAGGGAAGTGATCATGCCCCTGTACTCAGCACTGGTGAGGCCAAACCTCAAGTACTCTGTTCAGTTTTGGGCCCCTCACTACAAGAAGGACATTGAGGTGCTGGAACGTGTCCAGAGAAGGGCAATGAAGCTGGTGAAGGGTCTGGAGAACAAGTCTCATGAGGAGCAGCTGAGGGAACTGGGGTTATTTAGTCTGGAGAAGAGGAGGCTGAGGGGAGACCTTATCACTCTCTACAGCTACCTGAAAGGAGGTTGTAGTGAGGTGGGTGTTGGTCTCTTCTCCCAAGTTACTAGCGATAGGACACGAGGAAATGGCCTCAGGTTGCATCAGGGGAGGTTTAGATTGGATATTAGGAAAAATGTCTTTACTGAAAGAGTGGTCAGGCACTGGAACAGGCTGCCCAGAGAGACGGTGGAGTCACCATCCCTGAAGGTGTTCAAAAAATATATAGACATGGCACTTTGGGACATGGTGGTGTTGGTGGCTGGTTGGACTTCACAATCCTAGAGGTCTTTTCCAACCTTAATGATTCTGTGATTCTGTAAGTAGAAACAGTGAGACAGACGCTTACCTAGCAAATTCATTTCTCAAACAAAGAGCAAGAAAACTGAGTATTAAAAGTGGGAAATCATAGGAAGAAAAAAAAAAATGTAAATCCAAAACCCAAAGGTGAAAAAGAAATAAAAGCAGAGGCATAGCACATGTAAGAAGTAGTAATGACAGCCAGGAGCTACTTTGACACAAAGTAAGAACTGACTGAATAAAATCACATCACTTGGGTGCCGCAGAGCTCCAAGACATTTTTGTCACCCAATTCCTGAATGAATTTTGGCTGAGGCAGGCAAAATTACCATCTCTAATGAGTCCTTTCATTCCCAGCTTAATTATTTTAACTAGTTTACCTTACAACTGTCTTCTAGGTGTCGTGTGAACAGGGTCCCACTCATTTACACAGACATTACTTAACTAGGCATAAAACTCAGTAAGAAAGGCATTTAGAAAAATCAGAGAGACACTTTTTAAAAGACTTTATTTTTTTTTAATATGAATACAATATTTTTTCCAAGGTCACTTTAGAGTAAGTGGCATACAGGCTATTGAAATGGAAGTGCCCATACACTTGTTTCAGGTTAAATGTGCACAATATATTCTACAACACAAGAACTGCATTTAGAGTTTTTTCTTGCTCCAGAATGATTTGGCAGCTTCAAGAAGCTAACACACATTTCCATTCTCAAAATCAATTCATTGAACAACAAAACCCAAAACTGACATGCAATCCACTCCAACCACCAACCAACACACCTATCTCAGTAAGGACCTCTTAGCAGATCGGGCCACAACAGTTGCAGAGCTGTCTTTATCATGACCCAAAAAGTACTGTTGCTCTATTCGCCGACAAAAGGCTGTGAGATTACTGTAGTTTTTCACTTTTTCAGAGAGTTCATCAGTGATTAGTTGAGTAGTAAGGATTGTGAACAGATGTCCAAATACCAGAGCATCTAATTCAGTTGGTCTGCAAAAAACAAACAGGAAAAAGAGCAGGTATTTTGGAAGGCAAGTCCCGATCAAGAAAAACCCTGCTGTTCTGAGTAACTTTTAGATAGCCACACAATCTAAGAACTGGGAAGAAATCAGGCAACACTGAACCTAAAAAATGCATAAGAGCTGTGTATACAGTATATAAGCATACTGCTAGTTCTTAGTATGGCATCTTTCTTTGCTTTTAGTAGCTTGGAAAGGTGGAAATAACACTACTTAGAAGGGGCGGAGTTACTGATCCAATATCAAACCATGCTCCACCTTTTAGTTCTGTAATAAGGGCAAATGCTTATCAGGTCTTTGGGGTTTTTTTCTTTTTCCTCTGCAGATGTATATAAAAAAAAACCAAACAGCTATTATCTCACAAACGAAAAAAAAAAGCATAAGACCCCTATTCCCTTTTTGTCCTTTTCAACAGTCAGGAATTATTCAACCAGTAAGAAAAGGAGCTCCAGGGTGACAGCAGCTGGAAACATCTCTTTTCTGAAGGGGACTACACATAAGAAAACACATATTTTGGGAAACAGTGGTCTGTCTGTTGAATGTTTTCAGTCCTACCTTATTTTAGGTACAAGCCTTCTGAATTGTCATCTTGCAACTTTGTACGTACGTAGCCCATATGCAAATAATTTTTTTTTCCAAATATATTAACTTAAGAGTCCTTCTTTACTAATGTTCAAGGTAAGCAACCTGAGGGTTTTCTACCTGATAAATTTTTAGCTTTTCTATTTGTGGATCACTAAGCACTCTCCAGTGGATAGGTGGACCCTTGTATAACAAACTTAAATCTGGCAGCAGGAGGCTGCTTTTTGTATTTACCTCCTACAGACTCCCAGCAGTCACATACTGAAAAATCCTGGACTAAGAACACATACTCTCTTAGTAATATTTCAGACAGCTAAAAAGCTTAAAGGTTGAAACTGTACCAAGAAGCCTGATTAACAAACAATAAAAACAAATTCCCCAAGCTACAATTCTTTACAAATACAGAAAGAAAATTTAGGAGATACTATGTTTAAGAATGATTTGAGAAGATGCACTTCAAACTTGTCTTCTATAATGCATACTTCTCTATCTACTCAATTTATACTACCCACCTAGGCTCATCTTGGAAAAGATTAAGGGGCAAAGACACACAGAAAAGTAACCAAGACCATATGCTGCCTTTTGAAGACATCTCCCTGTCCAAATGTAGTTAACTGAAGTCCAGACCTGAGCATTTCTAGTCTGGTCTATGCACAGGAGACAAGAGGGAGCTAATGTTACAGATTTAAATAACATCACATTTCAAAAATATTGAATTATTGGAGAGAAAAAAGAAGGAAAAAAAAAGGCGTTTTACAATTGGAAGAAAGGGATGAAAGCAGAGGACTTCCCATGAAGGCCAGGTTGTTCCTTTTTTCTCCCCTGGGAATGTGAATCTTAGTTTCCACTTTGCAGCTGATCCTTTGTCAATACAAGGCTAGCTTCTCCCGCGGTTCTTGCAACTCACAGGCACCCTCACACTAATTCAGTTCATTCAGAGCTGCCCCTGGTGTTAAGAAGGGCGAGAGAAGCTGTCCCGGTCAGGACAGCATGACATACATTCACTCCCCTGTACCTAGTAGAGAATGTTACCCATGAAATAGAAGTAAAGCTTTAAATGTATCATTTTTAATAAGAAACTAACTATATAAAGGTGTACACTTGTAGCCTACATAAGTTGTGGTAGACTGTACAGAAGACAAGCAGGAATAAAACTAAATCATAAACAGAAAAAAAACACAACTGAAACTTACAGAAACTTTCCTTTTAAAACCTTTAATTACTGATTTCCAAAATTTCATGTTTATATTCCAGTCACACATTTGTATTTCCTCAACTAATCATGTAGCATTAAAATAAAACAGGAGTTTTCCATGTATATATATATGTGGATGTATATCTATAGCTCACATTCCTGGATGTAATATTTCACTATAAAGTAACTTACTGCTTATTGAAGAAATATGGTTGCGTTCCTAATCTCTGGGAGAGAGCCTGACAACACTGATCTACGTCTTCAAGCACCTATCAAACCACACAAGAAAGAAAACATCCGTATTGTCAGGAAATACCAACATTGCAAATAACAACCTCCTTACTATATTTGCACTGATGGTGGGAACAAGGTACATACAATGTTGGAACGTCAAAAGCTGTTAAAGTCAGTCAAACCTACACAGGAGGCAGGTAGCTAAGTGTTACTTAATCTAACATTTGATGTAAAGCAATTCTGATTAAGTGCTTCCCATAACATTTATAACTTAGGTTAATTAAAGGTACTGACTTATACCTCAAAACTGCTTTGCTTTTGTTTTTTTTAAACACCTCTGAAAAGGGAAGCCACAATCCTGCAAAGCGTGCCCAGTAACGCCATAGAGGAAGCGCGGGCCATTACTTACAACCTATTTTCAGGACTACAGCCTAAACTAACATCACCAGAGACGTATACTCATGGTAAAACATCCTTCCTCCCACCCCATCAGGTTGCATATAATTCAAGATTTATTGCTGCTGAAGGCAAATACCTAACTCCAGATAATGTTTTAAGTACAGAATGTATTTTCTACTACATCTGTTTCAAGAAAGTGTTACTCTCCAAAGCCTTTAAGAAAAAGAAAGAAAAAATAAAACAGGGTAAAGAAATAAGATTCACTTTTCATACTGACCTGTTCAAGTGTCTTGCCAGCCCATCCAATGGCTTTCATCTTTCGCCTTACCTCCCACTGCTTCTGATAGGACAAAATGCGGTTAAGAGGCCACGGGTAAGGGGAGCCATACCTCGGGTGAGTAATCTTTGTTTAAAAACAGAACGGTACTGTGTTATATTATAAGAAAATACAGATACCTCTACACACAAAATAGCTAATATTCACATATTTCTATCAGAAAGGGAGCTGTATAAGAGAAAGCGAGTTGTGTGATACGCTGTAATTATTTGCACAGAATTTATAGTTTGCAGCATAACAATTTAAAGGTATTACTTCAGAAACATATACAAAACCCGTATCTATTTTGCAGTCAGCTACCTCCAGTAATGACACAACTTCCCTAAAAAGTATATGCAAGTGAAATTAAAGTGAAAAGACTGTATCATTAATGGTATAAACCTCAATGTTTCATTTATGAGTAGGGACTTGCAATTGTGAGCAAAAGTGTTTTCTCATTAAATTTTAATTAAGATAAATGCTGCAGAACCACTCACCTCCTCTGCTGTAACATCATCACACCACTGGAGATAGAGCTAGGAACAGAAAGAAGACTTACTAAAACTTCCTAATAAAGGACAATACAGAGACAATCATTTCTCACTAGTAGAATTTTCTATATTAGATTGAATTTCCATTTCATTCCTTCTGTTAGACCTCTGAATGTAGAAAACAAATTAAAACTGGAAGGCAAAAGCCCAGTTGCTAGTCCTTACTTCGCCAACACCAGGACCAAGCTGAAGCCAAAGGCTCACTCCTGTTGCCCACAACGCGCACAACTCAGCGCACAGGTTACCAGCCTTCAGCCACCTGCAGCTTGCCAGCATTTCCAACGCTGTTCCTGTGCTGGGATTGTGTCACGCTCACTGGCCACGGATGCAAACCACAGGGCATCCCAGCCTCCCACTAGGTGCATGAGCACGCACACTATGAGAGGTGACAGCGGGGTGCCTGGCCAGCTGTGGGGTGGGGTAGGATCGCAGGAGCCACCGGCATTTTCCATCTGCAGAAATCGGTTACTCCTACAGCTACATGACGTGCTTCAGGGTAGGTCAGGGGAATCATACCTGTGGCTTGTGCCTACAGGAACATTTCTGCAAGCAATCCATAGGCTACAGAGAATTTATTCCTGCCTCCTTTCACCTCAAAAGTTGATGACCTAATCTAAAAACAAGCAGTATTTCCAATATAGGGAAAAATCCTAAAGCTTTCTTGCCTATAGTCATTTATGTAAGTGTGTGAAGTTACTATGGTTTGCTGTACCTCTGCTGTCAAGAGCATATTATTGACTAATTCCATGTAGGCTTTCATCTCAGCTTTTTGGACTTCATCCAACCCATCACTGAGAGAATGGCCCTAATAGGGAAAAGAAAGGAAGGAAAAAAAAAAAAAAGAGACACACATATGTAAGAAAGGATATAGGAATATTCAGCAACACCTGACCCAAGGACCTCTGACGTCAATGAGCTTTGGCTCAGATCCTGATCTCTTACACAGTTCAATAACAAATTACATATGCAATTTTTACATACAGTGTCCTTCAGAATAAAAAAAGCAATCATCATTACGTAATACAGCTAATCCACAACAAATGTAATCTATTATCAGTTATCAGTGAACCCAGTTTGAGCACACAGCCTCCTGGTTACCGTTATCTCTGTGGCAAGAAGTAAACACAAATTTACATCTGTGATACAGCTTTATCAACTGCTCAGTGAAAAGACAATGTTTTTAAAAATATGGGTGGGAGGCGGGGAAGCAAAGGCAAATTTAAGCAGTTCTGACACTTCGAGATTTAAACCAGTCAGTTCTGCGTTTAAGAGCTCTGAGACCCAGAGACAGGGCACGTAGAAAAACAGCCTCAGAAACTGGCACTGAATTTACTTCCAGAATGTGAGCAAATGGCAACGAAAAACATTTCCACCTCAGCAAACTCCTATTTCAAGATATCTTTCTTTTAAAACAGCACTAGATTTCTACACTGTTTTAACAAATTAAGTAACATTCCAGAAGAGCACATCAAATCAGCACAATGCTAAGCAGGATCAACATGCTATTCAGTAATTGATGAAAACAATGTACTATTATTACCTTGGCTTTTACAAACTGGACTATGGGCCCAAGTTCAGATACTACTTGATTTCCCACATGAATAAAGGGTACTTTGCCTGTAAAATAAGAAATATATTTCAGTAAGAGGTTTTTATACATGTACAACATAATTTCCAATTTTCAAAGCAATTAAATATTGCAGGTACACCTGAACATCAGCATTTTTTTCCCAATGTGCACAGGTAAAGCTCTAACATACACCAAATATTTGTACTAACAAACATTTTCCTCCTGATCTTCTAGCTCCTGACCCTCTTCTACATGCAATACTTCCAATTGTGTATTTCAAAGTTACTGAGTCTATCAACAAGTTATCCATCAAAGTGTATTTTAACAATGGATTTTGCTTTCCTGGAAAGACTCAATTCAATGTTTCTCTGAAGTACAGCTGGGAAATCCCAGGAAAGCAGACAGAGCGCTTGGCTAGTTTTATGGCACAACACGTTCCCACCCTCCCTTCTAACCCGCTGGCGGGGAAAGGGCTGCTGAAAGGATAACAGGAGATGTGGCACTGTGCCCAGAAAAGCAAGCGGGGGGAAGTGCAAACGCACACTCAGCAAGGCAGGGTCTTGACTCTCCCTCCTCCAGTCCTTCAGATTTCCAATGACTGGGCCAGCCGGCTCCTGTTGGCTGCCCCAGTCTTCACCCTCTAGTTGCAAACTGGCATTTTCGAGTCCCCATGGCCCTGGGGTCAGGAACAGGTTCTCAGTGTGAGACCCACAGCTTCATGATCTGGGGGGCTGGGAGGGGGAAGGAGCTTCTTCATCATCATGGAAGCAAAATGGGGTTAAAGCTTAATACTAGTAAGGCTCAACATTCTGTCTATCAAGCTGAGCCCTGAGGGTCCAGCATGGAGCCGGGCTGAAAACAGCCAGTCCTCAAAAGGAGACTGACAAATGACTGTGTCACTGGTGGAACCTGTGGGGGTGTGAAGGGCTCCCGAGTCTGTACACACCACCTTCTCTGCTTGGTAACTTTTCTTACATGCAGAACTGAGCCAAAACTTTAAGGCAGGCAGAGATACAAGAGGAAGCCCTGTTACACACAGCAAGCCACAAAGAATGACAGAAGTTGCCTTACGCCCTTTTTTCCCAGCTCTCACGATGTGAAGCTGAGGGCTCCTGCTCCAATCCACCCTAACTACATGGGTCATTCTGAAAATCTTCATCCAAATGCAATTGACAAACATCAACCGTGAATTTAAGACTAAATCTTTTAGGATAACTTACATGACTGAAATCATCCATAAAATGGAGATAAATGCTGGATGTTTTCTATTAGTGAGAACGTCCTCATGCCCAAAGGCAGTAAACGAGCCTGCACAGTGCAGTGGGGCACAGCGCACACTTCCATTCCTGCCTCTCACAGTGGGCAAACTCTGCTCTCGATAGACAGTCCAAAGAGCAAGAATCGGTACCTGCCTGACTCGAAATATCTTATGGGCAATACATTCACTCTTTTCATTGAAACACAAAACCCCTGCTGTTCAGCCTAGCTCAAACACAGTTCATGCTAACAGCAGATTCAGTCATGGTTTTTATCATGAGTCACTTCTCACTGGCTCGATCAGCCTAAGGATAATAAATGAAGTGCATCACACCAACAAAGGCTTCATCTGCATCCACACGCTACATGCTGCAGAAGGAAACACAGACCTATCTGAGCTGCAGAATTCAGTGGCTTCAGTCAGTCTGTACTTCACACACCAAGACAATCCTTTGGTCTTCCGCTTTTGACTCCTTCAGAATGGGTTTCGTCATTATGACGACTATGAGATAAATAACCATCCCCCCCCCAAAACAATGAGATGCAGATCTCTGTCTGCTGCTGCTGTGAGACAGGGGGGAGGTGGGGAGGGAGAAGAGAGCAAATGAAAACCTTCTCTGAATTATCATTAAACAATCAAAATATTATAAAGGAAGGAAATGGGGAAAGTAATTAAAAGTAACAAGGACTCCAGGAGTAAGGGCAAAAAGAACACATGTATTTCTACCTACATTTAAAATTGAAGCAGTATCATTTTCCCCCTGGTGTACCTTGTTTTCAGCAGAAGGAAGGAAGGGCTTAGATCCACATTATAACATCAGATGTCAGCAACCGTGGACATGGAGTGCAGGTGGCAGAGAAGAGAGAGGATGCGACTGTCACCAGTCCTGCTCCTGTGCGTGCAAGATGCCCCTCTGTGCATGGATTCAGCATTTCAAAGCTACCTTTATTTACTAACAAATAGTTTATACACCTCCATATTTTGCTGTATTTTCACTGCTGCTCAGCAACTGGTTTTTTTGTTTGCTTTTTTTAAATAGCATAACTCCAGCTGCTTTGACTGAACTATCAGTAGCAGCAGCAGAATCCATGCAGTTGGCAGACATGTACTGACAGGCACTTCCATGTGGCAGGCATCAGCCAAAATCAAGTAATTGGTAAATAAGTATCTTCTCACACAACAAAAATCTGAGGAGTGCAAGGATTACCAGACTTTTGCGCCCAGCATTCAGCAATTCTCTCTGATTCTTAGACAATCTTCTGGAGCCAGCCTCTGGAGGTTTTTAGGCAACCAGTCACCTCCAGCAGAAGGCAGACTCTGTACCCTTCTAATATTTAATTTATTGTTGGTGGGTTTGGATTTTTTTCCAGACAGTCTCATGGATCAGAGAAAGATTTGAAATCACCTGTCACCCTTAACAGTGACAATGCACCCTTCAATATTCTCCTGTATCAACGTCCTGGCAATCATTTTCCAGACTGGGTAACAAAAGATACTCCTCTGGTGTTGTCTCACCCCAGCAATGGGAAAATATAACAGCATTCACGGGAATATTCCCTGGATGCAGAATAAAGCCACTTTTGGAAACGTAAGTCTTTCTGCTTCAGGACACAACAACTCTCATGTATTTCAGAGAAGGTTTCCGCCAGGCATTTGCACTGTCTGAATGCTATACATAGGTACTGCAGTCGCAGGCATGGTTACACATTGTGCCAATGTTTGCATTTGACTGTTTTAATTGTTCACAGAGGAGAAACTGCACTGAAGAGGAGGGGAGAAGGCAACCACGCACGGTAGCACTGACCGACTGTTATCAGCAAGACAAGGCGCAGTTGCCATGGTATCAAAATGGAGGTATAACATAGTAATCTAAATGAAGGCCACACTTACCAGATGGGGACATGTACTCAGCGTTTGCCCTGCAAACCACCCGGATTGGCAGATTGCACATTTGCAAAAAGGCCTGGAAACAAAGAGTCACATTTAAAAAGCATTAATACACCAGTGACAAATAAGCATGTTCTTCTCAATACATTTAACTATGTTTTAGCTAGTTCTTAGCACACACTTAGGAAGTATAGCTTCTTGCATACTGCTTTTAGGAAGAAGGAAGGGTAGGTTAAAGAAAAAAAAAAGGGTTTTCTAACTTCCTTAAACAGCTGTTTATCATCCAGTCATTGGCTGGAATTCTCTTGAAATTTCATCTAATTTTACTGTTTTTCTTCAAGATAAGCAAAGAAGCAGTATCTGACAGACACTGTTAGTGCTGTGGCTGTACAAAATTAAGTGACATTTTGCCAGTCCTGAAAATCATAGTACTTACTTACTACTTCTGGCTAAAGCTGGCTAACCAAGTTCATGTTGTGTAACACAGCAAACACATATAGCACCTTCCCGCATTATATTTATAATAGCTGCCAGAAGTTTTGCTTTATGATACTGTCAGAGCACAAGTCTGCTTTGGGAGGAAGTATTTATTATCTGTAATTTATGTGAATCATGGAGAGCGTAAGTGATCGATTTACTGCTTCTATCTGTAACCTTAGATTCAAAGCATTCTCAGTAGGATCCCAATTTTTGTCAGCACCTGCCATCATCACAAAATCCTTAGTGTGTTTCTGTTGAAACAGCAAAATATCAAGAAAAATAATTGCAATTTGGACAGAACATGGCAAATAAGGAACTTTTTAAACCTCTAGAATCTCCCACAACTCAGCTGAAGTCCTATCATTCATTTTGTCTTTGTAATTAGACAGGTCAGAATTCCAGATTCCAAAATTACACCTATTTATTATTTTACCATACAGTGGCTTGAGGTTAAAAAAGCCTACACCAAGAAGGCTACCACCATGAAGAAAAATGCTGCTGTAACTTGGCACTTTCTACATAAGCCTCCTCCTAGCTCTTTTTGCTCCAGATTGCTGGATCTCGCAGTAAGCTGCATGCTCACAGCTCTAGATGCTCAGACCCAAATTGTAGACATTCAAGTAATCCAGACCTTAACCTTCAGATTGTTTGTCTCTGCACTAAATGAGACCATAAGGCATGAACTAACACTGGGATCAGCAGTGTTCCTAACTTTGTGGCTTCTGTAGTACCCATCGAGCAAACAAAAATAATCCAAACAGCGCCTCTCCCTTCCCCTGCACTCTTCCAGTCCTTTATTCCCAAACCCTAATCCAAGCACCGATACTAACCGTATCCAGGGGAAAAAAAGCCAAAAGCTTTGGTCCTTTTCTGATCAAATTCAAGAACTGCACAGTCCATTACAACACTCAGCTCTTGCAGGTTTAGATGACCTAACTCAAACCCAAATCCCAATTTAAAGCAAGGAGCTATGGTCACCAGCTGCTAGGCAAGATACTGATTACAGCTGATGAGAGCCCACCTCAGAACTGTAGAGGCTCTGCAAAACCCACCACAAACCTGGGTTTCTACAGCTTTTGATTTCCTCAGCCTAACTCTAATTTAAAGCACTGCTTGAGAGCCAATTATTATACATACACATGCAGAGATATAGACAGAGAGAGAGATAAAGAGAGGGTACTGGTCATGGTCAACATCAGCCAAATACTGCAAGTCCTGCACTACTTAGGAATAAACTGGTCTCTAGTGTGCCAAAACCTCATCCCAACCAGAACCTCTATCACTGCTTAAACAGAGCAACTATGACCCGAAGAAAATACAAGGCACTGGCCACATTTGACACCACCCCACTTTCTAAGTCTGTACGTCCACCAGAGTCCACCAAAAATCAATGCTTTTGCTGTCCTAGCATCCCAAACTCCATGCAAATGCAAATACCCAAAGGATGAATTCTTAAACAGGAATTTAAGACATTGGTCTGTCTCAGTCCTAGATCTCTTCCTTTGCCTGCTGGCTCTGTATGATCTAGCCATGTCCAGACTGTTCCAGTTACTGCTATATGCATCATGTCTTCTGCCCTAACTGGGGCTTCACATGCAACTTTTTTGGAAATAGCTAAGAGACAAGAATACAGAGACTTTGGTTTAGATTAAATACATACTCCTACGCCATTGCTAGACATGGTGTAACCCACCAAAAACATACATTCTAATTCAACTGGTACACAGACTTGGTTCTTCTGAAAGCTCTACCAGTGGCTAACAACATCGTCTCAACAGTACTGTGCTGCAGTGGAACTGATGACATCAAACAACAGCTTCAAAGAATTTCATCTTTGGGTGGGAGGAGTGGAATGAACTTGTACCGTACTACTTAATCCTTAGCTGTTGAACTTCATCTCAAAAATATGTGTAGTTTCATTTGGTCTAGGCTTACCAAATGAATTTCCTTTGCAGTAAGGCACTGTAACTCTGCAATTTTGCATTAAGCTAAAGATTAATTTTGTAACTGCCATGTACTATTCTCACTGCAAGTTCAGAAGACAAAAAGTCTGAACTGCACTGGAGTTAGGGCAACACACGAATAACTGAAAAGCTTGTAAGTGCAGAGACACATTTAAGCAAAAGGAGGTGACTCAGAGAATTATTTTAACTTTCTCATACCAGCATGTCAAAAATGAGACGTGCTGGCACAGAACACTTAGGTTACACGAGTTGCTTCAGCAAATTACTGCCGACTGTACATCGTACCGTATATTGGCTCCTACATAGCGCAAGGTTCTACCAAAAACAGAGTTTGCAACTGTGAAAAACAGTCCTCTGCACAGAGGCTAAACTATAAATAAAATCTTTTCAATGTAAAGAGTTCAGGCAAGTTTCCATCAAAAATATGAATCTGACCTTTCTCTCCCTCCTTCTCCTCAATAACCATCCACAGAACAAGGAATATCGACCTTTATTACATTTGGCAGGGAAATTCTACCTCAGTCTCCGGCCTAGCGCAAAGGGGATTGAGAATACGTTGCCACTTCAGCACCTCGGAAATACAAACACACAGGGTCCGTGTGCCTTCTTTGCACTTTGTAAAGAAAAGAGGAGAGAGGAGGTTGAACTAGAATTGAGTTCTAATGTGGGAACAAATATTAACTAAATAAAAATGTTCACTACTGTGCATAATAAAGAGCAGATTCTAGAAAGCTTAGAAATAAGTCAGTCTACCCTCGGGGGACGGGGAAGAGAGAGAAAGAGGGAGAGACCCTACAGTAAACACCAAACCAAAAACCTGAGAAAACTTCCTTGGAATAGTCATCTCCAATTCTGATGAACATTTTGTAGATGGGAGATAAGAACTGAGTCTGAGAAACTGAAGAGTGATTCAAGATTAAAATTGGGCAAATCAGCCTGGTTCTGCATTCACCCCAGCAGTCCTCCTGCGAGGTTCAGAAACACTGACAGCTGGAGCTGCCTCTCCAGCAACCTTACAAGGCCTGTTCCAGCAACCCCCTTCAGCATCCACGTGCCAACACCTTCAGCCTTTGTCTATAATTAGGATCAGCTTTTATATGAGTGGTGAAATAGTAATGAAATACAAAAACAAGAGAAAACAGAACAGTGAAAAGAGTTTAAAACAAAATCATTTAATACCATACAATAAACCTAAAAACAAATAAAAAAAAAATTAAAAACTGCCCAGGAAAACAAAGGAAAGCTCCACAATATGAGAGAAGTTTAATCCTTATTGGATTTACACTGCTGAAGTAATCATTACCTAGAGAAGTAGGCCAGTATCCATTTCCTGATCCAGCTTAAACTAATGGTCCACTAGATAGCCTTCAAGTTGACTAAAAATACATGTCATCAACTGATAAGAGGAGACAGTACTATCCCAAACTATGAAGGCTCAGCCTAAGAAATAAGCCTTACAATTTACATTGCTATGAGAGTACTTACATTCTTTCACTGATGTGACTGACAGGCTTTGGAAATTATTAGTACTAACAACACAGGTGTTTTTGACTTTTCCAGCACAGTGAATGCATTTTGTATTTATGGAAATTATGGCTTCTTTTAGAAAAAGAGACGGACAAGGATTGTGACCGATACATTCTTATAAATATCCACTGCCAGAAAACCTCAAATTTTTTTCTGATGCATTCAATAAGATAAATTAGATTTTAGACAATAACTGATGTTAGACAGTAAGTGGCATGAACTATTACCAAAACAGTTGAAATCGTCACAGATCAAAGAAATCCTACAGACAGAATATAGGCCAAAGCAGAAATTTTTGTGAGTCTTTATCTCATTTAATGCTTTAGCCCGGTGATCAAGGGAGGATTTGTTCCCTTTTTGACCACTCATGGAGAATGTCAAGAACCAGCACATTTGGTGTGCAGATGGTATCAGACCGCCATGGCTTCCAACTCTGATAAAAGATGCAGTGGAACACTGATTATTCCAGCTCAGAGCATCTCATTTCCCTTTGGGTACCTCACATATATCATTAGAGCCAGCAAGTAAACCCTTGCTTTTCTTGTGAGAGAAACCATCAGCAAATGGGAGTGAGCTCAGCTCCTCTGAGTGCTTTTGAGTGAAGGGTGAGAGACTGAAGGCTGAAACCACCCCAGTGCAGTTCTGCTGAGATTTATGAAGATATCAACACCCCTTCAAAGACACAGCATCAAAAGCTGAGCAATCTGGAAGATCAAGGGCCCAGGCTTATTCTAGTACATCAGAGATTATTGTTAACATCATAAATTTGGCTGATCAACTTAAAGAGGGACCGAAAGGGGCCAACTGAATTCCAAGTGACACATAAGCTAGTTAATCAAGCCTTTGTGAAAATTCACCTAAAAATGGTAAGCAAGATGGTAACAGCAAAACTAGAAATGAGACGCTTTAACTGAGTACAGCCTAACTGTCATACCTTGCAAATATGCTTGTAATTCCAAAGAACAGCATTAAATTCCCGCTCTCCTCTCCTCTGGAAAAAAAAATGTACTAGCACTGAATGAACAGGGTGACTATTGTAGGCCACAACCTGGATCTCCTCCAGCACCTAGGATTCTCACGCAATAACACCACAGCAGTTGCAGTTCTTCAGAATAGAGAAAAAAAAAATTAGCTCTCATGTCTGTAGTAAAACTAGTACACATTACTTCATCTAAAGTTGTCTGGTCCAAAGTAATTGTAAAGATGTTCACTGAAAACGTTTATTGATACTTTGAAAACAACTCTTCCAAACAAACTCTAAGCAGAGAAAGGAGAACTGAATTCCTGCTGGAAAGGATAAACTTTTTTTTTTTATGCTTAACACCTATCCAAAGAGTTAACTATTTGGATCAATTCATAAAGAGGAGGGATTAACATTCTCATTTCCCCTTGGCCATGTTACAGAAGATCAAGAGATTACTGCCCAATAGACTTTACACAAATAAAGGAAACTTCATTCAAGCATAAATATACAGAATTCACAACTGAAGGACATCAAACCAAAACGCTCAGGCTTTTAAAAAGGAATTAATAATTTCATGGCTCATACTAGCTAATGCAGCACAAAACAAGGGTAATGAAATCTCAGATTGGGAAGAACTGAGTTTATTCCCCTGGCATGAGGAGAAGTGAGTGCCTCCTTTACCCATATGTTCCACTGATTATTTGCATTTCTGTAATTTTAAAAACAGGGGCCCAATTTCTTGTGCAGTATCGGCATTGTTCAATGACTGAAGCAGACGCCTAGAAAACTGTCCACTTCAGTAACTTATGGTCAATATAATGTCTGCTACAGAAACTTTTCTCTAAGTTATTTCTGGAACAAAGGGTGTCCTTTCTTCGGATGAGGTTGATGTGAGAAGCAGATAAAGGTATTATAAAATAAAGATTTGGCTTAATAGGGTCTGTCAGCTTCTCTCCCACACATGCTCTCTGTCTCTCTTCCCTGCTGGCTAACAGTCTCCCCTTCTCACGCTCTTCCAGCCTCTCTACTTGTAGCATCACCTACTCTTCCGGCACCTGGGAAGGGAAGGGAGAAATGTGAACAATGTATTTTTAGCAATGCTACCTCTCTTCTTCCAGACTGAAAGCACGGAGTCTACAAAGTTGCTACTGCCTCTCTGCACCTTGTTTTTAATGGGAGACTTTGCTGTAGACAGGGAGATGGAGAGCTGCTGCAAGCCCATGAGGAGAAGCAGAGGAGAGAGAGGAAAAAAGGTGCCACCAGATGAATTATGTCTGTCCTTCCCTGCCCTCCCAATATTTACTGTTATAGACTAGGGAAGAAAGAGTGTGAGAGTGAGGACAACAAATTGAAGAAATAGCATGGAGAAGCCACTTGGTGCCTTTCCTGCCCTACTGCACATTGATCCACACAGGACTATGGTTTGCACTGCACTGCCTTACCCTCCCAGAGTAGTAGCATGAGCCACTCTGTTTTCAAAGTCAGCAAGAACAAGCCAGTTCATATTTTTGCTGCAAGAGAACGAAGTATCAGCAGCCATGTGAAAAGGGCTGATAGAAAGCTTTGAGGCGACACTTGTTACAAAATTAATCAACAATCTTATGCCTATCGTTCGTTTCCATCGTGGCAGGTGACACCTCCTGCCAGAATTACAGAGCACATTTACAACAGCATCGCTTAAAGGACACAGTCAACTTAAGGCTTGTTTTGTTTTCTTATAGCCTGCCCAATTTCAAATTCTAAATGCAGGTAGTACGTTGGATTTCAATTATTTAAAAAAAAATAATCAGAGCAATCACCTTTGTACTGCTTTAGCAAAGTTCAAAAGCCCAGAGCCCAGAAATCACTGCCAGCCACAGGACAACTCACCCCACCCTCCCCTTCCTCCTCTCCTCACAGGACTGACATTCCCATCTCCGCTGCTGCTGCCGCCCTCGAAACAATGCAAGAAAGTGACGCTATTGTGTCTTCCTATGATGACAAGGATGGAAAATGACTGTGCATAACATACAATGGGAAGGAATAAGAGAAGGGAGGGGGGGTTTTGTATTTATTCCTACAGTTAATTGTTTTAGGTGCCATCTTTACTCTTGCTCTCCCTTCCCCTTTGCCCTCCTCTGCTAAGGCAGGACCGTTTGGACACTGTCAGCTGGAAACGTAACACACACTGGGCAGCGAATCACCCTGTCAGAGCTCCATCACAACGCTCTCCTCTTCCCCTCCAGTCCCCTCTCAGAATTATACATTTGACCAAACACATATACTCATTAAAAATGAGTTACAACTTGATGTAAATCATATCCAGATTGCAGCTTCTAAGATCAGAGGCAAGAATGAAATTACTTATGCCAAGACTCAAATAGTTCACAACTTACATCCCCACATGAGGAACACTATTTTCAGATGGCACACTCCAGGCTTCATTTGAAGAAGATATATTTATGATTAGTTTTTAATAAGGAACGAGCCATTCCAAGCCATCTCTTATTCAGCAGCACTTCTAAGAGCACTTGCGCAATACTGTTGTGAAGAAAGAGTGAAAGGTGTTTTTTGTTTTCATTTTTACATTATTTCACGAGCATACAAGGGACAATATGTGATGACAACTAAAGAGTTATTCTCAACTTTATTGCAGGAACACATTTTAAAATTAAAAACCGTGAACAAATCTACAGAATAATTCAGTTTTCATATCAAACAGCTGCAGACCCTGTAACTGAAATAGTGTGTCTAAGGTTATAAATGAAAACTGTTCAGTATCATTCTTTGAGTGACAGATTAAATTCCTAATCCAGTTATGGTAATGGCCACATTTGTAGTTTAACATAAATTAAGAGCTTAATTATATTTGTGACTATTTTAAACAAAATAACAAATTCCTTTGTACCTGTGAACGTAATTTATAGCAAAGCCACGTTCATTCTCCAAAACAATCTATTCTACGCTGCAGCACAACACTGCTCTAACGGTATAATGTAATTCTTGTTGTAGAATGTGGAAAGAGTAGATTCACTGGTAGCACAGAGGTTTTGAAGATAAATGAAGATGCTATTCATTCAGGGGTAATTTCATCTTAGAACTATATGAAAGATGTTTCACTCACAAACAGTACCTGTATGGCTTGGGATTTAAGCTTGTTTTCAGCTACAACGCAATGCTGCTAGATTGATTATGTTGATACTGCATTTCTCATCATGAAGAATTCCAGCTTTTATTCTCTTTAAAAAAAAGAGATTGTCAGATTTTCATTTCAGTACTAAGCCTTTGTTCAAGCCTCAGCAACAAGTTCAAATTTCTGCTAATGTTTTGCTTAAAGAAAAAACCAAACCACAATTCATACATACACACCAAAAAAAAAAAAAAAAAAAAAAAAAATCACAAATCTGTTGAGGGCAATTAATCACATGTGATTTACACATTTATTTGACTACTTGTTGAAGTAAATAAGCAGTTGGTCTGTGTAACACAATTTTAAATTGCCCAAACATCCTTCTGTCATTCAGGACTAAGAATGGACAATTCTAAATGTACTTTCCTGGAATATATTAAGACCATTTACAAGGACATCAATTGCACCAGCAATTAATACATATCTTAACATAATGAGCTGCAGGCTCTATAACCTCAGGACAGCTATGAGAATTTCCACAGTCCTGAACCTTTTAGGCAGCCTTTTAAGGAAGACTCTGAGACTACCTGCATAAAGATTTCAGAAGAACCTGTAATAACAGAGGCAGTCTCAACATTCACATTCCTCCTCCCTACAAGTTGGAACAGTGCACAGAGATGCTCCAATCTGCCATTTGAGGCAAGAGGCCTGACACAGCACAGCTGTATTAACCCCCTCCCTCCTACTCAGCCACACTAATTCCACCCAGGCACTAAACAAAAAGGCTTTACCTGCACTGGGCGTCAACAGGGAGACGGGGCCTTGATAAGCTCTCTGCTTCAGACTGAAATATACTCTCCTGTGGTAATTCAGTTTTAATCCATTTAAAACTCCATTTTTTCTTTCTTGAAGTTGTGGAGTTGTTTTATTATTGAAATACAGTTGTGCATTCGCTTCTGGATTTTGGTGGCTTTTTTTACTATGATAAGACTGATAAGCAGGAATGCTGTATAATGGAAGCTGTGCAATAAATAAGCAGATAATGGTTTTAACCATGAGTCATGTTACCCAGGAGGTGTATGTGTTTTCATTAACTTTAATGGGAACAGGGCTGAACATCTCACGAGAAGGACAGAGCCTTCATTCTAAATACGTTCTCTTTCCTGTAGCTGAATAATGATTCCTGGTTAGTGTTTTCCCTTAATTTTAATTCCTTTGCAGTGAAAATAAAACTTCATTCAATATCAAGATTTTGCAGCCTAAGACCAAATGGGCTTCACTTTCAACAGGACTCTACAATACACTACTTCAAGTTAACAAACAAGGAGTGCAAACACCAAGATGTACCAGAGATAATGCACTAGCTCATTTGAAGTTATGCAGCATTTTCAGAAAATATGAAGAATCTGAACCCAGTAAAAGAAAAAAGAATTGTTAATTTAGTCTGTTTCCAAGAACAACAATGGGCAGAAGAGGAATTAAGAAAAAAAAAAACAAACAACAGCAACAAAAAAAAAACCCTACCAGAATCAGCAGAGAGGCTCCACAAGATGAGGGTTTTTTTTTTTTTTGTTCGTTTGTTGGTTTTTAACTATTGAAGACACCACCACAGTTACTCAGCAATTCCTAGAAGACTCTGTTCTCCCCTCTCTTACCTGAGATGTAGCTATAGTCAGGAGTCCAGATTTCACTGCACAATGAGAAGTCGTTAAGTCCAATCATTATTAAAACAGCAAGACTCAACCAACTTCCTATGTTCATTCTGCAGCCCTCACTACTCATTAATTCAAACAAAATGCCTGCAACAGTCTGTACACCTACACTGAGAGTAACTTGCTCTGCTGCCTGCTTATCTGCTCTGTTGACAAGACATGAAATGCCATCTGTATTGCAGAGTTGTCAATTTTAAAAGTCAACTTTGACTCTCACTAATTACTTACTATGGCATTGGATTTTATTCTTTATTTTATATGTAGCTATCTGCTACATATAGCTATCTGAGACCTTTCCCAGAGCAGCATTATGAAGAGGTGCTATAAGGAGATTTTGAGAAAGACCCGAAAGACCAGTTGCAGCACACGTACAGTCTTGTTGTGAAACATGTTCCTTAAAGATTTGATGGTGGCTGACTCCACATGCTCTTTTGATCAGAGGGACTCAAAATTCTGATGTGTTTTCAGCACACGGAAGTTCAACAAGCCATGAACAAGCTATGCCTGCTCCAGTGATATTCATGTGCCCCAAATCAGTAACAGGGGGAAAAAGAACAGCAATATTGGGGAAAAAAGTCCCAGGTACGAGCTCCTATTTCTCCATTTCTTCCTCAGGAAAAGACAAACACATACGTGCGCACGTGCACACATACACACACATGCAAAAAGACCCCAGCAAAAAGACATCCAGTAAAAAGATAAACAGGCTCTCATCAGAATAAAAAGTAAATTCTAAGACAGAGGAACTCGGCAATTTCCTTATGCAAAACACACCAGTATATTTAAAGCTTTCTGATCACTAAGCTAGTAATACATAACTACAAATCCTAGTATCATTTCAAAATGGATCAAAGACACCAAGGATAGCTATTCTTTCGCAGTCACAACCATGTTACACAGATTCTTCAAAATAGATATGATCCCCCAATACAAAATTGTTCTTTGAAGTTTTAGATCAGATATCTACCAGAGCCATATTTATAGTCATGGCTACTATCAGCTGTCCAGCTAGAGAATATTGAAGAAAAACAAGCATTTTTAATATATTATAGTTAATTTATCATCTAAGTGACATGTGTAGGATAACAACGGAGTGGAAACAGTAAAGCAAAATGATGCATTAGAAAAGGAAATTTTAGGGTTATGTTGTTTCTTTTCTTTGTGTTTTAAATACAAGCCACACCTATATATATTGTAGGACGGTAAGAAAATTCATGACAACAACAAAAAATACAGTTGCTGGAGTAAAAAGGAGCACCAAGATCAAATGAGCAACAAAAACAGTTATTTGCATTACTGTGAGGCACAATATAAAACACACTGCCCAAACAAATAAACACTGCCTTATTTTATTTGGTGTATCAAAGATGACTCATCTTTCCAGCAAAGGATAAAGGTACCTTCTTGCTGTGATAGAATTTACTCTTAGAGGTATTTCTTAGATTGCCAGACTGGGGGGAAGAAAGAGATCCTGGAAGTAGTTACCATGATCATATGATCCTAACCTTTTTACCGGTAGTGTCAGTTACAGCCTCCAAGTGTCCCACTTCGGCTAAATGAGATGTGACCTTTTTGGATAGCCCCCAAAGACTGCTTGCTCTAGCTGCTCTGAGGTAAACCACACACAAAAAGCAAGAAGCAGGGCAACAGTGCAACTCCCTACTACGCAAAGCAGCAGCAAAGTTGCTTTGAGGAACAGGAACCTTGTAGACATTCTGCTCACCACCACTTCTGACAGCCAGGCCGTCTCTACTAATGGGGAAAACATCCCCTCGAGATTTGGGGTTACTGAACCTAACAGGTTAATGGAGTTTACGTGGACTTCAGAGCCACAGAGGTGCTTTTAAGTCAATTAGAGATGCAAGTTTGTCAATTATATGGACTATTTCTAAAAACCACATTGGATCTCAACTCTGTACACATGATGAAACTGAGAAAACCTATCAGACACATATAGGGATTTGATGCCCACAGCGTGAAGCAAATATGCCTCGACTTTGGGGCAGTATTAGATTTGAGAACTCAATAACCAGCAAGCATCATGCAAGATGTTACAAGACGAACTAGCATACGAAGTGACAAAAGATGGGAACCATGCACAGTTCCCAGAGTAGGTATACAAGCAGATACTGTACAAACATAGACCAATATAAATACAAGTACAAGCAGTGGCACTCTATATAGGACTCTTAAAATCCTCGCGTCTTTTAGGCTCTGGCACTTCAATGACAATGTAAAGCACATCAGAAGCAGGAAATAAGTCATTGATTTTGACAGAAATAATTCTTAAATTATTCATTTAGCTATATACAATTACTTTAGCTAGATAATCATTCAAAAAATAAAATTAAATTAACATCTTTAGTTTAAAAAAGATGACATTTTACCTGAACAGCAAGGGAAGATGCATTATCAGAAAGCAAAATTTGTTCCTCTGTTGAAAGAAAAAAAAAAAAAAAAAAACACAATTACAAAAAACAATGCTCATTTAGCTACTGACCTGTAACTGTAAGCCATTCTGGGTTGCATTTCTTACACATAAAACAAGGAGCATGTACATAATTATTATGCAGCTGGACTAGAAAACCTGTGATATGAATATTAAAAAAAGAAAGAGAAAAAAAAAAAGAATACCAGGAATATTTCTCCTGCAAATGCAATTGCATTTATCATACATTACCACCAATGTACAATAAAAAATGCTCACAACTAAAAACCAAATGCTTGAGTTTTATGCCAATTACTCTTCTTCTAATCAAAGTTAAATAAAACCGCATCTTCATAACTCCTCTGGCTAAAAAGTAAAAGCATTCAGAAACCTATAAAAGCCGCTTGCAGTTAATATTGCACACTGTGTCTAGGTCTGTCACACAAAAGAAAGATGACAAGTTCACTGCAATAAAAATTCCATGCTTAGAAGACTAGGGCTGCTACCTATTAGTCTTCATTACTTTGCAGTCTTCTGACAACTGTAGCAGGCTGCTGAGCCCCAAATGGGGGCCATAATGTGATCTGATGATATATGAAGAGCTGCTAAAGGGAGCCTGAACCATCCTAGCCTATACATTTTAACAGTTCCTTTTTACTGAGAGCCCACTTTACCACAAGACTTCAAAAATCTGCTGCCTCAGCTATTGGTGCAGTAAATCTGCCAACTGTGCCTGCAACCACATCATTTTACACTGCCTACAGCAGCCAATATAATAAGTCAATAATAAACCAAGGACCTTATAGGCCATGAATAGCTGGTTTATATTGGCAGATGCAAGCGTAGCTAAAGCCTCTGACCAGACAAACAACACAAAGGACTCTTTTTAACAGTTTCTGTGCTTCCTTCCAGTTAATTATCTCAATGCATATTTAATGTGTTTTCTAAAAATAAAGTAATTATTAATTGCAAAAACCAGTGTACCCACCCTTCAGTTGCTGATACAACGCAGCATTTTCAGGCCAAGGCTCTGCAGCTGTGGAAAGAAGAGGAATTAATTAAGCAAGCCAAACAACAATGTGCTTGCAGATGCTAACTGAACATGAACATTACCTAGAGCAGGAACTCAAACTGCAAAAATGCTGATGCAAGATTTAACCTGCCCTAAAAACGTCCCACTGTCACTCTCTGTACACTCCCATGCTTGTCTCCTGCTCACAGAAGGACAACATAGAGCAGAAAACATAAGTCCCAAAATTTAATGTTGCAAGAAAAGCTAAAATTCAAGCTACGTCACAGAATGGCCTTGTAATTCTCAGGCAGCTAAAGCAGCTATTTTCCCTGCACCATAAAGACATCCTCGTGCAGATTCCCATCACAATTCTGGATGCTCTCAAGAGCAACTATTTAATAAAGTACTAAACAAAGAATTCTGGAAAGAACAAAACAAGACACAGAGGAGAGAAGCACAAACCGCCAAACCAAGTGTGAAGAATGCTTTGGGGAAATGAAAAAGCTTTCTGTCTTTTAAAGTTGTGTCCTCACTGGTCCTACAAAATACCCACAAAGCCAGGTGCTCGGGCATGTCAGAAACCTACCCACCAGGATGACTGGGACTACCTATTGCTTTAAATGATGTGCTGGTCAACCCTAAAATGGGAATGTCAATATGCATTAAAAAACTGCATCATCAGTTGTTCAAAAGAGTTGAACAGTTGTTTAAAAAAAAAAAAAAAAGGCAAGGAAATAAAACACAATCACATCTTCCAGTTGAGAACTGCTGCATTTAATCAAACATATACCACTTGAATTTATGGGAGGCAAAAATAATAATCAGTACTGATTTACTGTTAATGGTAGCATTAAGATAACAGGTCATCACATTGTTTTGTCTCCATTACATTCCTTGTTAAAGTATGATTGAAAATCTATTTTTAAATACCAACTCAAACCTTGTGTTATGCCCAAACTAGCTATTCGTAAACAAAACTAATGCCCTAATCACATAAATTCTTTTTTTAAAACCAATAATGTCTATAAATAACGATGTGTGTTTCAAACAGAAATATGCACTGGCTTCAGTAAGGTCATTCTTTGTGTCTTTGCCCTCAGAACTCAAAGAAAAAAAAATGCACAATTTTCTAACTATCATTCTTTTTGGATACTCATGAAGTATTAACTTTTATGGAAGTCACATAGAACTGTAAAGCTTGTAACACTGTACAGTTTTGCAAAGGTCACTGCCTCTAACGTTAAGGCACAGAGCCTACCAAAGCTATACTAGTATGGGCATGAGAAAGCAACTAATCACATTTCAGTGTCATGAAAAAATGTTTTATGTTTTATTGTAGCAGTTATTGGTTTTACACCCCATCATTAAAGTTTTGCCCTGGAGTAAAAATTCTTGAGGTGGAAGTACATTTACTTCTTTAAATAAAAAGAGACTAAGATAGTGTCTGTGGTACTACAGCCTTAACTGTTTAAAATAATTTATCTAACATACATTTCTTCAGGTCCACTGAAGTCTTGCAAGAGCAAATGGAATGAGGAAATTAAAAATGTTATTACTATACTTTAGCAAATTTATCAGTGCTGGACTCTGAGATACTTACAAAAGTAACTAAGTCACAAAGGTACACTGATCTCATAAATACTCCAGCCAGCCAGTGAAACATCCTTTTTACATACCCAAAATGGTACAGAGAACTTCAAATTGCATGGGCCCGTTTCTACTGAAAATTTTTGCCTGACCCTCTTCAGACTGAAATGTCAGATTTATATCTAAATCTCAGATTCTGGCCCAAACTGGAAGTGGCCTATTTTTACACAAGCACATGGCTGAAATATTTCAGGCCCACAAAAATCAAGTGAACTTCTCATTTTCCAACAAAAGAGCTAGGTATATTTCAAGAAATTCAAACACTAATCCAGTCTGATCTTGGCACTTAGCTATACGCAGCCATGGAGATATATATACACACATACGTAACAGCTTCTTGGCACACAGAATCCAAAACTACACCACTGCTAAGGCATGCCATATCCATGCCATAAACTAAAACACAAGTAGAATATTTTTTGTAACTTGTTTGCCCTTATCGGCTTAAATTTTCCTTCTACATTCTACTGATCACATACAGATTTTCATGAACTGTATCTGCTGACCCTAATTTCATTAGTCATGACATGAAGTCTTTATCCCGCAGTCTTAGTACACCGGAGCGCGCACCCAACCTGAGGGAAGGAAAGGACAAGGGTAGTTTAAAAACTTCACATTCACTCATTCACAGTTTAGTTGTGTGCTAATAGATGCCTTTTGACAAGTAAATGAAACAAGGACAAACAGCCACATGAAAATCTCAGCCTTTGTTATTAGTACACCTTAAAATCCAAACTTCAGCAGTTCTAAGAAAATGAATGAATAATACCTCCTGCAATTGGCACCTGATGGTCTCCAGAGGTTGGTCACAATTCTGACTGCGTTTGGACAAGGCGGACACGTGCTCACGAGCCTTGAACCGAGCCCTTCGGTTCTTTGTACATAGACCAGATAAAAATTTATTTTGCTATCACTGTACAGAGTGGATTTTAAAACAATCAACTTCACATTAAGATTCACATATTATTATTCATATCCTAGAAAAAATATTCTGCAGCATGCATTCAGAATTGCATGCAGCAGATCATGTTCAGTAATACCAGAGGTACACACCTAAAGCCTGTGCAACCCTCTGGAAATCAAAGAATCAAATACCCACTCACTGTCTGTCCCATATCTTCCAATTTCTACTCACTTTCTTCCAAGATGTTTAGAATATGAAATATTTTTTCCTGATGGAGCAAGAAGTTTAAATACACACTGCTGCATGAGATATCCAGGTTCATAAGGTGCAAGCTAAATTCAAATACCAGCTCCCAAGCTGCCTTCAATTAGTTGTAAGGTGAAAACATGCAGTCAAGGGAGACCAGAACCCTGTTGGGGGAAGAGAGGAGGAAGAATCGCTGAAGGGATGTCACATGCCTCCACAAGAGGAGAAAGCGTGTAACATCTTTAATGTACGGCAATGACTCTTGCCTTATGAATGTAGGTGAAGACATAATTTGTAGAATAATAGGTACTAATATTACATGCTGCTTCAGTTCTGTCATATTTCCAATCCATCAAGTTGATTAATGCTATAATAACTCCTCACAAACTTATCATTTGTGCACTAATGAAGTCAAATTCAGTTTATCCTTCGGCAACTATAATCTTCTGGTCTGTAGATGTTCATTTCCCTGCTAACCACAGCTACTGTGGCGCCAGGTATATAAAGAAAAAATTAACAAATGTAATGTCAATTCAGTTTCAGAAGCTTTCAACACAGAATCACATTTATGTGTTAGATCCTACACAACAGACGTTTTTTATCATTAGCTGCTCACAGGATGAAATAACTGCCTGGAAGTATGCCTTATAGGAATAGCTTCTCTACATATCTTAAGAATAAGGAACTATTTGCTTCTTCCTTCTGCCTCCATAATCAGAGAAATTACTATCGTGTGGTTTTCAATAGGTCTGTCTCTCAGGCTTGCAGTCTTTAGTAAAAGTTGTTTTCCCACCCTGAAACTTTTCCCATGCCTAACAAATTCAAATATTTAGTCTTTCATGTGGATTGTCTGCTATTTGTTCAGGACAAGCAAACCTCATACTGTTGCCTTTCCCTACTTCTCCTCTACTACACTGCTTGTTTTAATGCCAGTTACAGGAAACAACCATCTGCGGTATCAGTCCTCCCTGTTAAATTTGCCTGAAATGAGCTTTGAGTTCAAAAGTTACTGGGAAGTGAGAATTAAAGGGAGATGGACACAGAAAGCATCACTGCATAAGCCTTGTTATCCTAGGAGCCAAGAATTCAGCAGATGCAGCATCACAACAACTGGAGAAGTCAAATGGCAAGTAGACCACCTACATAAAATCTGCTTTGCTTTTGTGGATGACTAAAAATGCATGAATATTTCACTAAGCTCAACATGTTTGTTAGTCAAAGTGGTTTACTTATTAACAGTTTAGCATAGAAAATGCAGATTTCAAAGTGTTAACAGGGTTCTTAGGTGTCACATTAGACTTTTGGAAAAAAATTCTGTGAACTGGTGTGTTTTATGTTCCCAGTGGAGTTTTAATTACTCAGGTTTGTAACTATCTATTAAAACAGATTCCTAGACTCCTCACCTGTGATGTCAGAGAACGACTTAGAAAAGACGTCATTTCTGCTCTTAGAAAAAAACTTCCAAAACACAGAATGAGTCATGACAGTCACAGCAAATTCTTTGCCACTAAAAATGTATTGCATTAGGTGCATTTTTCAGATTTTGTGGTGAAATGTTTTACGTGAGCAACATTAAGGCCAGAGACAGATATTCAAATAGCATTTTGATTTCAACGTTTCCAGCTGTTTCAGACTGTCATTTCAATAAGACTTTATCCACCCAAATACTTTCACGACAGCAAGAGAGAAGAATGCACATATGCTATAAGAAAAGATAAAGAGCAGTGGATGCCACTATCAGCAGGGGATCAGCAGCTCACCTGAGGCCTACGCACATCTCAGCTCCAACTAATGCTCTCAAAACAGGACATACTATACTTGCACAGAGGTGAATTTTAATTCAAAGAATGAGAGGCTGCAATAAAATTCCCCCACTGAAGTCTGTGCAAGAGGAAGGACGACATTCCCAAGATGCTCTACAGTGCCTCAGCCCCACCAATTCCTTGTCCAGGCTGTTCAGAGTCTACGAGTATACAAAACTTGGTTTCAACTCCTACACTCTGAATTACCGGGAAACTACTCGTCCTGTGTCAGTGCTGCCTCGATAGATGGGGGAAACAGACATTTTCATCCACCTTCCCCAAGCAGCTTCATCATGATGAAAGAGATGTAATTAAATAAATGGTTTACAGTTATGCCTTTAATTCTGTTACTTAAAAAAAAGAAGACTCCGACTGTGAAAATGAAAAGACATTAAATACTTTGCATGTTAAATTGTGGAATATGGTGAACAACAATCTAGCCATCTCAGTGACCTAGTATGAATAGCCACTTTCAAGCAGTAGGGTATGCGGTGTGGTTTGCCCTGCTCATCTGCCACTCATTTAGCACACTTTTTGTCAAGCTGCAGCATTCTTGAATATCAGCCACAGACAATATGACAGAGACCTCTGGATCCAGGCACCAAGATGTTCCCTCTTGCACTGGAAATGAAGTTGTCAACAGGTTAAAAGTTTTTGTAGGAAAACATTCAACTTGAAATTAGGCTGTTCCCAGCTCTTAGCAATACCACAGGATTTCGGTAGGGCAAGAACATTTTTGGAAGGCAATGTCAACATAGAAATAATTTTCTGTTATAAAACTAGCCTATGCCTAATAAGAATTAAGGCTAAAGAATTAACACCGAATGTTACTATCCTGTTGATTATTTCTCAGGTACTGAAACTATAGTGAGAAGTAAATCAAGACAATCTCCAACCCAAATCTCCTATAAACTAAAATTTACTGAATTCTCAGTATGCCAGCAATTTATCCCTCGATATCTTCTTTCTGCTTATGTAAATAAAGTACTCAGTCAACTAACAATCTCTTCCATGCAGTTCATTGTGTGCTGTTGTGTAGGTGAGGCTAGGACCTGGCCCGGGAACATCTTCTCAGACAGAGCAATTTCCTGAAATATTAAGTTGTTTATAGATCATACAAAAATAAAGACTACTCTTTCTCTATAGTCACCACATTTGCACGGATCAGTTTCCTTTCTGTTATATTCTTCTTACACACTTTGATATTAAACCTGCATAAAAAGGAGGAAAGCTAAAACATTTGTATTTACCAGTTGGGTTCACATGGCATTAAATGCCTGTCAAAACAACCAAGAGGCAAGATATTCTCTATCAAAAACAAAAAAAAAGGTTGGCATTAATTTGAATCACTGTATTGCAATATTACAGCTGGAGAGATTAACTTACACATTATTTCCACATAGTTTCCTTCAGCCTCTCCCTAGGTACAAATTTGATTAAATTATAATGAGATACCTTAAAATTGTTTTCTCACAAGAGTAAGCACTAAAAAGAAATTTAGTCTTACATCTGGGCAACATCCACATCCAACAACATTACTTACAAGTCTCCAAACATTATGCCACAAACATCACAACAATCAGCAGGAAAACAGTTACCCTTTTTGGTTTCCAGGACTGGTGCTATGAGGGGACCTGCTGCTCACTGTGTTCTAGATGTAGTAACCCAAAGAAAACCACAGGAAAGCTATCCCACAGACTCCAGAAGGAAAGATGATTATTAGCCACTTGATGTTAAGATGCATCAGAAAGAAGCAGATGATCATTTCACTCTCTTTTCATAATACAAATCGGTCATATTTTCAAGTAGCAATACATTGTTTAAAAGGAAAAAGCCAGGAATTGCTGTGTTTCTATATCATTATACCCCTCCACTTATTTCCTGTAGTATTTTGATAAATACAGTGAAGCTGCAGCCACTTCGGAACCAAAGCAGTTAAAAATATACATCTCGTGCATTAATGGTGATCAATAAAGGAAGTACGAGAAAGTTGTGAATTAGCTGCCTTAAGACCCACCAGTTCAACCCACCCACACTGAGTACAGATCAATTTCATGTAATTGGCCTGATCCCGTAAACTAACAAGGGCCAAGAAAAAATGAAAGCATCAGCAACTCCCTGGCTCTTCTGACAAAGGACCAAAAAGCGTTTCATAGTGCCTTGCCAAAAGAAAACAGACTTTCACACAAGTTAAACAGTATGCATTAAATCATGTATCAAATAATTACATCATTTGCTTAAATCCATCCCAGGCCTCCTTCGTAGAGCTATTACAATTCAGATAAATCATGACTGTTCAGTAATTATTGATCAAGCAGACTGTCAACGTAAAGATTCAATCTCAGCAGCAGTTCTCAAACTTGAGTTTCCTGTGGCTGCACCACTAAGAGAGTCAGCGTGTGACAGGACTGCAGCAGCCATTTAGCATGACACAATCTGCTTCTTCACCCTCCAAGAAAGCTATTAATTGCATGTATTTAAGCATTAGTCCAATTCTGTTACTGTTTTTGAATTGACTTTCCAGAGCATACACATCTGCGGTTCAATCCTCCAGGGTGCTCAGTGCTCTCGCTGCTAGAGGAGGCCGCAGGAGGGAGATTGCTCAGCATCTCCGCACTTGCAGAATCACGCCTCAGGAGAGGAGGCCAAAAAATCTCAACAAAATCAAATCCATAAATAAAAGTTGTTCCTAAATCAACATCTGGATTTCTTCAGAAAAATCAGAGTGTGTGCCAGCTAAATGATCTCAAAAGATTTATTTATAAAGTCCTGACAAGCTGGAGCTATTTTACTTATTCCTGATATTCAGCATAAATGCTCCATCTCAAAGAAGCTCCGTAATTCTTAATTATAGCTTTTTATAGATCTCTAAACATTGTGCTACTTAAGTCCCTTGCCCCTCTTTGGCTGACTCAAGAAGTGAAACTTCAAGCACAGGAGCTGTGAAGAGTAGGACAGTGGAGGTATGATACCCACAAATGCCTTAAGTGCCCTACTGGACTGGGACATTTCTTAGCCATGTTATGTACATTTGTATACTTTAAATCAGTCCTTTGACAGCTCTCTTATATTGAGATCCCCTCTTCTCTGTGGTAGTCTGAACTCCTCCTCCCCTAAGGATGTCTGGCAGGCGGTCTGAACACCACTTCTGCAAAGTGCCCCAAGGAGCTCCCTGCTTTCTCATCCATAGCACCCCTACTCTGACCCACAACAGAGATCCTACACATCTGTCTCGCCAGACAGGACCTCAGTATCCCATACCTGCTCCAAAAGCTGCTTTGCACACACACAATTCCTGCTCACCCAACCCTGGTCCCTCTAGCCTTTCATTAAGGCTCCCCTTCTTTCCTGTCTTGCCCACAGCCCTGAGCGCAGCAGTACCAGAAGATAGAAACAGATGACAACAGAGACTCTCTGTGCCAGGGTCTTGCAAAGGGGCAAGAACAGCTGAGATCTCTAGGCAGGAGAGCTCTGCAGGGTAGAAATGCAAACAGTTAGCACTGGTGCAGTCAGCCAGCCAAGCACCACCACTAGCAAAGTGGAAGATGTTGCTTTAGGGCTCACAGTCTTTAAGTCAGCCCAAAACAGGCAGTGGTATTTGCAATAGCATCTCTCAGGCTCTTCCTCACCTCTGGGAAACACTGCAGACTCCCTACTTCAAAATCTGAAAACGCTCATCCTGTTCTCTTAATCATATCCTCACAGTCTCCCTCATTTCTTTTCCAAGGCTTTCAGTGAACACACTCCAATGCACCCAGAGTTTCTCCAATATGGCATTCAAATACCAAAAAAAAAAAAAAAAAAAAAAAAAACCACATGCAGATGGACTTGGGAAGTTCTTGCTAGGGATGCAAGCATTACATTGGCTTCAATTTCATGAAGGCAGAACTGTTAAAAATTCCCATCTCTCAGCATTTCTACTTTCCAATTCAATATGCACATTCCAGTTTTTTGGTTGGGCTTTTTCTCCCCAAATGAGACTGGTATCAATTTTTCCTACATTCTTTGCAGCACCATTGTAATTTTCTCCTTTGATGTTTACAATCCTTCCTACACATTTCATAGGTTTTAGTAGTACATGTAACTTCTTCCAATTTATATTAAAACATCCATATTCACAGGACATCTATGTCATCTTCTTAATAACTAAACACCATAGTTTAAAAATAATAATAATGAAAATTTCAGAACCTGGTGTGGACTTTCTCTTTGTCCTCCCCATGGCTTGCACACAGATGCAGCTTCTCACTCACTTTTGAAACAGACAGCTGAGAATGCCCAGCGATGCAGCAACATGCAATGCCTGTTCAACTAGAGCAAAGAAGGACAGCAACCAAGCTCTTTCACTCATTCTTGCTTTGAAAAGGAAGCAGCTCATAGGGTCCAACCCTCCAGGAAGAGACCAGGTTAGTGCCCAGGGACAGTCAGAGAACAAAGCACCCAAGGACCAGAGAGAAAAAAGGAGTGAGAAAGAGAAGAAAAATCTGGTTCCTCTCCAAAGTTTTTCTTCTAGGACCTCTTGCGAGCTGAACAGTTAGGCTCCTAAACAGCACTCGTTATCTGAATCATTCTACAATTGATGAAAGCTCACTTGCAAATCAAACTGGACAATATCAAAATACATGTTACTCTTCTTTTACTAATTTTGTTACCATTACTTCTACAGCAATCTTATTTCTGGCATGAGAAAAGAATATACTACTTTAGCAGAACACGTGTAACAATAAAATGCTGATTAGAGAAAGACTGCTTAGTCTTAATGGAGCCAGAAACAACTATAGAAGCATACTCTATTATAAACTGTAATTATATTGCTTCTTAAAAACAAGAAATAACAATATCTCAAAATGAAATACATACTGTACTGTAATAATTGTGAAAGAAAGTAATTTTTCCCCAACCTAAGAAAAGATTAGATAGGCAATCCACTCAAAGGATTGGTTCAAATCGAGTCATAAAACATATGTGTCTGAGCACAAATTGTCAAGACCAGCATAAGATGCTTGATTACTGAAACTGAACACGAGGTAAAGGGATTCCTTTTAGTTTGATTACCAAAAAAAAAAAAACCACATGTAAAAGAACACTGTAAGACAAAATCATACAGCTTGACAAATTTGGTGTTTTTAAATCACCTCTTTTTGACTACAAGCACCTCTGCAGCAGGCT
Organism: Morus bassanus; assembly: GCA_031468815.1. NCBI lineage: Eukaryota > Metazoa > Chordata > Aves > Suliformes > Sulidae > Morus > Morus bassanus. Next base: position 25,589,945 of record CM062574.1, on the reverse strand, counting down.
TATACAATGTGCACTGCAAACAACCTATTATTAAGCTAGAATAACTATTTTTTTTCACCTTACGCATGCAAGAAATGTTAACATTTACCTATGCACATTTTGATGCACAAAATGCACACTCAGTTCAAATTTTATGTCTTTATGTGCAGGAACAATTTAGGTGGTCAGGTTTCATTCCCTACGTATCTGTCCTCAGCCACACTGCAGCTTGTCTCAATACATAAAACATACACGTCAGAGATTTATTTTTGCTCTGGCATGTCACATTGGAGGCAGACTCACTAAGAATGTAAAATATCTAAAGGCAGAAGGGCATCTGTGTTTCAAACTGTATTCATTTTCCTTAGTATTAAAACTAGCCTAAGACCCTTGGACATAACTCAACAGCAATAAACAGAAGTAATTTTCCAGAGATCAAAGGACAAACAAGGATATTATTTTCTCTCTTTTGATCACTGATCTAAAACTAATGTTTTGAGGAAAAAAACAAGTAAAGCATATTGAGTAATTTAGTGATCAATTAAACATCTTTTCAGCAATCTTTTATAGATTATTTGAGCAGTCAGCTTCTCAAAACTACTAGAGTTAGAAAGATTAATGTTCTGGACCACCTGAAAGCTGGCACTCTAATTCTTCTTACAGTATAAACACTCATTTCCTATCCCGTTAATATGTGATTGATGCTGAGCTACTCTAAACAAATTCTCTACCATATTATCCAATTAATATTTTCTACAGTTCAGAAATAGATGATTTAAAATGTGACATAAAATGCTTGCAATTCATGAAGCTATGGAAATATTTGTTTATTATTCCCTGGGACACAGCATCAACCTCTTTATATTTCTGAACAAGCGAACAGTTGAATGGCACTAAAGCAAGTGTTTTACTCCACATAAGTGATTTAGTCATCGTTTTGTATTTAATCATTAATGCATTAGAGCAGCAGGCTATGCTCAGCATGTTGCACAGAGAGGGTGCTGAATTACTGCCGCAGTGCAAGTGGGCTGAGCAGCTGATGGTCAGAGAACAGCTGAGGTTGGAAGGCACTTCTGGATGACGAGGGTCAGCTGCAGCAGGTTGCCCATGGCCATCTCCAGTTCGGTGCTGAGCACCTCCAGGGATGGAGACTCCACAACTGCTCTGAGCAACCTGCTCCAATGTTAAACCATCCTCACAGTAAAAAAAGTTTTACTTATGTCCAGATGGTATTTTCTGTGTTTCAGTTTGTGCCGAGACAGTGAATAGGCATGTCAGAAGTGAATGCATAAGGTGCAGGAAAGGTGAAGATGGGTAGTACTTAAAAAAAAAAAAAATTCTAATACATACAAGACAGTGTGTAAAAGACAGTTATGATCCTCTTCTCTACTAAAACCCTCCCCTCAGCTTTTAAAACATTTCTGGAAGACGAACTATGCTAGGATGATTGTCTTTGAACACCTGCATGCAAAGACCCACGCTTTATAGCTGTTACATGTTAGAGCAGAGGTAGTTCATTGCAACTGCCATGACAAAGTGGCCGTCTTCATGAACAGGACCCTCAATGACAAGCCAATCAAATTTCATTTTTATGGATGTAGAAAAAATTCTCAATCATTCTTACACTTCCATGCACACATAATAGAAGGGCAGTATTCATAACCACAGATATGGGGATAAGATGCTACTAAAACAAGCATCATTAAGTGGTATTTTTTCCTCGCAGATACACCATTTTTCTTCCTCACAAATATTCTTACATTTGTGGGACATTTATATCTTCTTGATACCAGAATGAAGTATTCTCTATGTTGGTGCAGTGGCTCAGGAAACCTAGAAGTGTGGTGGGTATTGGCCAAGTTCATGGATAACTGGTTTTGCCCCCTAGAAAAATCTTCCATATGAGCAAATTGAGTGATTTTGCCATTATTTAGTTTCAGTCTGGGACTGGTACATAATACAGACGAGCTAGGAAGGTCACGACCCATTTGCAAAGGTATTTTTTATTTTCAAGGCAGATAACTGCTTTTGACACTGATTCGCTTTTGGGAAAGCAAAGGCAACGTCATAATTTTGTTTTAAAGAATGATTCGGTGGACGGGTCTGCAACAAGGATTTGTACTGTACCTTGAGTCACAGTAAGTAGCTGCGTATCCAGCAGAACAAGATTAATAAAATAAGCACCAACCATTTCTGCTCTGCAAAAACAGAGGAGCACTGCCAATATTTTCCTATTAGATGCCTACATATTACTTTACCTATAAAAAGAAAACAAGCATCACTTAACGTGTGACTGAGGGGTAAAAGTTGAGGTGTTACTGTTTTAAGCCTATTAAATTGCAGGAGGGTCCAGAAGTACTTAAGCAGCTCTGATAACCTTAAAAGTGCCACCTTAATAGTACAGTTGTTAACACAGGAGTCTGAGGCTACTATAAGCAGCATGCAACTACCCCAAAGGGGAGGGAAGAATCCCTCCAGGAACAGAAGAAGAACACTTCAGCAAGGAGGGAAAGAGCCAGTTGTTGCAGAACTTTGTCTTCTTCTTTCCAGTTTTTCGAACATGCATTTTCCTTACACTATACTTAATTTGGATCTGCCATTGCTGTATTACACAACAATTTGCTTATTTAGCAAGAAGTTGATGCAAAAAAACCTGAGCACTTTCAACAAGAAAACAGTGAGATGCCTACATACAGTATAGTTTTGAGTTTGTATTTGTTATTCCAGAAGAAAGCAAATATCAGCAAGTTGTCATTCTAAAATATTCATAAAGGTCACAGAGCAGAGGAACACAGCAGAATCAACACCTACTCACAAACGTCACTATCCTGTGTTTCACAATATAAATAAAACACACTAAAGAGATCATAAAGGCTAGTAAATGGCATGAAGCAATGCTGATCGTGACTGTATTTTCCACATGCTGAGGATCCAGGGCTCTGGCGCTTAGAACCTAAGCATGGCTTGTGCTAACATCTATGAATTAACGAATGCCATCCCAAGAGCCCAGCACAACTTTCACGCTTGTCTGTGGGTACCTCTGCAGACCCAGATTCAAGATCCACCACCTTCACTTTACCTACCAGTCAGGGGCAAGCCTGCTCAGGAAACTCTGCTTTCATAGTAGAGAATCCAACTCGGACTCTCAGGTTGGGGTCTCTACTGAGTGGCAGAAGACCCAGCTCCTGGTACAGAACACTGGCTTCCTCCTCAACAGGTCAGTAGCAATTAAAATGCTGTTTCCTTGCAGTATTTATTGCTTGTGAGCTTGTGTAGCAGCAAGAGATCAGGATCAGAGAATAACAAGTAAGCAGAAACTGGCCAATGCACTGATTTTCAGTGTGCAACATACTAAATGTATTTTCAACTTCCTAGCCAGGAATTACCCTAGGTGCATGTCTTCTTTTTCCTTGAGAACAGATTCATGTAAGTTTTTGCTAAATAACTCCACAGTGATACGCACTTTCGTTTTACGACACGGCTCACGTCCCGTTTACGTGGCCCGGCCGCAGCAGATCACAACAGCACTAAGAGGTAGCAAAGGTACCGTTACGTTTCTCAGCTTCACGAGAGCGACACGGGAGACACGGCACACGCCAACACAGGAAACACGGCACGCGCCGTGGGCAGCAGGAGAGGGTGGCACCGCACCAAGCTCTCCCACAGAGCGGGACTCAACGCCAGCTGCTGGAATTATAAATACGATGCAGTTGTCTGGACCACTGAGGAAAAGTAAATCGTTTTAGAGACATTGCTAAATCAAAGCAGAGATGCACCCTAGCACAGCTCGGGGTTAGGGACCCCGCAGAGGGGCCTGGTGAGCCTGCAGGCCGTGCTCTGTGGGGAGCGGCGCGGGGTGAGCCGCCCTCCTCCCGCAGCGCCAGGCGGGCGACGAGGGGGGACAGGCGCCCAGGGCCGGGCCCTGCACAGCACCCGGCCTCCCACGGCGCCCCGCTCCCGCTCCCGCTCCCGCTCCCGCCCGGGGGTCACCCAGGGGACCCGGGCCCCGCGGGCTGGGCTCCGCACCCCAGCCGGCGGCCGCCGCCCCGCCACCGCCCCCGGGCCGCGGCGTGGCGCCGGACACCACAGCGGGGCCCCGCCCGCCCGCCCCCGCCCCTCACCGGCCAGCTGGGTCACGAAGGCCTCCGCCACCAGCGACATGTCGCGGAGGGCGGGCGGCGGCGGCGGCGGCGGGCCGAGGGCACGCACAGGAACTGGGCGCCGCGCCCCGCCGCCGGGGCAGCAACTGCATCCGGGGCCCGCCCCGCCCCCGGCGGCCGGTGACCTGCGGCTGCGGCGTGCCGGGGCCGCCGCGCGCCCGCGCTCGCGGCGCCCCAGGGGCGCTCACGGATGAGGCGGTATTCGGGGGTCGGTCTCCTCAGGCGCTGCCGTCCGGGGACAGACCCCTTTGAAGCCACATCCCGCGGAAACGTTACCGGGGGGGGCGGGGTACGAGGGCAGAGCCGGCCGCGGTGCAATAATTCTCTTCCCTTGGAAATAAAATCGCAAGGGGAGCGAAAACAAAACTCGAGGCTGCCAAGCGGTAGCAAGAAACACCGGCCAGTGTCGTGATAGATGAGACTATGGGAGCCCTGGGCTCGCAGTGGGTTCTAGGGGGCCGTTAGGCGCAGCCCGGGTAAAGCCTGCCCTCGGGGGCGGCGGCGTTTGACCGGAGTCGGGACAGGCCCCAAACCCTCCGGCAGTACGGACACGGCTGGCTTCTGAGGTACCGCGGGCGCCTCGGCGTCATTCAAGTGGCAAAATGAAATAGGTGTATACGGAAGGGTAATTGCAGAGTATTTGCGGCTCCTTCTTGGTGGTATATTGTATGTGCAGCTTAGGCTGTGGTCCTACGGAGAGGAGTCGGGGGCAAGGCTGCACTGGACCAGTAGAGAAACATTAAAAAAAAACAAACAAAAAAAAAAAAAAAAAACCACCAACCTTTAAGAATGCTGTGGCTCAGAGTCCCCAGTCATGGGGAATTTTTACTCGTGATGGCAATTCAGCTTAATGTGCTCCACATGACATGTAGAGGCAGTATCTTAAGGAGCTGAAAGTTGCAAGTTCAGGCTTTTTTACATTTTTTTGATCAAAGAATCCCGACAGCTGTTTTTTGGAGTGGGGGGAGGGAGGGAATGAGTGTTTTTATTTTTAAATTTTATGTAGAAAGAGCTATTGGGAATGCTGTAACCAGCTCTAGGGTCTCCCAAGAAAGGTGACTCAAGCCATCTTCAGGTCCTCTGCAACTCATTTTTGTGGAGCTTCAATACATGTGAGGGTTTAATCCCATTAGTTCTCTGAAGATAACAGAAATTACTAAATATGGTTTAGAGCCTGAAAACAGAAAAAAATGTCAATCTCTAACTGCCTGAAAGTGCCACACTAACTGCAAGTTGGAATTCTTCCCTGATATAAACATGAACAAAAATGTTAGTTCTGGCTATACAGCTTTGGAATATATTGCTCCCCTGGATTGGTTCAGAACAATGTACCAGCTGAACCATTAATTTTTTGGCCTTTAACACACAAATGATGGAGGAGAGGCAAGGTGGGCATATAATGTGATCTGAATCTGACAGGAGGCTGTTCTGATAATCTTAAGTGCTTTCTTTACGCTCCATAGTGAATATCTTTTCAACATCCTGGTATCAGAATGCTTCCTGAAGTGTCCTGAGGACAATAAGTTATAACTAAAGGGACTCAGTAAAGAGTACAGCTGCCTTTTCTTCGTCCCAAGTTAAGATTCCAGAAGACAATCTCTGCATTTTGAGATGTACGCCTTGCCTTTAAACAACCATTAATTTCTTACTCTTAATTCTATAATAAAGACTATCCAAAGTTTGGGAAAATGCCATAAAATTAAATTATGCATCCAATATGTAGATTGCAGAGAAGATAGTGGATATGTGAAAGACTTGTTCCTTTATTCTACTGTGCTTCTTAATCCTCATTTCTTTAGCCACACTTTAGTAAGGATTAAGAAGATCTCGTTTTATCAAATAGATTTATTCTACTGTGAAGGACAGATAACATGATGTTTCAGTCTTGTGAGGTAAGATCTTAATTCCTGTAAGGACTGGAAGATATGGAATAAATATAGAAATGTATTAATGTTTGCAAAGTATGCGAGTCCTCTGGTGACACATACTATTGAATCACTAAGCATCATTACTGAATATATTCTTCACATGGTAGCGGAAGCATGCTATTAAAGCAGTAGCAAAAGCAGGAGACCCAGTAAATACATTGGAACAATGGACTGAGGACTGAAAACAGTGATGTGCTAGAGGACTGATTATTTTAAAATGCTGATGAAAGCTACATTTTTAGTTACAGTTGTAAGTTGAATAGCACCAAAATTACAGAAACTCTGAGCAGTCTTGAGAAGTTGAATGGCTTTGTATTAGGAGATTACAACAGTCTAAATTAAGCTGGTGTATTTGAGTCACAAGACATGGTGCAAAAGTTGCCCTGATAGGGCTGAGCGTCAGGTAGGTAAGAGCAAGGGCAAATCCACGTGTTAGCACCCAATTAAAGAGGAAAGCTTGCCTCCAGAAATGGAGGTGGATGATGCAAACCAAGTCAGGGAACAGAAATCAGGCAGTAATCCAGCATATACCAACAAATACATACCAATAGAAATCTATTGACAAATCCAAACAATTAGCCAAAACAGAAGGAAAACTGAGTGGAGCTCAGCCCATGCCTCCAACATGTGGCAGGATACATGCTCAGGCTCCCTTCTCTGGGACAGGAGATCAGGGCAGTGTTTTTTGTTTCTGTATTCCCAGCCGTCCTCCCTGCTCCCACTGAAAGGACTGTTTTAGCAGAGCATCTTGTAGGAAGTCCTCCAGGGAGATCTCCAGCAATGATAGATAGTAGCAATGAAACTGACTCCATCACCACCTTCACCTTTATTCGATACGCCTCTCTCCTCCCCCGGCTTTTTGAGGAAAAGCATCCCTCTTGTGAGCCAGGCTTCCTGCAGGGCCTGCGTGTGAATCGTTTCTTCAGCTGGCCACACCATTAACAAATGTCTTTCTGGTAATTCTTGCTCCATGCCATGGAAAGCTCCCCAGCTTTCACAGATTTTTAAACGCATAACAGCAGATCCCTCTGATTCCAGTGCAGAGAGAAGGATGCACTTTCAGATAGAATTTCAAGGGAAACCAAAAGGCAGAATTAGGCTGTCCCTTGGGCTTTGCATTTCAGAAAGTCAACCGGACTAGATCTAGCAGAACCATTACCCCTTAATAAGGGTCTCACCTTACGCAGGCATGCCCAAAAGATGGAGTACAGTTTTGTCATAGCCCATCTCCCCACATGGGCTGCCTTTACCAGGTATTAATTGCTAGGGTTAAACTGTCCGCTGGGGAAACAGGACTAGGCCATATATTCACATGCTCCATTTTAAATAGAATGGAATTTGAATAGGATTAATCTTCTGCCTAGGAAAAAAAAAAAAAAAGACTGTTCTTAATAGTTCCCTTAATATCATTTGGACAGCTTTTAACATGTGCGTTTAATTTGTATTGTTCTTTTGTTCCATGTTAATATTTAACAAAATGTATGACTATCTATAGTCCATACCTATACCTGCAGTACAAGTCCTTTGCAGGTAGAATTGTTATGAATATTTTTTCGACAGGAATTGGGAGATGGCAATGAAAGACTTTTGGTCTCCTGCATTTTTTTAAGCTGTTTGCTTTTTAACACATCCACTACTGTTGGCCATTCAAATTACAGTCTGGCTGGCCAAGGGTATGACAGGACATGATTAAACAGATCACCAGAAAGCAGAGGCATTTGAGTAAGTTTCTCCAGATTTGAGTTCTGCTAGGTGTCACATGCATGCAGTTCTCAGATTCATGAAGCACATTGTAAGCTAAGTCAAATTTAAGGTGGTACAGTGATACTGTGTGCCAAACACTGATAGCAAACATTCCTCTTCGGAGCACTGTTGAGGCAGTAGAGGACACTGCAGAGTTGTTCTGGGTTGCAGTGTGACCTTTCTTCATCCCAAGACAACTGGCTGGGGCCACGTGGTGCTCAACAGACCTCAGAGCACTGTCTCAGCACATGACTGGGGACCTCTGCCCAAACCACTGCTCTCCATTTCCATGGAACAGGTCTCTAACAAGTCAGGTCTTCCCAAGACACAGGAGGAGTGCTGACAGTTGTAGATTCAATTAGGAATAGGAATAGTTCTCTCTGAAAGAGAACTGTGTGGAAATTTCACTGATGAGTGAAACCTCTCAAGACTGCTTGTGTGGTACGGCCGGTGTTTGAGAACAGGCCAAGTGGTAGCGAGAGACGGCACACAAACCGGCACTGAAACGCCTTCTCCTTGCCTGGCCCACAGCCAGGCTGCCCCTCTGGTCTAACTTAGGGCATCCTGGGGGCTGCTCTGCATTATGCTGCCTGTCAGTGTCTTTAAAAAGCTATTATGGCTGTTGGGAATCTCTGCAATGAAAGGAGACTTGAGTAAGTCCTTCCCTGCCAACACATCCAGTGCCAGGGAGCAGCAGGAGGGTGTTTTTAGCATGACTTCATGCCAGAGGTTCTCTGTACACTAAACAGTCTGGCAAAGTACACAGAGCAACAGAAACAGATGGATCTGGACTAGCGTGATCAAATGGATCTCACAGGGCATTCCGTATATCTTTAATGCAAGTGTTTGCCTATCAGCCATTTCATGCAATCCCGTGTTCTTCAGTGTGAGGAATGGTGCCAAAATTGTCCAAGTATGAGCCAAGTTGCAAGTTTTTCAGTCACACACGCAGTCCTGTGAGTTTACTAAGGAGGTACCATTTTATATGAGAACCTGAACTCAAAACTGAGGCCAAACTTTCACCTCTGCAGCTCCTGTGCACTTCCTTGGGATGTTAGCATGTATGTCTTGTGGTAGCATTCATAACTAAGACATGAAGGTGTTTTTGTGGGAGTTTAGGTGTATCTTACAGTAGATTTCCACACTATGATAAAATTAATTGCATGTTGCTGACAGTATTCTCTTATTTTCATAATCAGGCAGGTACAAATTTTGGTCCAATTGTTGTGTAAACAAGATAAGGTATGATTTCTAGGAACATCCTTCTATAAAAATGCAATAGGCAGAGTATTAACACTAACCATTTTGCACTTATGGAAAATACTGCATACTTAATTGACAAATCAATTAATGCTGATGCATTTCCAACAACCCACATGAGGATCGAAAGAGTTTTCATAGAATTTTAAGAGGCACAAGAATAGCATTTCTGAAAGCAAACAGGGGATCTCAAACTGTGTATGAAAGCCATTAGATGAATCATTTTCTCTTCCCTTTCTCACTTACCTCCTTTCTTGCCTTCTTTTATTCAGCAGGGTCAGATTTTCAGTGGTGCCAAGTCTATTTTAGCACATCTGTCATCCTTACAGCTGCACTGAGCAGGCATAAAAGCAGTTGTGCCAAAATCCCAACTTCACTGTTTTACTCACCGGAGGCATTACCAGCCCCAAGGCTCTTGCATATCCCTGTCATTCAGAGCAGCTACTGAGGAAGCTTTCCCCATGCACTGAAACAGCTAAGACGTTGAAGTCAGACCTTGATCTTCCCAGCTTTACCTAAACTTTCATGTGGGGGCTCCGCAGGTTGGCAGGGCAGACCCTCTACAGCCACAGCCAATCCCACTGCCCCCAGCCCAGGGCATCAGGCACCTCTGTGGGGACAGGGACACCAACTTATGGGTCAGGGTCCAACTAAGCAGGAACTATGGCTAAACAAACGGGGCAATTGCCCTGGCCTTTAAATAGATCTCCCAGGCCAATGGCCAGGGGGCGGGTCCCAGGTGGGGCTGGCCAGGCCCACCAGTGCCCCCAGGACCCTGGCAGTGTCTCAGCTGCACATGGAGCCTGTTTCTCCAGGTGAAATGGTAGATGTGGAGCGATAGGTTTCACATAGCTTATGCTATATGGGACCCAGATTTGGCTTCTAATCAAAATCTCAGATCAGAAGGGCCTGCAAGTAGGAGATCCCAGAAGGAAGACAACAGCTTCAATGGGACTTTGCCCTGGTTTCCGCCCCCACTGTGCTACCACACAGGTCCATACTGCCCTCCTCTACCTTGCCAAACTGACTCTACCTTTGGCTCCCTTGGATCCAACCTGTGTTAACAGACTGCTTCCATACTTGTCTATCTTCTTTTAATGCCTAATTGACCAGACACCAAAAAATCTTTTTTTAAAGCATGGATCAGGGCTGCATTGTCAAAACAGCTTGAATGTCAAAGCAGCAATCATGACTCCAACTTGCAGTAGTGATGGCTGTAAACGTTCATCCTGATATTTGTAAAGCTCATACTGCAGCAAAATCCTGATCCATCTTGTTAATGAAAGTAAGAATAATTGTTCACAGTTTGACTGTAGGCACTGGTTAGGCAAGTCTTCTCAAACTCTAAAGATGTTATCTGGAAAATTAAGGAGCTGCAATTGAACTCAGTTTCTGGACAAGTGTGGTAAATACTGAGGAATTTATTAATTCATCAAAGCTCCTTGTGAGAGGGTCTAAATCCTTCTCTGGAGGCCGGCATAGAAAGAATTAACTTTCTCCTTCTTCCTGTAGAAATGATCACAACTGCCTACCCTGCATGGAGGGAAGAGGCAGCTGTCATGAATTATTTATCTGTAGCACACTGTAAGAGGGATGTGCTGTGATTAATTGTAGAGCTGGGCAGGAAATGGATTCCTTGTCCCAAAAGATTTTTGAGATTAAAAATGCGTTGCTATTCCACACTGGGATAAAACCCAAACCCCTTTAAAAGATCTTAGAAAGAGAGAGAGAGCAAAACCCACCTACAAAAAACCCTCATCAGTCATATGTGTAGGACTCTCTTGCAACACAAGAGCCCAACAGAAAATTTTAACACCTAAGAAGAAAGTTTTGTAGAGAATTCAAGGGTCCAAACCATCCCATTCTACCTCCATATCCTTGGGGAATGCTCTAGGAAGGAGACCAACACACTGGAGCAGGGACATGGACCTTGTTGATCTCACGTGAATGCTGTCTCTGCTGAGCTGGGATGGGGCTTAGCTCTTGGCTTTTCATGCTGTCTGTCTCACTTCAGCAGAAGAGTCGTGACTGGTTCTACCTGATTACTTGGTCCTCAGAGAAGCAACCCGTTGTTTAAACTGACTTTCCTGTTTTTACAGCTAAATGCTGCAGAGCTGAATGATCTTTTATAAACTTTTTGCCTCCACATAGGAAACCTCAGTTTTTAGAAAGCTTACATGGAAATGACTTTTTATTTTCTGAATCATTTTCCCCATGTGTCTCATAAATAAGAAGCTTTTCTCCATTTTTTTTGTCAGCACTTCCAGTTTAAACACGTAGCCTGACCGTACAGGAGTGCCCTGCTCTATTTTTAAAGGAGGCTGAGAACTGATTCACTAGATATGACATAGCAGAAACTTCAGAATTTGAATCTACTCCATCTAAAATCGTTGTCTTGTTCCATAAAAGGAACAAGAAAAGCTTTGCAATATCTTCATTACAGCTGCAGAAGTTCATACTTGACATAGTTTCTCCCCAGGGTACAACTGCGGTAAGGAAAAAAAAATTATGCTGACTGAAATAACTTGAATGTATATAGATTAAAAACATATGGTCTTTTTAGGAGTGGGTATGAGTTGGTGAGGCTGGGTACCTCCTGAGATTTGTGAGGAGATGTGGCAGATCAGATTGATCCTTTTCCTGGCACTAGTAGAAGGATGTGAGAAAAGCACCAGGTGTCTCCTTTGGTCTTTTTTGAGACCGAGCAGCCAGAAAGAAAAAGAAGTGCAGCAATGATTTCAGAACATTTTGTGAATAATACGCACTTTGAAGCTTTTTGAACACTGGGACATGGAAAAGGAATGCCTGATTGAGAAATATTTTGAGCCACATGAGCCAGATTCAGTTTCCGTGAGTGTGCAGAGAGCACAGGCTAGCTAAATTCCAGCCTAGTCCAGCTAGCAGTCATGTGTAAGCATGACATCCCCAATCCATTACTTCCTCTCAGTCCCCTAAAGGCTGGCAAAAGTTACAAGAGTAATGTTGTTAGGATCTGAAGCCTTCTTAGTCAGATGTTCAGAATTAAATGTGTTTAGTAAAATGAATGCCTGGGCTTGCCAACATATCTCAACTCTGGTACAGAAGACTTACACTGATGAGTCAGATGGCCAGTCGGTCTCAACTATCAGCATAGTCGAATGCAGACAGGACCAATGCAAAACAAGCCCTGAGCCTGACAAACCCAGCAAGTGTGAGCAATTGGTGGCACTGCTTGTACATCATTGTTGTGGTTTAGCCCCGGTCAGCAACTAAGCACCACACAGCCACTCGCTCACTCCCCCACCCTTGTGGGATGGGGGAGAGAATCGGAAGGGCCAAAGTAAGAAAACTCGTGGGTTGAGATAAGAACAGTTTAATAATTAGAATAAAACAGCAATAATACTAATATAATGAAAAGGAAAATAATGAGCGAGAGAGAGAGATGAAACACTGGAAGAAGAGGAAAAAAAAACAAAAAAAAAACAAAACTAAACAACAAGTGTTGCAACCGCTCACCACCCGCCGACCGACGCTGCCGGTCCCTGAGCCGCGATCGCTGCCTCCCCCAGCCAACTCCCCCCAGTTAATATACTGGGCATGACGTCACATGTTATGGAATACCCTTTGGCCAATTCGAATCAGCTCTCCTGGTTGTATCCCCTCCCCTCCCGGCTTCTTGTGCACCCAGCAGAGCATGGGAAGCTAGAAAGTCCTTGACTAGTGTAAACACTACCCAGCAACAACTAAAACACCAGGGTGTTATCAACATTATTTGCATACCAAGTCTAAAACACAGCACTATACTAGCTACAGTGAAGAAAATCAACTATCCCAGCTAAAACCATGACAATCATGCAGCCAACGGTGAGGCTCAGGCCAGCCTGCAGCTGATGAAGGCTTTAGGAAACAAAGTGCAGGCTGGCAGTGACTGCAGATCTGGGTGTCCCTGTCTGGATGTGACCGCTGCCCACAACATCCAGATATGCCATCACCTTTTTATTAAATACAATGGATTCTTTTTATTAAATACAATGGATTTTCAGTTTAGGAAAAAATCTTCAGAACAGGCCAGAGCCATGCTAGTCCAATTCTTGCTATGCGCACGCCTTTGAAAGCACGGCTGTCTGCCTCTGGGGTGGGTGAGCTCTGTTGCAGGCCTTAGATCACAGATGACAGACATAACAGCATCACAGATGACACTGACAACATGCAGACAGGATGTAGTGCTTTTTTGCTTTTTTTTTTTTTTATTTTCTTTCACATTTATGATTAGCCCCAGAGTTGGGATAGTCCTTTTCTCGTGTGGCTCTTGCTGTAACAATTCACACCTGTGAAGTCCCAAATCAGATTACCAAATCTATTTGATTTGGTACTACATTTGAAAAGCAACCAGAAGCACCAGGTGGTCCATTTCTTAAATGAGACGTGACATTAAGAGTGTTCAACAGTCCTGTCCCATTTTTTTTTAACTGTCTGCCTGGTCACATTAAAATGAAAGTCACAGTGCTCACAGTGCTGGTTACAATTACAAAATTTTACAAAATCTTGGACCTATTATAAGATATCACCCTGTTGCGTGCACGGTGTTTTGGGGTCTAGTCTCTCCAGCATGAGAAAATGGGTTTGATAACCCATTGGTTTCATGTACCTACCACACTTCTACTCGGCTGAATTTCTAAAGGGAAAGACAGATGGTTTTTATTGATACACTTTTAACACTGTTTGATAATTATAATTGGATTTGATACACTCGGATGTTGAAAAAATATCACCCCACATAAATGGTATAATTTATAAATCCATAAATGTGTGGGTTTTAAAAATAATTATTCCAATATCTACACTTAATACACGGATCCGATACTAAAGACTGCCAGGATTAGAAACTGTTTCCATTATCTGAACACTAACAGAGCAAAATCTGATTTGAGTAGTCATTAAAAAATGTAGTGAGATTTTTATCTATTTTCAAATACCACTCGAAACTTTATTGTGTTTAATCTAGCTTACTTGTTAAAGGAACATAAAAAGGGGCATTAGGAATGTAGATTTAGTGTAGCACAACCGCTAAGATGAAGAGTAATGGCTGGGAAACCTTAGCTCTCAGGTACTCCTGCTATACTAATGTCACCAAAATCATATTACTGGGACGTGAGCGTTTTTCATAGGCTGTATGGGCAGAAGGAATGGTCCCTTTTGCCCAGCAGAAGCAGATCTCCTGATCCTCTGAATTCACACATGGGTGTAATGTTATGCACATCCACCGCAGCATGGATCGATGCATTGCAAAGGTCTTTGTTCTCTGTGTAAGGGTACAAGCACGCAGGTTAGGTATGTCCCCCATGCTGGTGGGTGTAGGGGTCTCACTGTAAGGCCAGGGCCATGGGCCAAACTGCTTGAGTTAGACCTGTTAAACATTTTCATAAGGCATGATATGCCATCCTGGTTAAAAATGTCTCAGTTTCCAGGATAAACTGAAATTTCTTGTGGTTTATTATTTGTAACACTATGCTTTCTGATGAAGTGTAGTAAAAAGATCTGTTTTCCAGGCAGTGGGAAGTCTGATAGGCTGGTAGAGAAGGAACTCACTGTATTTGTTCATGTACTTGTTTGCTTACTTAAACTGCGGTTTTTCAATCTGCTAATCGCCAGGGGCTGTTGCCTTTTGAGGAAACAAAAATACAAGAAAAACAAAATTGTTTATGAAAAGCTCTTTTGTGGGCCAGTAGTCTAAATATTTTCAGTATAAAGGAAACCTTGTCCTGCTTACAAATAGTTCTCAGAACTGTATCGCTATCTGAGATTTTAGCAATCTGTGGAGGCATAAATTTAAGCCAAGGAAGATTCACATGTTGCTGAGGGTTACTTTGTTCACTTGGCTGGTGCTCAAGAACGGCAAATGATTTCTGGATAAAAATAAAATACAATAAGACACTGGCTGTGGGAAATGTATTTTCCTATATATTGCCCAGATTAATCTGAGGGGCATTTTAGAGATATGGTTGGGAAGGGGGGTGAATAACAGACATTGTTACAATAGGGAGCAGAATGATTTGTCATTTGGTTCACTTTTCTTTCTTTCAACAGGGTGCATTTTCCTGGCCAAAGACTCCTCTAGTTCACTGACATTAGGAAAAGTCGTAAAAAATTATGGTTGAGATCAAGTGAGTCACATATACATATAGCTATATGTAGCCATATATCACCAATAGAAAAGAATGCATTTCCCCTAAGCTTCAGTCACCTCTTAATGATAAACTGGTAACAACCATGTCCTAATTGGGGTTTCTCTCCATACCTCGTTCTCCTTGGTCGTCAGGGATTTGCATGTGTTCTCGGGATTTCCTTGGAATTTAGGCTAACAGAGTGGTGCAGAACAAATCATAAATATGATTTATTAGCTGCTAGAGACAAGTGCTTGGAACTACAAGGAGGTCTTTCCATTTTGTAATTTTGCCTGCGCAGATTTTTCTTAAAAGAGGTAATAGTCTGTTCTCCTCTACTAATAATCTGTACCGTTTTATGCATAAGCCACCGTTCCAGGTTTTACCAATAAATAGAGGAAATGGCACACTTTTAAAAGGAGATTAAAATGTGGTGATTGGGTTGCATATTTTTGTTTTCTGGCTTACTGCTGTGTTCTTTCATGCTCAAAATAAACCTGTATATGCAGCTCATACCATAAACCGGAGTCGTTGGTTTGACCCTTGGCAAAGCGTTCCCTGTGCTGTATTTGCAAGTGATAACATACTCATTCAGTTCTGCATGGGAATCCAGATACCCAAGCAAGCCTGGGTTCTTGCCTAAGCTTGATTTTCAAAGAGGTGTGATTTTCTACTACCACTTACCTATCCAAAGTATATGAAATCTCTGCATTCACATATACCACTTAGAAACAGCAATTTTACAACTTTTTTCTCCTTGGAAGCCTTCCAAATCAATATTTTTGTTCTGTTTCAGGCAAAATGGAAACACATAAAAAAATTATTTTGTTCATATCCCTTTGTAGCCTGTGGCCCATTGAGCAATAATCAGTAGGCAAAAATTAATGTATGACTGAAATAGAATGGTCTTCCTGTGGTTTCTAATGATGTTGGAGGGAAAATAAGGCCAGGAAACAGTATTTTCATAATTTGTGATAAATTATATGGTCGTGGGTGTCTACTGAGGCAAGTCTGGAATATTTTGTTCTGATGGCAGTGAAAACTGCAGCTTGTGCTCTTACCTCTATCTGCCTAACCTAAAACCTCTTTTCCAGCTGCTAGGCATCAGATTGAACACGTGTGAGACACAGCTCTTGGGATTAATGTTAAATGAGTGAATCTTAGACCTTATCTATCATTTATTTATCTCATATGTGCACCCATGTATATCACAGGCATTTTTATTTAATTATTCAGGAATTGGCACATGACTTGCATTAGCTCCTTCCTCTGGGTATGTTGCTGACAGAACAGTGCGAAGGAGCAATATCTAATCCTCATACAGCTAAAACTGTTTGTGAAGAAGAAAGATCTTATTAAACTGGCCCTGTCACGTGAGCAGAAATTACACTTAATACTAAGTACCGGTTCTTAAGACAGAATATAGTTGTGTTCATACCAGCAAATTGATTCAGACTGCCATAAAAGAGTTGTAAGGTTTCATCTTAATTTGCAAGTAAATCTCTATATATTCAGGCTGTGTCATTTTGATGGATACAGAACTGTGCACTGCTACAAGGCCGGCACATGTATTTATTTATTCAGGAAAATATATGGCATGAAAACATTCATTATAAAAGACTTAGTGTGCTCTAATGGCCTGATCCAGCACCACTGAAATCAATGAGAATCTTTCTTTCCGTGTTGCTACTGCAGGACTACGCCAGCAGTGTGGAAGCCGTTCCTCTGGCCTGAAGTGCCTAGCACAAATGTCAAAATCATTAGGAAAATAAAAGGCCGACCCCACAGACATGTGACAAATTTGGAGACAACTGAAAACACAGCTGTTTTCTAAAGTTTGCGTGTGAGCCATATGCTTTTAGAAAGATGGGTTATTCTGGCTACATGTCTATGTTTATTTGTTCCTTAAAAAAACAAGGAGTACTAACAGGAGACTTGGTAAAAATGTACCTTAAAAGCAGCTGAAAAGGGTTGGTTAGTAGTTGACTTGCCTTTAATACTGAGCTTGCAAAACAAATTTGATTTACTTGAATTTTCATGAATTTTGCCAGATTTTGCATTATTCTGCTTTAAATAGCATCTTCTCAAAAACAGGTGGCAGAAATATTATTTCCTGTCTTTTAATGAATGATCAGCCTGCAGTATAAACGCTTGTTTGGTGTCATCACTTTAATAAGGAACTGCAAACCACATATTCTGGTTGCAACTAGTTTCACACAAGTACTTCGGTCCTGAGAATTTTTCAGTGATAACCCATGAAGTGAATCAGCCAGTGGGACATGAACCGTAACACCGTATGCAGAACCATAACACCATACACAGAACAAAAACCTCCCTGTGTGCATGCACAACCGCAAGCCTCTAGTTTTATTGTACTTTCCAGGTACAGTCGGGATATGATGTGTAACCAAACACGTCTGTCTCGGCAGGCCCCGTCCCTCAGATGCTCACTGCGGGGGCACCTGTCTCCTTGCTGAGGAGGCCTCCTGCCCCCACTCAACCGTGGGCCTGCTGCCACAGCATCATCCCAATGTGCCTGCCTGACTTTTGGGAGCACGCTGTTTCCCAGGGCTCCCACCAACCTCTGCTGAAGCTGCCATCGGCGGTGGCTTCCTGGTCTCTCGGCAGAAGAGAAGCCTTCATAAGAAAGCCTGTAAGCAGAGGGGCGCCTTGGGGAACAGAAGGTATTACAGAACATAAGATTCCCCTACATTGCAGACTTTCTGACTTGAGACATCCATCTTCATCTTCTCTGTGTTCCTTTTGCCCAGAAAGCATCCAACAAAGACCAACAGCTGTTGGTGTCTGGGGCTGGCTTCCAGACAGGGACCCAGTGCTCACAGGTCCCCTGAGATCCATCTCCCCTGGTGCTACAGTTTGTTCTTCACCCCAAAGTCCAACACCCAGCAGAAACCCAGAGCAAAGAGGGACTTGTCCAAAATCATTTTGTCCCACAAGTAAATAAAATCACCTTCTCGTAAATCCAGATGTCGTTGCTCTCCATGTTGGCTGTTCTGCTTTCCCAGTCACAGGCAGGAAAAAAATCTGGACTCGGCTTCTTTGTCCACTTTGATACTGTTATTTTATCTCTGGGAAAGATGAAATTGTGAGAAGTGAGGATCACTGGTGAATTTTGCAGTTGTGTGAGATAATCAGTCATTGTCACTCTTTTTGAACAAGTACCCTGAGTAAAAGACCCAGGAATGCTCTTGGTCTTTTGCTGGCAGAGGTCTGTGGTCAAACCCAAGCATCCTTCTGCACTTTAACAGGTCTTGAGGTTTTGCAGGTGGTGAGATTTGCTGCAAACTGATTTAATGTGGTGCATTTCTTTAACCATAAGATACAATCAAGCCTGGGAGAGCTGGATGATCTCAGAGTCTGGCCCTAGATGCTGTAAGAGGCTTCGTATTGTCTTGTCTTTGCCCAGGCACATGCAAGCAGCTTTGGGAGCCAGCAGGGCAGCTGCTGGCCAGTCCCAGGCAGCCCAGAGCCTCTGCAAGGAAGATCCGAGCACCTCTGCAGTTTGAATGGGAAGAGGTGGTCCTCCTAAGAGTTTATTTCTTTTAAAACCTCCCCTCACAGTTACTAAACAGATTTTGGACTAAATCAGCCACATCAGGAAAAGGAATGGGAACAAACGAGGAATAAATACAAGCATAACCAGCCTCCTTTTTTGCAGCAATTTTGCGAAGGGTAGGGCAGAATTCAAGGGCACTTTTTTCAAAAGGGGATCTTGGACTCATGCTGGTAGCGGTGGCCATCCC
The DNA here is from genome assembly GCA_031468815.1 of Morus bassanus. Classification (NCBI taxonomy): domain Eukaryota; kingdom Metazoa; phylum Chordata; class Aves; order Suliformes; family Sulidae; genus Morus; species Morus bassanus. Next base: position 25,570,968 of record CM062574.1, on the reverse strand, counting down.
TGCCCTTTCCTCTCTCCTCTGCTCTGCCTTCTCGGGGTTTCTCCCCTTCTTCTGCATGAACTTTGCCTGAGCCTGCGGATCTTTCTTTTTAAATGCAACACGAAGAAGGGGTCGGAAGCTTGGGGCGGCTCCCCGTGCCCCCACCGCCCCGCGGATCCGGGGGGGCTGGCGGAGCTGCTCTCTGCCCTCCCCGGGGGGAGCGGCGGTCCCCGGCAGCTCCCTGCGGCGCCAGCCCCCTGCCTCGGCCCGGCCCGAAATCGAGCAGCAGCGTTTCGGGCTGGCATCTTTCCCTGAATCCTCGCAAATAAAACCGTAAATAAGTTGCAACAGGAAAAAACAGCAGAACAGCATCGCCGCGGTCCCGCGTGAAAGGACACCTCGGGTGCCCCGCCGGCCGCAGCTTCCAGACCAGCCCCGACGTCCCCGGCAGACCCCTCCGTGGGGGGCGGCGGGGGCCTCATGCGGGGCCGCCCGGGACACCCGTGGGGGCGGCGGCGGGGGCGGCCAGCGCCTCCCGCTCCCGCTTCTTCTGTTTCATGCGGCGGTTCTGGAACCAGACCTTCACCTGGGCGTCGCGGAGGCGCAGCGAGCGGGCCACCTCGAGGCGGCGGGCCCGCGACAGGTACCGGCTGAAGTGAAACTCCTTCTCCAGCTCCGTGAGCTGCCGGGTGCTGAAGCTGGTGCGTGCGGGGCAGGCGGGAGGTTCCCCCCCGCAGGGCGCCGCGCCGCCTGCAACGCCGAAAAACACCGCGCTTCAGCGGGGGGCAGAGGGGAAGGGAGCGGGGCGGGAGTCGGGGCCGGGGCTGGGGCAGGAGGGGGGCAGAGGGGAGCCGGGATGGGAGCAGCCCCCGCCCGCGCCCCGCCGCCCCACTCACTTCTCCCGGGCGGGCTCCGCTTCGCTCGCATCCACTCGAAGGTGCGGGGCGCCGCCGGGGCCGCCGCGGGGGCCGGGGAGCCGGGCGCGGGGGCGGCCCCGGGGCAGGGGGAGAGGCGCCGCAGCCCCCCGCCGCCCGCGCCGGGGCAGGGGCAGGGGCGGCCGGGCTCCGGCGGCGGCGGCGGGCGGCCGCTCCCGGGGCAGACGGACGTGGCGAAGCCCGGCGGCCCGGCTCCGCGGGGCGGCCGGTAGCCGGGGCCCGGCGGCGCGGGGGGGGCGGCCGCGTACCCCGCCGCCCCCGCGGAGGCAGGCGGCAGGGGGGGCGCGGCGCTGGCCGCGGTGCCCAGCGCCAGGAAGGCGCCGTCCCCCCGCCGGGGGTAGGGGGGCTGCGGGGTCCCGCGGCACAGCCCGGGCGGGAAGGCGAGGGGAAAGTACCCCAGGTCCATGGCCCGCGGGGCCGCGCCGCTCCCCGCACCCCGCCGGGGCAATATTGCCCTAATATAGGGCCGGGAGCGGGGCGGCACGTCCCGCCCCGCGGCCAATGGGAGCCCGGCGCGGGGAGCCCGCACCGGGGGTCCCGGGCGCCGCCGGTTCCCCTGCCCACACCCGGCTGCCCAGGTCCAGCCTGGGGCTGCGGGTGGGCAGCCCCTCCGAGCCCTCCCGGGACCCCCCCCCCGGGACAGTGCTGCTCGCTCTGGACTGGCCAGGGCCGCCGAGCACTTCGGAGCCGCTTGCTGGGAGTTTGGGGCGGGGGTGAGCCGGCGCTTTCCCGCTGCCCGAGCTCCCGTCCCACGGCAGCTCTGCCCCCTCCCCTTGCCCCACTGCCGGCCAGGGCCCCAGGGGCTCCCACGGGAGCCCACGCAGCCCGAGGGAGCAGCCGGGGGCGCGGCGGGCTGCGCAGGCACCCCCAGGCTGTCCGCACCGGGGGGGGGGGGGGTGCTTGCTGCACCTCGCGGCACTTAATGGTCTCGCTCCATCAGGTAAGTGCTCTGCAGCCTCTCAAAAGTGAATCCCCGGGCTCACCCCGTTAATGGGCTTTCATTTTTCCCTTGGCGATTCGGCATTGTTTACTTAGCGTTTGCAGCTGGCAGAAAGTGCAGCAAGTTGCACTGCCCGGCCAAAGCCTCCAACTCTCTCTTGGTTTTCATCTCCCCTGGAATGGCAGGGAACAGGAACAAGCCTGGAGAATGTGAAGCCTGGACTCCAAAAGTGATCGTCTTTCCCTAAATGGCTCCCAGTGACGCTTGACCATCCAGTCTGGGCTACGCACACGCTTGATTTGGATAATGATGAGTTTCATCCAACTCGTCAACTGATAGCCATGTGACAGTGCAGTTCAGAACAGCAAAAGGGTGTGCTGGGCAGAGCACGCTTGGGCTTCAGTGACGTGGGACTGAACAGACAAGGAACATGAAGAAGGGGTATATCATGCTGCTTCAAATTAGACATGCAACCTTTTAAGTCTTAGGAGGTGGATGTGGACTCAGCTGGGAAATGCAAGGGTGGTACCTTATAAAAAAATTATTTTATTTCTAAATAACAGCATGCAATTGAAATACATTCATCCATCAGCCGGTGGCTTCCACTCAACAGCCCAAAGAGCTCTACAAGCTCTTGAACAAAGTGCTGCTCACTGTGGTCAGGAAGAGGCTGGAAACTTTGCAAGGACTGGACATGGTGCCAACCACCCAAGGGCAACCAGGATCCCCAGAGAAGGAAAAATTCCACTGGGTCTTTTGTGGATTTCAGAGGGCTGGGCTGGTGGCATGGAAGGGACACCATGGTGAGACACAATCAGACCATTTTGCTGACTCAGCCTCAACTCTTTGCCACAGAGACTTGAGCTCTGCAGCTCAGCCCCAACTGCCCCCCCATTACGCCCAGCTAACGGGTCAGAGCAGGCCTGGTTTTCTTTACTGCAGATGCCCTGAGAGCACACATCCCTGGGACAGGCAGACACAAGCCCGCAAGGACATGGGAGCGCTTCCCTGCATATGGGCTCTGACCAGCAGCATGGCCTTCTATCAGCCCGGCTTTCTCCCCAGCTCATCCAGCCCATCTGCTATAAAGCAACTATTACAGAGCAAAGGCGGGCTGTACAGATTACTGCTTTGATGTGTTTGGGACTCAAAGTCTGCAGACAGAGCAGTCTCTGTAAGCCCAGAGACCCAAAGTTAGGTGTTCTCCAGGCGCAGACTTGTTCGCTGCTCCAGTCTGTGCTACCCTGCTGCACTAAAAACAGGGTATCACCTACATTTCCATTTGCAGAGGATGCAGGTATAAATTAGAAGAACAGATGAAATCAAATACACCTTATCAGGAAACCTACATTTTGAGGGAGGGGTTAAATTCTGGATGATACAAACTTGCTCAGCACACCCATGGTAATCAGAGCAGTTTGGAAAATGTCATCTTCTGACAAAACAGAAGCCTGGGAACACAAGGCTTTCTCTTTAGCAGAGAAAGGCTGTCCACACAGGAGAGCATCTGTGCTTTTCAGTCTCCCCTGCTGTAAAAACTCCTGCCCACAGTGAAGCAAACAGCACTGGCTCCGGAGGAGGGCTGCTGCTTTACTTGAGTCTTCTGTTTGCAGAATGCAACCAGTTTAATTACACCTAAAGCTGTGTTTTAAATGCTAGAAGAGCTGTCTGTGTTCACACCAACATACGATCTTTCCATTCACCCGGCTGAATTCTGTTACCGAGTTTCTCATTCGTTATCTGTTTGTTTTTGCAGGACTGTTCAAGGACGAGGAATGCAGAAATCAGTGGCTAAACACAGGAAAAGCGTCTCTTGTTGCTGTTCTGGCTTTTGAGGGGGATGCAATTTTCTACGCTCCTAAATTTCACAGGACTTAAATAGCTAAGTCCCAGTGATATGAAGTTGAGCAACCGCAGCTGTTTTTTTGCAAGAGGTCTAATGGGAAAGAGTCCCTGGAAGTCAAAGGAGAAAGAAGAAGAGTGGGTTAAAAAGAAGAGTGGGAGGAACATGATGCTGTGAAAGGCAATTTGAGAATGGCTGGGAGGTTTAGGGACCTCTGTGCAAGCAGTGCAGTAATAGCACGAGCCAGGGGGGCTGCTGGCACAGAAGCCTCTGTGAGAACAATGGACCAAACCAATCCCTGTGCCACCATGCTTCTGGAAACATGTGGGCCACTGCAAAGCCTGAGACAGCCACTGTGAAATTAAGACATGATGTAGGAACAAGCCTAGCCAAAAAGCCCTAAACCCTGTTGGGTGCAGACACTTAGCAGCAGCGCCCTGGGGAGGCTGCTTGAGCAGCGTGTGTATTGAAGGCAATGGCAGCCCTGAGCCACAGGGACTTCTTTGAGGTTGGGGCATGTTGCCTTTCCTCTCTGGAGCAAGCCTCCACCCTCTGTGCTTGTCACAATAACTAACACACAGGCAATTGAACAGATCCCTCCCCAGCCCTCAGGAAAATTATGTGGAAGGTCTGATTCAAGCATGACCTTGTCCTCGCCCCTCTGCTGCCACGACACTGCCAGCCAGGGAGAGCTGGTTCTCAGCGGTACATGGGGGTGTATGTCCATGATGTGGAGACAGACAGGGTGTGGGTGCGCATCCCAAAATGAGGTAAGCAAACACTGGGGATTTAAGCAGTGGCCCTGTTAACAGAGTCAAACCATCAAAGGCCCCTGGGAGGAAGGCTATCAAGAGAAGAAGGAGGAGAAGCTCTGGGAAGTTTCTTTTGTAAAGTGTGAATAAAACCAGGGATGTACAGAGACCCCAGGGCAAAGAGGGGTAATCGTCCTGACACTCCAAGGGAGCCAGGCTCAGCTCCAGCACAAGCACAGCCCTTCCATATGGGCAGGGCACATCATGCTCTTCCTGAAGAAGGTGTGTTTCCCTCTGCTATCAATCTTTCCCTGCCACAAGCTCCCCTTTCGTGGCTGACCCTGGGGCAGTTTCACCAGCCCTGGGACAGGGACCTCTGCTCTCCCAGTACATGGGATTAACTACAAAGTTCTTCTGCATGAACACAGAGAAGAGAAAAGTCTCTCCCTCCCTTTGCAAGGATTTCCCCGGAAGAGTGATTCCACACGGGTCCATGTGCCATGTAATGCCCTGTTTCCTGTCCTGTGGCTGTGAATTTGGTAGGGAGGAAAAATTACACATATTGATAACCCAGAGGTATCAAGGTAAGCCATACTGCTGTATGCAAAACAGAGATGTCAAAGGGTTTGCAGCCAAGATTTCTGCCTTGCCTAGCCCTTCTTTCTCCCAAATATCCTAGAAGGTGGCACAGGTTCCTTGGAGGAAAGATCAAGGCTACACACCTCACTCAGCATGTCTACCCTCTCCCAAAATTTCTGTTCTTGCAAGAAAAACTGCACATCAGCAAATAAAGAAAAAATGAACCTAAGTGTTCAAATTGTATATTCAGGAGTATTTTTACCTGGAAGGTCTCCATCCTGCCTAATACAGATCCCATGCTAATTTCATTCAGCTTTGTGCTTATGGTCATTGCAGCTGAGCCTTTCTGGGGTTCATCTCAGAGCAGTTCAGGGAGCTCCGGGACCCTGGGCTCTGAAGGTGGAGACAAAGGCCCACATCTGCTCCTGAGCAGCATCTACAGAGGCCTGGGGATGTGCAGGCACATACACCCCACTGTGTCCCCTTTTGCATCTCAGCCTTCGTGACCGAAGGGGCTCGGTCCCATCCTGCCACGTTACTCCATGGCTCTCGGGCTCCAGGACTGGGCTCTGCCTTTTCTGGCTGGGGTTTCTGGTCGAGTCCCAGCTGGCTTAGGCCCGAGCAGAAGTAGGAGGAACTGCTATCAAGTGAAAAGTGCTCACCATGTGATTGATGACCCTTAATAGAGCCAGCTCCCTCCCTCCCCCGCCAGCCCCACTCCCAGCGAGGACCACGGCGTACCCACTGCCACTGCTCACATGGGAATGGAGAGCCGTTGCCCATTCAGGGATTAACCTGCCGCTCAGTCCCTGGAAAGTGGCTGCAGCCAGCGGAGCTCTGGTCCAGCCCATCTCACGCCTTTTAAAAGCAGAGGTAGCCAGTTCATCAATGTATAATGTCACGTGGTGCCCAGCCAACCAGTGCGGCCCTGATTGCCCCAGCAGCACCAGCCCTTTGTGCTGCCCGTCTGGCCCCAGCTTTTGTTCCCAGGCAGGTCTGTGGTGATAGTGCCGGACGCCTCGGCCTCTCTGCCGCACAGCACACTGCGCCCTTGCTGGGCTGCCATTGTGTGCGGCCAGTAGGCACACACGGCAGGCTGGCACGTAGAAGGATGGCGTCACAACCTGCAGCTCCTTCCCTCCCTCCCTGGCCAACAGCTGTCAGCGAGGCACCCCCCCAGTGGTAGCCTGGCAGCCCCAACCCCTTTAGCCTCTTTTTTCCCTAGCCAAGTGGTCCCTTCTGTGCCTGGACCTCCCTGCAGGCTGTTTCATAGGGCTTCCCATGGGGCTGGAGGGATGCAGAGACCCCAGTGGTGGATCCTGCCTTCAGACTTCTTGCCATGGAGCGCCAATGACTCAGCTGGTCCCCAAAAAAGTCAGGGGGGCTTCTAGTTGGTGCTGGTGGGCTCCCTCTTTCTTAGCCAGCCTCCCCGCTGCCTGTCCTTGCCTCCTGGGTGTGCAGCCAGCTGCCTCCTCTTCACCCATGGACAAGGTCACCTGCAGCCCCAGGTGACCCAGGCATGTCCCATGGTGGCAGCCATGTCAGGTGCCTCAGAGTCCCTCCCTGGCCTACCCAGGGACTAAGGCAGGGAGCCTACAGTGCTCTGCCCAGGGAGCACTTCCTAATGGAGCAGGAGGCATTTGGCTTTGTTTTCCCAGCCCCATCAAGTGGCATCTGCAAGACAGTGGCATCCCTGGGAGCCCCTGGCTGTGCCTGCCTAGGTCCCCCTGCCCAGGTGCTGCTCACCAGACCCTAGGCTGAGGGACATGGATGGGACTCCCGTCAAAAGAAACAGGGTGCAAAGCGGCAGCTCAGCCCTGCACTGACGGTACAGAGCTAACACAAAGCCTCATCTGCTTTTTGCAGCGGGGAAACTGCTGCAGCCCCATTAAATGGTGGGTTACTGAAAGGGCCAGACCAACAAGTGGAGACCCCAAACCCACTGATCTGAACAGGACAACCTGCATGGCCTTGCTGAAGCTCGGTGCACCCCTGACACCTCTCAACCGGTGCTGGCAGCAGCTCCCCACCCCAAACACTGCTGCAGCGCTGCTGGCATTTAGAGGCCCTGTCTCAGTGACCCTGTTATGGGTCTGGAGCAGATGGAGGGAGCAGGAAAGGAGGGAAAGGGGTGCTATGGCTCCTATTTGCAAAGAAAGGCAAGGCTGGGATCAGTCCCAGGCTGACGAGCTGTGTTTTAAATGGGTGACCGGAGATCAGCACATCAAATGCTGTTGCAAAGGAGCTGAGTTCCTATTGAGTGTGAAAGGGGGTTGTTTATAATTTATGGGTTTTAAATGATGGGCCAAGAAAAAGTCTGGCTTGTGCCAAAGTGTCTCTCTCCTCTAGATTGCTGATGCTTGTACAAACATTGTAAAAATGCCAGCGATCTCACTAAAGTAACATTACTTCTAATAATTAGGTTATCATCACGGACTTCTATCGCGTTACAAACAAGACGCCTCTGCCAAAGTCACGGAGAAGAAAGTGAATTTATTTACAAGAAGATTCCCCCTCACACATGCTCCTCCTCCTCCCCCACTGGAAACCAAGTCTGCAAACCCCGTTTCTCTGCAATATGAAAAGAATTCAGGGCAGTGTGCCTCCATAACACCATGTTTGTGGTCAGGGTTCCTCTGAAACCCCCTTCTTCCTCAGATCTGGGGAAGTGCTATCTATAAATGGCCTTTTCTTTCGTAACAGATTTAATGAAGGACTAACAGTGTAAGTCAGAGCAGACGCTGTTTGAAGAACAGCCTACAGAGCATGAAGGTGGGAAACGCTTGGGAAAAGCACATTGGGTTACACCAGGGACGGCCCTGCAGAAATGGTGGTGCCTTGCCGTTTCGCAGATAGAAGCAGGTAATAGGAAGTACGTCGTGTTTGCAAGAACACAAAAAAAAAAAAAAAACCACAACCCGATGTGGCCAATTTCAGTCGTGGATACATTGATTACAGAAAGTTTTGGAGATACAAACATAGAAATATATATTTATGGAATATTATAGAATTCACGAGTGGTGTTTAGCCTTACTTTTTGTGTTGTTTGTAATGTTTTGTTTACTCCTGGGTGGAGCTTCTAAGAAACAGTTTGTGTGTAAACTTCCATAGAAAACAATTCTAGGGCTCAAAATGGTTAAAATATGTCTCCGAACAAAGTAGTTTATTCTGTTCTGTTTTGTTTACAGATCTACAACACATATATCCAAATTTGCTTGGGTAAAAGTGAAATTTAACAAAAGATACACTTCTCAACGTAGCACGACATTGTTAAAATCGCACAGAGGGAAAAATAAAACCCTAAGTAATATTTTGAATCATTACTGTCCAGCCAAACACAAATACAAACAGAAGGCAAGGGAGAAAGCAGGGAGGAGAAAGAAAAGAAGAAGAAAAGAAAGAAAACTTGTCTGTGTTGACCAGAATTGGAGGAGTTAAAATATTTCTCACAATAGGAACGCCAGGTCCTGTCATTAGAGGATGGAGTAGGAGCTGCAGTGTTTGTCAAACTGGAAAGTGGCGCGTCAGACGGTTTGGTGGGGAATACAGAAGTTCGGATTAATCTTTAACTCGACACTTTTAGAAAGAGATAAGAATAGTCTTCTCGGAGCGACATGTACCTTCAGGAAGAGACTTTAATGACAACGATTACAAAAGAAGTATCTCTGTAAATCCAGCGAGGGATTCAACACAGCCGTGTTACTAGAGAGGAGAAATCTCGAGGGTTCAGAGCATCGTTCCTTTTTTTTCTTTTTTTTTCCTCTCTTTCTTTTTTTTTTTTTTTTTTTTTTTTTTTAATCCTTCCCCGTGTTAGCTGTCCCGTTCGTGGCGGAGGGAGGTGGCGGTGCCCCTTTGCGGCGGGCAGGGGGGACGGGACCCTCCTCGCCCGGCGCGGGGGGGAGCGCGGCGGCACCGCCCGGCCGCTGCCCGCACCCCGCCTCGGCGGCTCCCCTTCGGCTGTACGTATCTGATTGTCAATTTTCTTTCAAAGTTTATTTTTATGAAAAACAAGAGGAAAAGCTCGGGCTTCCAAAGATGTCTAAAAAATTGATTTATGGTTAGTATAAAGACAACAGTATAAATAACAAAGGAGGCGGCAGCTGCTGCGCGGATTGCTATGGAGACCCTAATGAAATTAGCACTATCGGAGGGTTTCTAATTTTTTTTTGCGTTCTAAGCTTCTAATTTCTTTCCTATTTCAGATAGCCAGAGTGCAATTTAAAAAAAAAAAAAAAAAAAAAAAAAAAGAAAGAAAGAAAAGGAAATAGCCCACCGAAATAATAATATGTGCGATAGATACCCAATCAATAAATAAATGTTAACCTCACCGAGGTCTTTGTATGCAGGATTTGATCTGAAACAAGATGGCCAAGCGCCCCGCTTTGTAGATCGCCTCCTCAAAGCGGCTGCGCTTCCAACTCAAGGTGGCTTCACCCGGCCGAGCCAGCTGCCAGCCAAGCCACCGAGGCGCTGGAGTGGGGCCGGCCGGTTAGAAATAAATACTTTAAAAATACTTTCGATATTTCTTTTAAAGTGTAACGGCTCTTTGTGTGATGTCACAGTTTGTTTTACTCTATTAATGACTTACGACTTGCTGTCTTAATTAATCCTTACATAAACTACAAACACCAGCCACTGTTACAACTGTTCAAGACTACTCTCTCAACTAGCTCAGACCGAATATACTAAATAGGTGAAATGTAAGTCACCACGGACCTGAATCGCTCTCCCGAAGTATTGGTGAAGAAACTCTACAAATACCCACATAAATACATTAAGACGAGGATAAATAATCAGTGATACAAAAATGTCTCGCTTAAAATAATAAATACGTATCATTTAGTCCGATGCGATCCTTACGTTACGGAAGAATCCATAAATTAACTTCTCTGAAATCAGCTTACGCGCGGGCGAGTTCCCACCGCTCACGACTGGTCTAGAACACCTCAGCATGACGCGCTGCTAACACTACGGCATCTCTAAGACTTACCTTCAAGTACACCAAGCTTATCAGTCCCTCGGTTTGCAGTATATTGCACTGTCATGCTTAACACAGCTCTAAGAGAAAGGCTCCTGCTCACGGACCTACTCGGGGCTGCGGAAGAAAGAAGGGAGCTGCTAGGGGAGACAAATCCACTAATACTGTTGGCACTCGAGAGCAAAGTAACACTGTCCCGTCAGAAAAGTGAGGTAATTGAAAGGGGAGCGGGCCCCGCCGGCCGCCGCCCCGCTACAGATGCGTGAGCTTGGGCGCCTCCTGCATCCGTCCCTGAGAGGTGTGGTGAGAGGAGAGGTCCGTGTAGGTGGGGTGGGGGTCGCAAGGTCCGTGGTGGTGGCCGCCGGGGATCTGGGCGGCGCAGCTGTAGTCCACGCTGGCGGAGGAGGGGTGCTGCAGGTGCCCCAGGTTGAACATGGGGCCGGAGGCCGGCATCGAGTCCACGAAGTTGCCCCCCACGTAGACGGGGCTGCCCTGCAGGCTGGGGTTGGCGAAGCCGCCGCCGCCGCTCTGCATGGGGTGGGGGTCGTACTCCGCGCCCGCGTAGCGCTTCTGCTGCGGCAGGCAGCTGCTCAGCGGCGCCGTGTAGGCGGCCAGCCCGTACATGCTCTGCTGGGATTTGGCGAAGGAGGTGGGCGAGGGCGCGTCGTAGCTGAGGCTGTTGACGCTGGGGAGCTGGCTGGAGTAGCCGACGTGGTTTGGGCCGCTCAGGGGGGGGCTGCGGTCCGGGGACTGTCCGACGGGGGAGTGCATGATGCCTTTGGCTTTCTGGTCCTTTTTGTACTTCATCCGGCGGTTCTGGAACCAGATCTTGATCTGCCGCTCCGTCAGGTTGAGCAGGTTGGCCATCTCCACCCGGCGCGGCCGGCACAGGTAGCGGTTGAAGTGGAACTCCTTCTCCAGCTCCACCAGCTGCGCGCTGGTGTAGGCTGTGCGCACCCGCTTGGAGGCCGGCCCGGGGGGGCTCTTGTCCTCGCAGCTCTCTCCTGCGGGGAAGGGGCACAAAGAGCCGTTGGTCCCCCCCGAAAGCCCCCCCCCAAGTGTCCCCCGCAGGCCCGCCGCCCCCGCCCGCTCAGCCGGCGCTCGGGGGGGGGGGGGGGCGCAGGGGGCCTGGGGGCGGCCTCCCACCCCTCCCTGCCCGGCATACACACACACACAACCCCCCCGCAGCTGCCTCCCCCCAGGGGCCGCCCGTCCAGGCGCTGCCGGGACCCGTCGGGGCTGCGCCTGCGGCCGCTAGGCTGACAGGGGGAGCAGGGCGGGGGGGGGGGGGACACCCCAGCCTGCCCCATCCGCGGCGCCCGGCAGGGCTGGGACCCCCGAGCGGGGCTGGGGGCGGTGGCAGCTGGAGGAGTAGGGGCCAAGGTGCAGCGCCAGGGGCCTCAGCCCGAGGGGCTCAGCTCGAGGAGCTCAGCCCGGCTCCCCGGGCGGGCAATGGGCCGGGGCGGGGGTGTCGGGCTACCTGAGGGGGCGCAGGTGCTTTTCTGCTTGGAGTTCTGCCGGGACTCCTTCATCCAGGGGAATATCTGCTTGCTGAGAGTGGCGGTGGCCGAGCCCGAGGAGTTGGGGCCCCCCTTGGCTTTTTTCGGAGGGGGTGCGCTGGGGGGAGGGTTGGGCGGCGAGGAGGGCGGCAGCGCCGGGGGCTGCTGCTCGCCGATGCCCGGGGGCTGGCTGCCCCCGGGGCCGCCCCCGGCCGTCCGCATGCAGCTGCCGCTCAGCTCGCTGCCCTTGTGGGCCGGGGCGCGGCCGGGCGCCGAGCCCTGGACGGAGCAGGCGGAGCCGGGGTACTCGCCGTCCAGGCCGGCCTGGCCATAGGGCTGGTGGGCCGCGCCGTAGGGGTAGGCGTCGGCCTTGCTGTAGGTGTAGCCCCCGAAGAGCCCCGCGTTGTCGTAGTAGGCGGCTTTCTGCATCCTCCGCTCTGCGATCGCCGAGGCCCGCGGCCCCCGCTCAAATAACATTGACCGCCGCCCCGCGCCTCACGTCGTCGGCCCGGGCCACTCGCAGCCACCTGGGGAGGGGGACAGCGGGGACACAAAAGAGACCTTCAGTTGGGGGGCGCCGGATGGGAGCGGCCGGGTGGGCCAGGGGGCGGCGGGGCGGGAGCGGGGGGCAGCAGGGAAGGAGCAGGGGCACCGGGGGAAGACCAGGGGACACCAGGGAAGGACCGGGAGACATGAAAAAGGAAGCAGGGGACACCAGATTAGGAGCAGGGGACACCAGAGCAGCAGGGGACACCAGAGAAGGAGCAGGAGACACCAGAGAAGGAGCAGGGGACATCAAAGAAGGAGCAGGGGACAGCAGAGAAGTAGCAGAGGACATCAAGGAAGGAGCAGTGGACACCAGAGAAGGACCAGAGTCGCCAGGGAGGAAGCAAGGGACACCAGGGAAGGAGCAGGGTCAGCAGACAGGAGCCAGGGCAAATGGGTGCACACCAGAGAGAGAGCAGGGCACACTCGGGGAGGACCGGAGGACAGCAGGGAAGGAGCCACCCGAGAGCGATGGTGCTGGGGGGAACGGGGACACATTGGCGGCACTTCCTAGAGGCCACTTTTTGAGGCATTTGGGGGGATGTTTTCTTGTTTTGTTCTGCCTCCGGACCGTTCCCCGCACGGATTTCGCTGGATCGGGCCCCCCGCCGGTTGCAGGCAAGGGCTCCCAGTGAGCAAGGCCAGGCGGCGCTGGGTGGTGTCCCCAGGGACCCCGCCGGCCCGTTTCGGCTGCGGGCCCCCGGCGCCCCCTCGCCCGCCACGCGTGCGCACGGCCGCGCACGGTTGACATGATGGATTGAGCCCGGGCTGCGGCCGGGCAGAGGCAGAAAAATCCCGTCCCCTTTGTAAACCCGGCCTCCTTCTTCCCCCGGATTCCTCCGGAGTTAAAGTGTAACCGGCGCCATTCACTCCCTTCACTTTGCACTATAAAGGAAGTCGCAGGTCAGCTCCCCTATTTTAATTCTGTGATGAATTAAATTCCCTCACCCAACGTTTCTCGTCCCTTTTATTTGTCCCCAGTAGAAAGAACCTGAGACACTGGAGATCATTTTTAGGGGTTTTTCTTCTTCTTCCCGCCCGCAAACTGACGGCGCTCCCCTCCCGGCCCCCCCGGCCCCCCGGCCAGGCTGCTCAGGCCGAAAGCGCACGGTCCCCTTAGGGCAGATGTTTTGGGGCACGGTGCTGTTACCTTTCCCCTTCCTGCTCCGGGAACTTCTCTGCGCTTGTTGCAAGATAGCAACTCGTCTGCAATTTTGTTGCGGCTTTTTAATATTCCCTGTTCGTATTTTTCTTGTCGGGTAGGGCTTTTCTCCGACATTTTTAGTAATGATGTAAATTAGCACATACTTCACCTGACAATAGAAGCCTGTAACTCAACGTATCTTAGGAGTTCATTGTATTTCTTCAGGGTTTAAGCCTATTAACATACCAGAGAAGAGGAGCTAGAAATTTTCAAACAGTGCCCGCTAATTATCGTTCTCCAGCCTATATTCAAGCAATACTCCCAGAGTACTGCTGTTTCTCCCGCAGCAACTGGTACCGCCAAGTACCGCTGATCTGTTCTCTAAAATTCACCGGGAAACACGTCTGTATAACTCAGGCTAACCTCAGCCAGCTGCCACCCGCGGCCGCTCTCGGCGGTTTATCCCCTCTCGCAAACCGCCGCCCTCCTTTTCTTCCCTGAACAAAAGCCCGGGGTGATCTGCGAAGCTGATGGGAATGGGAAAAGAGCTATTTTCCTCTCCTGGAAAATTTCAGTTTAAAAATGCCTATGGAAATGGACGGTGGCGATTCAGATGAGTTTTAATGCGCTGTGATAATCTTGACGAGCCTCGAAAGTAATTTTGTGCAAAATAACTCTGTCGCTCGTTTTCCACTTCTATCATCTACATTTCTGGGAGCGGTCTGGACTGAGGACTTTTGTTAGCACAACACCCCCTTAAGCGTAGGCTTTTATGTGCCTTGTAAAATATAGTTCCCAAAAGAATACGCAGAATCTTAAGAAAGAATATTGCTGTTAAGCTGTTAAAAGCCTTATTTCTTTTCTGAAACACCAACTGCTTGTGAACTCTGCTTGAACCTAAAAAGGAGGCTATGGGCCATAAATCATATGGACAATGCTCAACTGTTTGGTGGCTCATCTTTAGATCTTAAAAAGAGAGAGAGGGAGAAAAAGAGGGAGAGGGAGAGCTTTCCAGGTTTTGATTTTCCACGAGTGCAAGGCCCGGGGTGATGTTTTTATAGGTAGCACCAAAGCAGGGGCTCAACACTTGGTGGTTTGGCCAGAAACAGCCTCCAGGGAAAAAAAAAAAAAAAAAAAAAAAAAAAGAAAGAGAAGGAAAAAAAAAGTGACATCCAAATGGTGAGGCCGAGCCGTGGGAGGTGGGCTCGGAGGCACCGAGGGTAGGAAACCGCAAAGTATCCATGTCTGTGTTTCAGATTTCCCTTCCTCCTCTCCAGAAAGGTTAACCTCATCTGAACTGTTAGGCGTTGCACACGATAATGGGGGTCTTTGTCCCGACACTGGTTCCAGCGCTTTTGGAGGTTACCGACCCTCTCACGGCTCTGTCTGGGGAGCAGCCGGGAGCCCACGCGTCCACCCCGCGCGTGTGCGCGGAGCGCGGCCGGCCCACGCTGACACCGGCCCGGCACTGCCAGCCGCTTTCCTCCCGCCACCTTCGTATTAAGCAGTTCTCTACTAAAACTTCCACTACACTTAATTCTGCTTAGGATCAATATCTAATATGATACCGAATAAATAAGAGGCGGTGAGAGCGGCCAGCGGAGCGGTTATTAAAGCAGCCGGAGCTCTCAGGGTGCATATCAATGCACCTGTCATTGCGGTTTGTAACAAAATTTATGACTGCTAGCGCCGTGGCAGTAAACGCTCCGGCCAGGAATGAAAAGGAAAACACTTCCCAAGCCCCGGCACTTTCAGAAGTGCAAAGCAGCCGGCGCGTAGGAGGGAGCCCGGCAAAAGAATCCCCCGCTCGGCACGTTTCCCGGCCGCCGGCCCGGGGCAGCCCCGTATATAAGGAAAGCGCTGGGGCCGCCGCCGGCCCCGGCCGCCGGGCAGGGGAGCCGGGCGATGGAGAGCCTCTGTCCCGGGCGGGCGGGCGGGCACCCACCGCCGGGGCTGCGCCTGGGCCGGGGCCGGGGCTCGCCTTTGGGGGGCTGTGAGAGCACTGGGGAGCGCGGAGGGGCCCCGCGGCCGGAGGAGCGGGGCGGGGGTGGTGCCGGCTCCGGCACAGAGCGGTGGCCGCCGGGGCCTCTTAAAATTGCTACGGAGCCCCCCACCCCCGCCCCGCCCGGGGAGCCACCCGCTTCCCCCGTCTGGGTCCAGGGCTTGGCTGCTCCCCAGCCGGGCTCGGCTCCCTCTGACAACGGGCGGCGTTTCAGCGGGGCTTTCTGCGGGCTGTTACTCCTTTGGGGATGTCCGGGGCGGCGGGCTCGGCCGAGCAGCGCTGCCGCTCCGCGGGACGGCTCCGGGCTTCGCTCCCCGCGAAGGGCCTGTCGCGCTGGGGCAGCGAGAGGTGGATGGAAAAGGAAATGTAGAGAACTCACCACACTTATGTTTTTTCTTGATTTTTGACTTTAACTGTGTGGGTGGGATCTTCGGGTTCCTTTGGATAATCCGTGGGCACAGACCTGCAACAAAAGTGAGAAGTCTCAGCGGAAACTCCTTTGTTTTGGACTTTCTTCCTTAGGACTTTGTTAATAAACGCACCTCTCGCCGGCAAGCCCCTCACCGTGTCTCTCCGTCCGCGTCAGATCTTTTACCAGACAAAGGGCAGACGCTTCTCTTCATTTATTAATAGCGCTTTGAGAGAGGCGGGGAGCAAAGAAGCGAGCGAAGCACCCCGGCTGCGGTCGGAGCCGGGCAGGGAAGCCTGTGGCAGCTCCTCCGCCGGGCCCCGCGCACCGGCCGCGGCCGCGGAGCCGCGCCGGCCTCCCCGAGCGCCCAGCCCGGGCCCAGGCGCGGAGAAGCAGCGGACGAGGGGACGAGAGGGCCATTGCAGGGGAGCTGCGGTCATCCCCGTCGGTCACAGCCACCGCCCCCGCCGCCCGCACTCACGGCCCGCGCAGCGCTCCGCGGGAACGGAGCTAGCGTGGGTCTCTCTCCCTTCCTCCCCCCGGGTAAGGCAGAGAAGAAAGATAAGCGAAGAAACCCCAGCGCTGATAATACGCCGTAAATATTTGTGGCTCGAAATCCGCATTTTGCGTTTGCCTGCGTAACGTGTCGACTCAGGACTTTAAGAACTTGAGTGCCAGAAAATCCCCCACAAAGAAGCCCAGGTCGTTATAAAGACGATATCTAGCCACCATAAGCCTTTGAAATGACCTTTGGCTCGTGTAGCAATAACTCACCACTTAATGAACAACCAACGGAAGCGCCTCCAATAGCTCACAACACAACAGACCTTACAACTTTCCACCAAGTCTTCTCTCTCCCTACCCAAACCCAGTAGGATGCAACATTCCCCCTCCAAATCACCCTAATTTATGCTGGCAAACTGGAGTTAGGGAAATGGAGCTTCATGATTACACATGATGCTCGCTCAGGTTCTTGGCCCGGGCCTGTCCCGGTAACGTCTTATATAATATATTCACGTGGGCGTACGTCAACTTTAACTGCTTTATTTTTTTTTAAAGACAGTTCATTAGAAATAGCACTTTACAGGATGTATGAAGGCAGCGTAAGTTGGGTTGCACCTTAGCCCCTGAGCGGAGAGATCATAGTATTGCAAACCGAGTCATTGTTAGCCGCTGTTGATTAACACGGTAAGTTTTCATTTTGCGCCTAATTAATTATCGACTTCTCATCCCTTTCTGAAGCAGCTCCTCAGCCTCACAAGCGATAGCCTTCTTGCTCTAGACGTGCTTTACTTGGCTAGAGCTTGGCCAAAGACTGAGACTTCCACGGCCACGGGAATAGCCCCGAAAGTTTGTTCTGCGGAGAGGGGAGTCCGGGCACGCCGGGGTTGTGCTCTGCTCCCAGCGCCGCTCCTGCAGAGCCGACCTCGGAGAAGAAGTTGCCAGAGCTAAACCCAGGGAAATCTTTAGAATTATTCAGGCGTGGGCCCAGTATAGGTATTATTGAAATTTTAGGTGAAGTTATAAGTGAGTGCTTCCATCGAGCCAAATGAAATGCTGCTTGCAGTAATTGGATTCAGCTGACTAACTTGGCAGGCCAGCAGCTTGGAGGCATACAGCTAAGAAAAATGTTCACCGCCTTTAACTTCTGATCGAGCAGAGCAACACGCAACAGAAAGAAAAAGAACCCCACCACCCAGCCCTTCTCCCCTTCCCCCCGCCTCCCTGTCCTGTTTCCCGCGGGACGCCTCGGCCCCCGCGGAGGGTCCGCCCGGGTGACTCGGGCCGGGCAGGGTCCGGCGCAGCCTTCCACCCGCTCCTGCTCGCCAGCACAAAGCCGGGCTTTGCGCGGGGGCTTTCTAACAAACGTAACCCGCGAGTTCACCCGGGCTCCAAGCAGGCCCCAAGTCAGTGGAAACAGGCGCTCCTGGGAGAGCCGGTCTGGTTGCAACAGCCCGAGAGGGAGCTGAGCTGCAAATGCATGCGGGGAGGCTGTGCGGCCGCTTCCAGCCCCCCCAGTCCGCCCAGAGAGGCACCGGTGCCCCCCAGGCACCTTCCCACCGCCTTATTGATCAAACCGCACAAATACAGGGCAAGAAACTTCTCGGTAGATAAATATCACGCCATGCTTCAAACGGCGTGTGTAACTCGAAGGCATGAGCGTACCGGTAATATCAACACTAAAACAACTGGGGGAGGAAAACAACAGCCGCTGAGAAACACGAATGCAGGGCGAGGGGGAAAGGTTCGGGAAGGCACTTGGCAGGAATATTTAAGAGACCCTGTGTAGGGGCTACATTACCGACGAGCCTGTTTTAAATCGCCCTTTACAAATCAGCACGGCTACCCCCTGCCCAGCTATCCACGGCAAGGCATTAACGTGATGCTCAATCTTACTTTGGCAATGGGAGCATCTAGCAAAGTTGTCCCTCCCTCGTTTCCTCGCTTCTTTTTAATTCCCTTCCTGAAACCGCCGAAAATTGGGAATAGGATAGGGATAAACGTTTTCCCCTAGCCTTTGGGAAGGACTCCACTTTTTATTTAAAGGGCGTAATAGAAAGAAGATACAGCTTAAAACGTTCAAGGAGGTTGAGACCACTCCGTGCGTTTGCAGCCGTTGTGGGCAGAGATTGCAAACAAATTCTAGACAGTCTCTGAGTAAAGGCGATAATGCAGCCCCTGTGGTTAAAGGTCCCATTTTGTCATGCAGTTGCTTACCTGTGTATCAATTTATCATAAACCTGGGCTCCTCACTTTTCAGGATCTGGGCTTGCAGTTCTTAGAATATATCCTTCACCCTTTGTCTGCAGACAATACTCTCCTAAACCTGATCTTGCGGTTTTACAGACATTCCCATACACCAGAATTCCCGATAGAACGAAAACAGGCTCAGGCTCAACTACCAATAAAAGAGAGCGAGTAGAAATCGGAATTTGTTGGGCTTTTAAAAAAAAAAAAAAAAAAAATCAACACACAACCCTTTAGCCATCAGCCTCCTGGAACCAAAGGCAGCAATTGGCCGGCGCGTGTTTTGTTTTGGTTTTAAATCGTGCGGCCATTGATGAATTTTGGGGGCGAGCAGGAGAAACCCCTCTATAATCAGAAATATAGACACTGCCTTAAAATACAGGCATATTCGCCCACGTGATCGCAGGAGCAGCTCGCCGGGACCGAGGCTGGCGCGCTCCCCGCGGCCCCCCGCGCCCCCGCGCAGCGGGGCTGCCGCGCCGGGCCCCTCGGGGCGGGCTGCCCCGCGCTCCTCCGCGCCCTCCTCCGCGCTCCTCCGCGCACCGGCCGCGCTGCCGAGCCCGCTCTCCTCCCGCAGAGCTCCGCGCCGCTCCGCTCCGCACCGCACCGCACCGCTCCGCACCGCGGCGGCGGCCCCCGCACTTACGCGCCCCGCGGGGCCGGCGGAGCCGGGGAAAAGGTGAATTCCGCGGGATGATCCCTCCCAGGGCGCAGAAATTCCCGGCGGAGAAAGAGGAGGAATTTGGGACCGGCTGCAGCCGAGAGCCTGCGCCGGGGGCAGCTCAGCAGCAGCGCTGCTCTGGCGGAAAGGCGCTGGGGCTCACTGGCGTACGCGAATTTTTGTTTTCTCCTTCTCCGTGCCGGGAAGATGCCGGGCAGCGGGGACTACCCCTGTCTGGAGGCTAAAGAAGCGTTGGGGAAAAAAAAAACCTCTCATGACATTTGTGCGTGTGTGTGGCTGCCCTGAGCCTGCCTCCCCCCTCTGTGTGTATGAGGAGACATAGAGCAAACCCGGTGTATATCCGTCATGTGTGCCCACAAAGCTCCCCAACAATCCCAGTTCGTCAAAAAAAAAAAAAAAAAAAAAAAAATTTATATTAGCTCCTCTGTTTGATTTTTCTAACATATCTGTAGCTATAAACACACCACACCTAATCTAACATCTGCTGTGATTTCATTACCATCCAAAGCATGGGGATGTGACAGTAACGTATTACCTTACAATACTAACCGTAAGTGCATTGTAACATTTATCTAAATTACATTGCTTTTCCTGACTTTGCAAACCAGTTATAAAAAGATTGGAGTCCAGTGATGGAAACATAAGTTCAATGTAAATTATCGTGTACGGCTTCGGATTTATAATCCTATATTTCTTCGAAATGATGCACTTAAATCTCGCCTCAAGTAAGAGGTAATGGTTCTTTATATCCTTTTCCGTCAGCCATATATTTCGGCGTCCGGGTAGTTTTGCAGAGCCCCCCGCGCTCGCGTGTCTGTGTGTACATACAGCCACCCCTACACGCACAGCGTGTTCTGCATACTTGTGTACATACACACAAAGCCGAACATAATTCTGGCCGCTGTTTAGACATTTTGGATGACGGAGAGGTCTTTCGCTTCCTACGCAAAAGTGCGAGGGAGAAGTTGGGCACCGGTCGAGCAAAGAGCACGAAGAGGATTCAGAAGAAAATGCCTTTTTGGAGGGCGGTTCGGAACCCCCTGGAAAAAGCCCCACAGCCCTCGGGTGTCTTTTCAGAGGCTGGGGCTGGGGAAAAAAAAAAAAAAAAAAAGGGGGAAAAAAAAAAAAAGGCGAAATTTAATGTAAAAATGGAGGAGGGCTGAAAGAAAGGAGCACCTTCGCCACCGCCACCAGAATTAAGACATCATAAAGGGGACTGAAAAAGTATTAAGGAAATGTTAATCCTTTGGCTGGTGGGACTCCAGCTTTGCGCGAATTTGTCTCCAGTAAAGGATCTAAGACTTCTTCAATCGGAGCATATGTTCATAGAGCAATAAAACAGAAAGATTTACAGTCTCCGCCCGCCCCCCAGCAGCCTCGCACCCTTTCAGGAATTACTTATGATGATTTATAACAACAACTCCGGCAATTGTCAAACTGATAAAATAGCCCGGGCTATATGCGGGAATAAACGCTCTTATGAAAGGGTTGCGATTTATGTCCAGGTCCATTTTACTGCCTGTCTTGGTGGAGTTTGGTTTCTTTCCCGGACCAAGAGGATAATATAAAACTTCATTGATAAAAATGTAGGAGTTCTCGTGAAGTAGCAAATCTGTTCCTTAGTCACTACCAAAGCACATAAACATTTGTCATCTTTGAATAATTGAATTAATGTGTTATTGTTTGAATGTATAATTCATAACATAGGAAACTTTGTCTCTGTCCTGCCACCGAAACGGAAGTAATAAAAAGCTACAATCCAGGGCTTTTTAGAAATTACTCCGGCAAGGGATAATAAAGAATATCCTGCCCGTAGAAAGTATTTCCAGCTGACTCCGGGATTTCACAGAGAAATCTCAGCCTCGTTGTCCATATTCTACGGAGTTTGTAGAGAGTGGCTTTGTACAAAAACACAAATCCCACTTCCCCCTAGTCCGGGCTATTGATCGGGGGCTCGGAAGGCGGCGTGCCCGCTCCGGAGCCTGGATGCGCCCGGGCTCGCCCGCAGCCCCGCGCCGGGCGGCGAGGCTGGGGCTGGGGCTGGGGCCGGGGCGGGGGCGGGCGGCGGGCAGGGCAGGGCAGGGCAGGGCAGGGGCGGGCAGGGCAGGCGGCCGGGGGAGCGGGGCCGGGGCCGGGGCCGCCCGGCCGGCCTCCGGGCAGGCGGCGGAGGGGGGGAAGGCGCGCTCGGCGCCGGCTCCGTCCCCGCTGCCCGGTCGCACGGCAGAACCCGCGGCCCCGCTTGCAAAGGAGCCGAGGGCCTTTCCCCGCCGGTGGCACCGGGCAGCGCCTGCCCTGACAGCCGCA
The DNA here is from genome assembly GCA_031468815.1 of Morus bassanus. NCBI lineage: Eukaryota > Metazoa > Chordata > Aves > Suliformes > Sulidae > Morus > Morus bassanus. The sequence continues at coordinate 25,549,628 of CM062574.1, read as the reverse complement.
TTGTTCCTTCCGCGCCGCTCCGCACCTCCCCGCGCAGGCGGCCGCGCTCAGCGCCGCCGCCCCCGGGAGGCGGTGGGTCGGTCGGTCGGTCGGTCGGTCGGTCAGCCTGCCTCCTCCCCGGGGCTCCGCGGCGCTCCGCGCTCGCCCTCTTCCCCCCGCTCCCTGGGAAGCAAAGGTCAGCGCTTGCGCCCGGTCCGGCTCCCGGCCGCTGCCGAGCTGGAAATCAGGAAGCGGCGTGCCCTATTTGTCAAGCGTTTGACAGCTGAGTTCATTAAGGCTTAAATAAGAAGGAATAAAAGTAAAAAATATTTACGTACCGAGCGTCTCTTTTTCGGCAGCTACCAAAGAGCTAGGTGCGCAGGGAGAGGGACTGCACCCTTTGTATATTATATTCTTGAGATCTCTTCAGTTTTCAAGTCTGATAGAGTCCTTTGCTTGGCAGATTAATGACGACTCCGTGTTTCTTAAGGGACGTGCTGAATTAATTATTTCGCAAATCACGTGGTCAGGACTTGTAGAAATCTATTCTTATCATCTTCCTTGCACTTTGAAATTCTGCCTGTTATGACTGCTCCTAGCAAGATTATTTTGGTCTCTAGGCTTGGGGGGAAGAAGGAAAAAAAAAAAAAAAAAAAAAAAAGGAAAAAGAATCAGGGGAAAGGGCTAACAAACATGGCCGTTGGAAGCGGTGTGGCTCTGCACCGAGAGGTCCCTATTTACTGTACTGTACAGTGAGAGGGGTTTGCTATTGACTCTGCCTTTCCTCTTCATTCTTACCTTAACGACTAGTGGTGATATAATATACAGAACTGTATTGATGTATCGGGAGTTAACAGGAGGAGCCATTAAACAGGAGAGAGAGAAAGTATAATCACAAAATGTGCCTCGATATTTAAACTTAGCGAGTGTGTGCTTAGGAACGCACAGGCACCCTCCCCTCCGTGCACTCCAGGCAGTAAGGGCACATGCCTTGTTCTGTCCACCACGCTCCTTCCCCGGGCTGAGCAAGAGCCTGTCTTTTTGGACTCGTGCCTTGACCATGCTCCAGGAGAGGACAAGTCCTCAGTGACAAATACTTATGACAAAAATAGTGCAATCGACTTCTCTTGGCCCGAGGTATGTGTTGTTGTTTGAGGTGCTTTACGCAGGGGACAAAAAAAAAATGACGTTTGCCTTAGGTGGATGGGAAACTCTCCAGGTTTCTGTTTTCTTGTGATCTTTCGATTGTATAGGCTGAAAAAGTGAAGCTTACTGCTCAGAGGAAGCTACTCAGCGCATTTCCATTTAAAATTTCCATTTCTTTTTAAACTGATACATTCCAGGACTCACCTAAAAGGCACACATCTGTGTGGGGATCGAGGTGACTTCAGGTGTGGTTCCTTGCCTCCCACCACACATGCATAAATCCGGGAGTCATTCTAGGAGGGCTTGTTAAATGCAAAGCAGTAGCAAATGGATGACAGGCACTTTTAACTGCAGCCTAAATGTAAATATAGACTCCAGCTTGGCCTAGAGTCACACCATTATGGCTGGGGCAATCAGCAAACCTGTTCAAAGGGACATTTGGAAGGATGCTATGCAGAGTCACCCATCTTTTAACACTGTAATGATGGGAGGGACCAGCATTTTCAGAGGAGAGACCCACCTTGTAGGACTGTTTGTTCAAGGTACAAACCAGAATCTATTTCTCTACACCTTTTATTATTTCAAATGTATATGGAGGGCTTACATCAAAACTACAGGCGACAATTAGTATAAATAACGCTTTAATCAATGGCAGCAAAACATTGGCAAAGTCTGTAAAAAGCATCACACTTTAACAGAGGTGAGAGTATTGCTGGACAAAGCGACCGTTTAACAAAGGCTCCAATGCACAACGTTTCACTCATGATAAACAAAAACAACCAGCTTCCCTTCCTACACAAAATAACTCTGGAGGAGGTTTAAAAACCAATAAAAAATAAACATCAGGTTTGTTTTCCACGGGAGATGACGACGACCAGTGGGTGCTCCTGGTCGTTATTACAGACCTTCCTGACCCCTCAGAGCATTGGCAGCTGGAAACTATTTCTTTTGGTACTTTCTGCCTCCAGTTCTTGTATTCTCCGAGCTTGCAGCGCAATTACAACTATGTAAACTTACAGTGCCCCAGCCTCGCTCAAAGGGGACTTGCAAACAGGATTGTAAGAGCTGTGCCTGCTGAACCCAACACTCGTCCTGGAGGTATTAACATTTCAAAAGACAATGAGACAAATTCTGCTCGCAGCTACATCCCTGTTTGACTTCGGTGGGCGGGGGAAGGAAATCTGGGAGCAGAATTTGGCCCTTTAACTTCGGGAGCCATCTCTGTTGATAAGAAGCACAAAGCAAGGATTTGCTTATCCAAGGCCATTATTTTCCAGAACTGTACCACAGATGCCAAAGTTGGTAGCTCTTTCTCGAAAAACACGTTTGCCCTGCTCGCAGCCAACTTATCACAGACTTTAAGCAAACAGCGGGGGTCCGGGAGGGGGATTTTCAAGACGAGCAGCCAGAGAAGTTTTTATGTCTTTTTTTTTTCTTTTCCTTTTTTTTTTGGCTTTTTTTTCTTCTTTTTTTTTTTTTTTTTTTTTTTCCTTTTTTTCTTTTCTTTCCCTAGATTCGTATGAAGAGCAAAGGGAGGGCTTTGGACAACTCTGGAGACGAAAGGCCGCTACCGCAGGAACCGGGTGTAACAAAACTTGAAAACTTGCCTCAGGAATTCCCTCCTCAAGCGCTGCTGCTAGCTGCTCTCCATGCCAGAGAAAGGGAAGGGTAGTTTGGGTCCAAAAGGTTAAGGGTTTAGAGGTCACTCTTCCCGGCTGAAATACAACTAATCGAATAGAAAATTTGTCCTCTGGGTGAACCTGTTCCTGCAATTTAGCCGAACTTCAGTAAAATACCTTTTCAGCTTCTCAACGTGAAGGCGTCAGAAAAAAGACGTCTTTACTATGTATGAACTCGGTGCTTTTTGTCATAGAAACAATGATGCGAATAATGCGGGAATATCCATCTTTAATATCACGACGTGGAGATATTCAAGTATAGCCATGTGCAAGTCTGAGAACTGGGCTAACCCTAAGGAAGAACAAAGAGTTTTCTCCAGGCTCTAAAACAAAAGACCAAGTCTTAAAGACACTTTGCGGACTGCTAGGGATGAGAAAAGGGCAGAAATTAACCGCTGGCCACAGTTAATGCTGCCGAATACACTCCTGTTGAAAAGCTCGCCTTTTATTTTCGAATTCATTCAAGCCCATTTTGGCCAGTGTTTTCCCGAGTGAGCCCAGAAAGCAGGGAGTCCTTGGTGGGAAGCACCCAGCCTGGAGATGGGCACCCCCTGCTCTTTCCACCTCCCTTCAGGGTTTCCTTCTTTGCCCCTTTTCTCTTTAATAAAGTGATCATCTCGTTACAATTTCGATGATATGGTCCCTCTCCCAGGCTGCCCTGAGGGTACAGGAGATAAGGGCTGAGCTTTAAAACCGCCTGAGCGGAGGTGTAAGTGGCTGAGGGAGCTGGTTTGGCTGGGTTTGGCAGTTACAGCGCACTAAAACTTTGGCACGACGCAGGCAGCAGCCAGCTCTGCTCCCATCCAAGCCTTTCCCCTTTCCCTGAAAGCAACTTGCTGAGATTTCCAACCATTGCAGTCATGTGTCGTGGTTTGCTTAAAAACAATCACTATTCTTCAAAAAACAAACCAAAAAAAAAAAAAAAAAAGCCCAAAAAACCAGAAAACAAATAACCACCAACCAACAGACCAAAATAACCCCCAAACAAAACAAAGCAGCAACCCACATAGCCTATCTCTCTCTTGGGCAGAATTTTAAAATCTGATTGAAAGAATGCATTCGTCTTTCAGCTTTGAATGGCTCAGGTTATATCAGAAATCACATTAATTTTTCACTCTGGGGTTTTCTTTTTAGTTTTTTGTTGTGGGGGTTGGGTTTTTTTGTGGTCTTCCCCCCCCTTTTTTTTTTCCATTTTTAAATGAGGTATAGATGGTTTAAAGCACAACGCTGAGCAGAGCAGACTTTGGAAACAGATTTCAAGCCTGTTAGCCCTGGATGGCACACGGTAAGGAGCAGAGACGCTTTTCCTATTCACAAAGAAGGAAATTCAAAAACAGGGACAAGAAAGTTGTGTACGTTCAAGACAAGTAAACATTATACATGTGTTCATGAGACTGGGAAGGAGAAATACTGTATTTCAGCTCCCCTTTCCCGTTTTTGGTTTGACTATTTTTCTTTTTATCTTCACTCTTCTACGTAACAAATAAATAAATACGCTAACACTATCAGTACATAAAATAACCCGTTTTCACTTAATTCCTATGCACATCTTCTGAGACGTTATGGAAATGAGCAAGTATTTTCATTACACCAAGAAAGGTAAAGCAGCACAAAAAGTTCACAATTACTAGTCTTTATGTTCAAATAAAAGACTATGCTATAAATTTCCTGTCCTCAACTTGCCCAGATGCATCCTCCCGAAATTGCATGGGATAAAAAGACAATTAAAAGTAAGAATCCCAGAATAAAGCATCAAACCTTCACTTTTGAATTCAAAACTGAAACACAGGACAGTTTCATTTTCAATGATTTATTACTTTTTATGGACAGAAGGTCTCGTTTAATATTTTCCCAATTCCCACTGCCTGCATGATGTTTCTTTTTTCTTTCTTTCTTTCTTTCTCCCCCCCCCCTTTTTTTTTTTCCTTTTTTAGGTTGTGCTAGCAGAGGCAAATAAAATAAAGTCCAAAGTAGCGTCATTTTGTCTCCTTTGTACAACAGTACCTTAAAGAAAGATGACAGTTTCTTGAGTCCTTAGCTGCTACATGCAGGTTCTGCTTGGGCAGTGTCAGTTATGTACAGTACTGGTCAGAAGCGAAGGATGAAATGGAAAATTTCACCTCTTCTACAAAGTTGTCAAGTCAGTCTGATGGTCCTTGGAACCAGTCTGTAAATGGGGGTTTGAACCAGAGGAAGAAGACCTGCCCTTCGTGTTGGGCAGTTTGTGATCTTTTTTCCACTTCATTCTTCTGTTCTGAAACCAGATCTTGATCTGGCGCTCAGAGAGACACAAAGTGTGGGCTATCTCGATACGGCGGCGCCTGGTCAGGTACCTGTTAAAATGAAATTCTTTTTCCAGTTCTAGGACTTGCTGTCTGGTGTAAGCTGTGCGGGAGCGTTTAGGTTCCCCTCCGTTGTAATTGGGATTCACTGGGAAAAAAACACGGAGAACTTTACAAAGCTAATCTTGACTTGCCGGTTCGACTTTACAAAAGAAAACCTTACGAGCTGCGAGCATGTGGCCGGGCTGGATTCGTCCCACTTGCTTACAATGGACGGGCTGCTCTCCCCCTCATTTAAGGCAGGCACTACAGGCACGGGCAGCTAGGTAGGCTGGGAGCCTCTAGCAGGCTCCTAAAATGGAGTTTTCTCCTGCACGGCAAAGCCCCGCATGGCCAACGGCCTATTTCCTCAGCAATAAAAATTTATGACGAGTGTAATTGGCTACCTCGGCTTAAAAAGCTCGTCCCCGAGTCTGGCAGGGACTCGAGCGAGCGTCGCTGAGGGCGATCAGAAGCAGGGTAGAAGAGCAAAGTAAGAAGAGGATCCTTACCCGAGTTAACATGGACTTTCTTCATCCAGGGATAAACTACTGCTGGCTGCTTAAGTGCTGACCCGTTTGGGGGTTTGAGGGCCGGCTGCTGGCTGCAGGCTCGCGAGTTGGGCATTGGAGGCGGTGGACAATGCTCTGCTTGGCCGGGGAAGTGGCTCGCTGGGCCGGATTGCTCCTGTCCATGACCCCGCGGCTGCACGGCGGCAGAGCCTTGGGCATTGCTACAGCTAAAGGGCTGCTCGCTGTAGTTTGACCGTGGGTAGAGTCCCTGGTGCTGGAAATCAGAGCCCTGCGAGGCACTGTAGTACTCGGCCCCCTGCTCGCCTAGGTAGCTGTTCTGCAAATATTCCTCGCAAGGAGGAAATTTGGGATCCACATACTTAGAGTTCACCATATACGAACTCATGGCCATTAATTTCTGAAGGTAGAAAATACTAATTTTTCTCGTGTTGTCTTTTTTTCCTCTGCCATAGAGCCCTCCTACTTGCTGTCAACTGAATAAAGTTAGGCGGGCATGTGACCGGCCCGGCCAATGGGGAGGCGGGAGCCGATCACCGGATTTCTCCGCAGCTCAGCATTTCCACCGATTTCACTCAATAATATCCCTCTAACCGAGTGACCCCCTCTCCGGCGGGTCGCATCCCCCAAATCAGGTACCGGAGGTGCAGGGATGCTCCTCCCGGGGCGGCGGCCGCCTCCCTGGCCGGCAGGTAGGGCCAGCCTTTTGTCTGGGCTGGCTCCCCTCAGCCCTGAGGGGTGATGCCCCGCCGGCTGATTTACCAGCCGCAACCGCCACCGGGGCTCGCTGCCTCGCTTTAAATAAAATATCGAAAGAAATATACCGAGCGAGGAGCCGAAGTGGGGTTAAAAGGCAGGAAACTGGTAAGGAGGCGAGGAAAAGAAAAGCCATCAAAGAAGCGGGTAATATGACGTACAATAGACCTGTCCTGTCTTTGTCTCGCAGAGGTCATCCAAAAGTTACCAGAATTTAGTTCTGCTGAATAAAATTAGGCAATCAGTAACTTCTCATTCACTTTCAAGCCTCAATATATACGTGTGTGCATACGTACGCACGCACACACGCAAACGCACGCGTGTATCTAAAAATCTATACGCGTATGTACCTAAAATCATACAGATGGCAAGAAACCGTTCACTTTTAACCACCGAAGTTCAATCAATTGAACTGAGGACGGCGTTTAATTAGGTTAAAAATATCGCGGGTTTAATGAGATAAATTCGGTCTTCATTCATCAATATCATTCCTGGAGCACAAGTAAATACATTTCAGTGAGGCGAATGCTGCTTTTGCTGCTGTCGTAAATATTTTGATGCGATCTGGACCCTTGACAGGAAAATTTTACTAACGCCTGGCAGATCTCGCTAATTTATGAGTATCTTTTTAAAGATTCATTCACTGATTGGTAGATAATTTTTTTTTTCCAGAAAATTTGTAACTTCTGGTGAGATTAACTGTTTAAATTCACAGTCTGTCAGTGAGAGTTACGACTGAACGACAACTGAAATTTTAAGAGACGTCCTAAAACCTAGCAAATAGGAGCAAGGCAGCAAAACTTTTAGAATTTCTGAGTGTTCAGCACGCACATGCCTTTTGATTCCGCCAGTATTTAAACTTCTAACCATTTGCAGAAAGGTGAAGTTTTTGCATCGACCATATATTCCCCTAGAATCGAATCTGTGACTATATGAATATCACACAAATTCGGTTCTACAGGGTATATATAGACAACGTAATAACATTCTGTTTTCATCTACAATACAGCAGGTCTTTGCAATTGTCTTAGTCCTTACTGTCTTCTGAGGAATGCAAACTATTCTGCTGGGACTCAGTTCTGAAATACGGATTTGCAGGAAGGTGGGATTTCATAAAAGACTCACGCTTGTTATTATCGCTGCAAAATACGACTCTCCACCAATTTATAGCGATGAATTTCGCCTACCAAATTCTCAGAAAGACCTGCTGCTCACTTTAAAAGCTCTGCCGTTTACTTCCTCGCTACGGAAAACGGACGTTACCGGTCAAATTGCGCTATTTAGAATAATAATGGTTAAAATAATTTAGAAAAGAGCCTTTATCTATTTAGGCTAACACGAAGAGATTCTCCATAATTAGAAATCCATCCCACCCCCAGACCAAAAAAAAAAAAAAAAAAAAAAAAGAATTAAAAAAAATCGAAACAGAAGTGAAACAGCCGACAAGAGAAACAACGATTGGCGAAAAAGAGGAGATTAAAGGCTGGAGTTAGTTCCTTTCGGGAAGAAGAGAGTTTCCAAATTTACCTTCATCCCATTATGCTGGTCTAGCTATTATCCCCGCGAGCTGCCTGCGAGCCGCAGCCTCGCACCCTCCCAGGTTCTCCCCGCCGTAGCGTTTATGGTGAAGGGCAGGGCGAGAGGTCAGCCGAAATCATTTACAAACATATCACAAAGTTTCATTATTTTTACTTTGTCGACAGCGGCACACAGGAGTACAAAAGTTCATGAATTGTGTCTGACCCAGCTCCTCACTGCTGTCCTGTGGTCAACCTCTTCTCCTTCCACTATTTAAAACAGGCACCATAAGGACAAATAATGGTGCGGGTGTGATACATCCAACCACTGCGGAGGGCAGATTTGGGGGTGTTGCGTTTATCCGAGCGATGTGTACCGGTTTGTTTGCCTGCCTCCAACTCCCAGCTGCCTGATCGGGGGGATGCTATTTTTAAACATCTGCTTTCTTAGCACTGTGGTGGTGTCTTCTTCACAGCAAGTGCAACTCGAAACGACTTTGTGTCCCTAATCTCTCTCCCCCCCCCCCCGCCCCCGGCCCCGGATTATTTAAATATCCACCCAACTATATTAAGCGGTTCGCCCCGCTTTCTCCTCCTTTCTCTGAGGGGAGGGGGGATACCTCCCCCCGCGGGGGTTACTAACCTCCCCCCCGGGGGTTAGTAACCCGGCTGAACTGGCAGGGTAACACACCAACCACAGCACACCCCCACGCCCCCCAAACCGAGCTTGCGTTTGGGGCAGCCCCTGGGAGCGGAGAAGCCCGCCGAGGGCTGCCCGGGGAGAAGCGATGGGGCTGGGGAAGCAGCAGCTCCCCGCTCGGCTTAATACTACACATTTTCATATTTGTTAGACGCTGTGACCTGTGTTTCACCTTATTGCACGACTTGCTCAGACAGGTCAAAGCCAAAGAGTTATTGATGAACAAAAGCGTTATATATTCACCTCCTGTTCAACTGCCCATACAAAATGCTTTTGATCTATCGGGCTTTTTGTATTCTGGTTCATAATCAGTATGCTAAATGTACGGTGGCAGAAAACAAGCAATCCTTACATTTAGGGCCGGCCCTGGAATAAAATGCCAAGGGCATCTACATAGCGCAGGGCTGAGCTACGGGGGGAGGAAAGTTACCTATGGAACACAATTAGAACTGCAACGCTGCAGGCGATTCTTTAGTTCGTATTTAAAAGGCTCGAAAACCAATATCTCAACGTAAGGCGGAAAGAGAAGGAGAAGCCTGGCACAAGCAGTGAAAGAGATTATTTATCAGCAAGCAGGGAAAGGAAACAGGGAGAAACGCAAACAAACACAGCTCCCGGTCAGAGCAGGGCTGGCAGAAGCAGGGAGGGCAATGTATATATACCTAATGAATGCATCTCCAAATACCGCAGGCTTTCTTTTCCTCCTTGAGAGACAAGCCGGTCTCAGCCTGAAGCACCAGGACTAATGCACTTAGCTCCTCACTGCAGCCAGCAAGGGTCAACAGCATTTCCTGCTACACACTGATCTGCCGCCCTCCCCTCCATCCCCTCAGCGCAGCTCATGCGGGACCACCGGGGATGGGAAACCCCTACAGTAAAAGGTCGCCCTCCTAAACTCAGGCACCCATTCCCCTCCGTGCCTTCACAGCATTTAAATCCACGTTCGAATCTCCGTTGCCCGCAGAGACCTAGCACCAGAGGACCAGCGCTACCGCCCCGCACGACCCGGCTGCAGCGTGGGCTGCCCCGGCCGGCGAGCGCTGCCAGCCTTCAGAGCCCGCCGCTTCCTTCGCTCATTCACCAGGCTATGCCACACGAGGTTAACATCAGAGAGCAGGCACAACTCTGCTTCGAATCCCGTCTGGAGGAAAGGGGGGGAGTAGCCAAGATTATGAGGCGCTGGGACACAATGTGGTCCGTCCGGGCTCTGCACGGGGAGGCGCTGCACAGTCCCGCCGAGCTGAAATGGAAACGCTGCTAATTGCTTCAGAGTGCTTAAGAGCTGGAGGACACCTGTACAGCCCTACAATAAACCCTCGGGAGCCTGCACCTCTGCTTTGAACGCTAGCCAGGATTATGACATGGTACCACAAGCCGACTCCACCAGAGCCTTCACATTCTGACATAGCCTTGTTTCTTTTTTTTTTTTTTTTCTTTTTTTTTTTTGGTGGCAATATTCAGCAGGGACACATCAGTTTTAATTCTTCCAGTCTGAATGGAAAACACAGGATTTTCAAGCATCGCAAACTCTACAAGAAATAAGAGGTTACTTACCGTGGACGTCCTTCCATGCTGCCGAACCTGTTGCAATAAAAACGTTTGTTACTGTTGTATTCCACATACGGGCGATATTTCTGGAGAACAGTTACAGACCACGTTTGATAGATGAAGGCAGAGAGGAGCTGGTGGTAAATCCTGCGAGCAGCTGAGTGGTGGGGTGGAAGCCCCTTCCGAATGAGGACCACGTTGCATTCAGGCAGTTTTTTATGAACACATGCTTCCCCTGTGTCCGGGGTGTGATCTTTCACTTTTAATATTCATAGTCTAGATTTTATACCCGATAATTTCTAAAGGGATGAAAAGTCAGACCTCCCTCTTTCACTGATGGAAAAAAAGAATAACAAAGGCCTTTTTTTGTTGTTGTTGTTGTTGTTCTGTGGCAATCCAATCACTTACAAATGAAATATTCAGATCACCTTTGCTAAACTATCACCCATAAAATGTTACAATATGCCATGCAGCATCGTATCCATGCGAGCCCAGAAAGAACTACAGTTTTATAAGAATAGATCTCGGATTACTCTAGGATAGGTCCCCTTTAAGATCACCTACTTAACCAAACAGTAACCACGAGACATGCATCTTTGTTTGCATTATAGAAGGACGAATTTGACGTGAACTTTCCTTCAAATCTTTTAATAAATACATTCAAAGATCACATCAAGGAAAACAAAAACACGCGCTCAGTCTAATACTCCTGAAACGCAGCGTATCTTTTAGAGTAAAACACTAATACCCGGGGTTTCTTTTCTGTAAGCGATTTTTCACCCCTTCTAATGCCTCACTAAGATATCTTGGAGAGTTATTGTATTACACACGGAGTAATTGCCTCGGTATCAATAGCTCACTAGAGAGAGCTTCCCAAGACTATTTCTGTTAAAAAAAAAAATATTTTTTTTTTTTTAGTTCTGCCCACTCTTGATAGCACTCAGAGCTTGCGAGGACAGTGGAATAACATCAGCGTTTCGGCACTAAACATTCCCTTAGCGTTCCTTTCCTTTCTTTTTTTATCCTTTGTTGTTGTTGTTGGTTTTTGTTATTAAAAAAAGGTTCGCTTCCAATAGGATGTCCCATTAAAATCAGACCCCTCTGGCGGGGAGCAGCCCGCTCATGCCGGCGCTGCCCTAGCCACCTGAGCTCTACCTGTCCATCTTCCGCAGCAGAGCTGTTCGGCACTGCCGGGCGGAGCAGCGCCGGTACCCCACTCCCACGGAGTTTCCAGGGGCACGGCGAGAGCCCGGGCGCGGCGGTGGCAGTGGGGAGGCTGGTAGCGGACTTACTGCGCGCTCCCCCCACGGCCGGGGGGACCCGGGAGCAGAGGTGCCTGCACGGCCGCATTCCCGCAGACGGTTCCCTGCTAACACTTTCCCGATTACTGCTTCCAGGAACGAAAGCATCTGCACTTGTATGCTCTTAAACTAATTTATGGTGGGAATTATATTTTGGCTTGTCAACTCTCAAGCCATAAAACAAAGTTTATTGGAATCACGTGCCTCTAAATAGCCACTCAGGACCTATCTCTGTGGAACCATAAATAACCTTCAGCTTTAAACTTTTATTCGCTAAATAAAGGTTCGCTGAATCTGTCCTGTAAAACGGGACTGGGTCGGAATAGCGGGGATGGGCGGAAGGTCAGCTCCCCGGCGTTATGCCGGCCTTTTTGCGGAGCGTGCTGGAGGGAGAGCTGCTCAGGGGGGAGTTAGCGCTCTCAGATTGCTCTCGAGAAGGGAGCCGGGAGCATTCTGCCGCGGGTACCCCTCCAAACCTCTCTTTGCATCTCTTAGGGGACAGGGAAGCCCATCGTCAAGAAAAAAAAACAGAGGTACTGCGGTGAGAGGTGGATCCCTCTCTCCCTTCCCGGGATGTTGATAGCATTTTGGTCAGACGCCCCTGGAAAACGGGTTTGACTCGTTCACCTCTTGAGCTGTTGCTCGGGTGAGCTGTGCCAGGGGCTGCGGGCTCGCCAGGCACCCGACGGACCTTTGCAAGCGACCAAACTGCTGGAAAACAGCGAGGGCACCGGGCTTTGGAAAGGGAGAAAGTGTGAAGCCTGCCACAATGAGATCTTTGAGGACTGGAAGTTTAAGGAGGGTTATAAAACAATAAAACAGCCCTGGTGTGAAGGGAGCAGGGTGTGAGTTAGCAAATGAGAATTTCAAGGAGCCCGAACACAGGAAGTCAAATGTCCCTGGCAGTCACACAGCATAAAGGAAGCCGGGTATCAGCTCCCAATCTGTCATGGCTAAGATGAGGAAGTCGGAGCGGCCAGCAGCTCCTGGCCCCTCCAAGGAGGGGCTTGTCCCTTCCCCAGAGGGCGGGGAGCCGCGTCCGCCCCGTCAGGGAGCGGCGGCGGGCAGAGGGGACCGGCCGCTCCCCCGGGCCGCGGCTGCGGCGGCGCCTCCGCGCAGGGGCTCAGCTCTGACAGGCAAGCCAGCCTCGGCGCCTCGCTGGGTGCTGGCACCAGCTGGGTGGTGCCTGTCTAAGGCCGGGGTTAGGTCCCTCCTGGTCTGCTCTTACTTGGCCATTTCCTACCGAATCTGGCTACACAAGTTTGAAGTTGCCTCCAAGGGGCAGCTTAGCTCTCGCTGAGAGCCCCTGAGGTGGCTCAGATCACAGTTGATCCATTCGTTTTTCTCCAGAGAGCAGGAGTCTTCCTGAGCTCTTTCCCTGCTCCTTCTTTCCAACGCGGGGGTTATTTCGCATTCCGCTATTTCCCTTGCTCTGCGTCAATGCTTTAATCACGCGGCGTCACCTTCGTGCTTTATTAATGGCCTAAGCCGGGGAATGGCTCTTTCTCCCTGTGCCCTCCCCTGCCCCGGACAGCTGGCAGGGACAGTGCGTAAGGTGACATTTCAGCAACTTTATCGGGCGGCCGATGAAAGCCCGGGGGGACCCGGCCAGGCGCCCCCGGCAGAGGGGTGGGCTGCCCGGTGTGGGGCTGATGCGTGGGACGCTTTCAGCTGGAGCACGGCCCGTGCTGCAGCCCCGGGCAGGCGGGGGAAGCGCTCCACGGGCTGTACCCCGCGCCCTGCTCGGGCACCCGGGCCTGGGCACGGACCAGGCTCCGTGGCAGCCTCCAGCTCCCGCCCCCCCACCAAACTCCCCGTCCTCACTGGCCTCCGGGGGAGCGGCTTCAGCCACAGGCAGCTGCAAAAGACAGGATGCCCGTCCCCTGGGAAGGTGGGGGAAAAGGCTACGGGTCGGGACGTGAGGGGAAGGGTGCAACGGGAAAGTCCAACAAAACGTGGGGAAAACAGGCTGGGACGACAGGAACCATGTCGCAGAGTCAAATGAGTTTGCCCCGGGCCTGCCAGCGGGGTACGGCGGAGCTCCTGTCCCGGGCAGCGGGGGGCACGAGTGGGCTCCAGCCCCTGTGCGGCCACGGGGAGTGTCACGTCCCTCCCCGCGTGTCTGCGATCGCTTCTTGGCGCACGTCGTGGGCAAGAGAAGCTGGCGGTTTCGGGACAGGCTGCTGTCCAGCAGCTCTGTTCACGCGGGTGCGGGCGGCGCGGAGCCGTGGCGAGGCAGGCAGCGTGGCAGCGCTGCGGGCGGGCGGCCGGAGCGGCGGCCCTGGCAAACGGGCGGGAGCGGCGGCCCGGGCCGGGCATGTGCTTCGGCCGAACTAGTCCGGGAGGCTGGGGCTGGGAAGGGTGAGGCTGTGGGAGAGTGAGGAGTTGATGACAGGGATTGAGCTCCTTGTGATCTAGGGCAAGATGAATGTTCCTGCAACTGAGTAGTTCTAGCCCTGAGATTTTGAAGAGGCAATAGAGAGGATTTTCGCATTTCCTATTCTAAAATGCAGATGTGAAAGTTGACTTTGCAGCTCTGGCCAGTTCACCCTCCAGGCTTTTATGCGAGTTCTCATATTCGGGGCTGACGATCTGGAGATGGATAAGATGTGGAATGAAGTAACCCAGTAATAATTGGTTTCCCCCCTGGTAATTGTTGCGATAAAAGGGTTGGGGAAAGTGAACCGCATGTGTAAACCACCGTCGCTCTCAGTGCTATTTGACAGACACGAAGATCAGCATCCTACCCTGAGGATCACACCGCCAGAAAATGACAGGCTCCATCTCTGACTTTGAAGACCTACCTAGCGCCTTGATAGCGTCCAACGCATTAGCCCTCCCTGCTTTTACCATAACCCCGACCTTTCAGCAGCCACCTCACCTCCCGTGCCCCCGCCAAGCAGGATGAGGGCATGCAAAGGCCCCTGCCCCAGGCAGGGCCGACGGCAGCGGAGACCCGGAGCGGGCAGGGCAGCGGCCAGCCGCGCCTCGACATCAAACAGGGGCAGCGGCGGCAGCACCCCGGGTCCGCGGGGGAAGAGGGCGGGGAGCACGGGCAGGGAGGGGGGGCCGTGGGAGCGTCTAGCTGGGGCAGGCACGGCCCCGGGGGCCGGGGGCCGCCAGGGTCATGTCCGGGCACGGCTGGGGAAGGCGAAGCCCGGAGGCAACAGGTGAGGTGGAGGCAGGGAAATCTGCTGGGCCCCGGCTTGCAGGGGGCAGGCGGGACGTGCGGGGGCCGGGGGCTCTGCCCGGGGGAAGGGAGCCGGCGGGGAGGCGGGTGCGGGCCGCCACGGTGCTCTGGCACCCACATCAAAGGGGCAGGGAAGGAAGCGGTGGCTGCCCGGCATCAAAGGGCGGGCCGGTGACCGGGAGGGCGACGAGGCACTCGAGGTGAGCCCCGCCGGCACCGTGGGGAGGGCAGGGAGTGCGGAGGGGCGCGCACGGGTGCGAGTAAGGGCCCGTGGACCCCGGGCGGGCAGGAGGCCGCAGTGCTGGAGGCGGTGGGACAACAGGGGCCCAGCTGGGGAGGGTTCCCGGGACGCCCGAGAAGGGTGACGGAGACCCACCCGTGTCCCCCGCCTGCCGGTGGACCTCTCCCGTGGGCAGGCGGGGGGCGGCCGGGTCCGCGGCCCGGGGCAGGCGGCGGGGGGCGGCGGGCCCCTCGCCCAGGCGGGGAGAGCGGCCAGGCTTGTCCTACAGCGCCTTCTCCTGGAAGAGGCCGTGGAGACAAAATGGCTGGTGGCGGCGGTCGGGGCCTGCCGCGCCCCCGGCGGCCGCTCCGGCCCGGCCGCCCCGAGGGCGGGAGCCGCGGGCAGGTGACCCCGGCCCGGGCCGTCGGGGCGGGCGCCCACCCGCGGGCAGAGGCGGCGGAGCCGGGCCTCGACGGCGGCGCCGGGCGGGCGGCCGGGCTGCCCCCCCCGCCCGCGGACCCCGCACCCTCGCGGGGTCCAGCTCGGGTCGCCCTCGGCGTAGGGCGCTGGGTGGGCGATGCGGGCTGCCTCCCCCGCCTCTCGCCGCCCCCTTCCCCGCGGGCGACGGGAGGCGAGTGCTGGGTTTGGGCAGAGCCCGCTGCCGCTGAATGCACTTTTATTGCCTCTTGTCTCTGGCAGATCCCCTTCCTCCGCGCCCCGCCCGGCCCCCGCGACCTGCTGCAATGTTTATTGTGCCTCATCTTTTCCTTTCGCTTCCTGTTTTTTCCTCTCCCGCTCCAGCGGCATTGAGTGCCGCACTGCAGTAGAGCCGTAAATACCTTTAACAGCTGCCTGCCAACCGAGGGGTGAAATACTGTCTTTGTTCGGATTTCTTTCTGCCCCAAGCGCTCATAAAACACCCCGTGAGAATTATATTTGTTTGGGGAAAGAGAAACGTTATTGGGAAATAAACGAATCGGCGGGATTTGCTGCTCTTAAGAGCGCAAAACCAACGCGTACTTCTTCCCTCAGCCTTACGGGGTTTCCCGGGTCCGCAGCCCACATCGCCTCCTCTCCTTGCACCAAACCCCTGCCAGGCTCGGAAAGCAGAGGCTGCACTTCTCCTCCAGGCAACTTGCAGCAGCTAAGCGGGATCCCAGCCTGACTTCCCAAATGGCAGCCGGCGCCAGCGGTGCCCGGGCAGTGCCAGGGAGCGCAGGCTGCCGTTTCCTGCTGGTTATTTTGTGGTGTTGCTCTTTTACTGCCCGTGCGTCAGTAAAGTGTGGGCTGGGGATCGGCTGCTTCCTTTCAATAAAAAAAAAATAAAAAATGAGATGAGTCATAAATTCTGTCGAACACGTCGGGAAACGAAGCAGGTGTGAGAAACGTGAATGTGAATTCTGTATTCCGAAAATTACAGCACCCCGACGTATCTACACACATACAGGCACTCACGTTATATAGGTTTACAAATATATATAAATATACAGTCCTCATATGTGCCATATGTATATAGACACATACATACAGAGTTTGTTATCAATACTCACACACATAGGTATATTTAAGAGCATACATACACCTAGGTGTGCTTCAATGTTAATGAAAGAAATGAAAGAAAAAGGGGAAAAAAAAAGAAAAAAGAAAAAGCAAGGGAGGAAGGAAGCCATTTAGGAGGGGCCGAGCTCTCACATAAACCAGCGGGATCATAAATGCATATGTGTATCCGTATGTGTCAGCATATGGACCCGCAGACACACACGTACATTAGAATTCGTTAGAACATCCTGCTTTTGTTTTCTTCTTTTCCCCCAGGCTACGAATAATTCGAAAACAGCTCAAGGACGAGATTTTTCGAAGTTTTTGGAGAGGTTTATAGCCAAGCAGCTATAATTACTGTGTCACCTAGGAGGGATTCTGAGAGTGAAATCTAACGCAATACATACTTTCCAAGTTACTCTTGAAGACTGTTGCTATGTTGAAAACGATTCCTCCCAAATAATCCCCAAGTCCTTCAGCAACTCAGGGCGGTCGGCTAGTGCAAAGAGCCAAAGCATGAGGGAGAGGCATCCTATCGCTTACTATAGCGGGGCTCGGGCTTAGCAGGCTGGGGAGGTGCTCAGGGGTGGATTAAAGAAGAATTTCTTCTGCGGCTTCAAAATATGTACCTGGGGCACGTCCCACACCTTTCCACCCTCGCTGGGTATGGTTTAATCAGGCATTTTGCTTTACCGTTAAATAAGTGGCTGCTTTTGAGGTAAATGGCGGTTCGGTAAATTCCTGCAGTGCAATGGCACGGTGCATTTCCACCACTGACCAACGATGTAAACACTAAATACCAGGCAGCGGATTTTCCACTGTGCATTAACATTTTGAAAATGAAGAGGAGATGTGTAAAATATGTATGCGTTCAAAATACTGTACTTGCAAAGAGTACATGTTCTACAGAGAGAAGTAGAGGTGTAGATACGTATAGACACGTATATAGGTAGTGCGGATATGGGAGCATACACATATGTAGGTAACGCAGATTACGTGACCGTTCGATCTCCTCTGCATATTTCAAAATAAACCTGGGTTGTTGGGTTTTTTTCCCCGAGAACTCGTCCCCCACCTAGCCCCCCATGATTTCCCCGTGGGTACGGCGCCGTGCTGCGGGGGTGCGCTCCCGGCCGTGGCTCTGCGCAGCCCGCCCCCGCGCTGCCCGGCCCGGAGGAGCCCGGCGCTGGGGCGGCCCGGGCGGCCCCGGCTCCAGCCGCCTGCCCGCTGCCGAGCCCGGCCCGTGTGCCTCCCGCCGGGCCGGTGGGAGCCGCAGCCCTCGCTCGGGGCTCGGTACGGCGGGAGGGGGATGTGCTAAACCGCCCCGGCGGGGCGGGCGGGGGCTCCTGGGGCTGGCCCCGGGCACCGACCCCGGCCCGACCGGCTCGGCGGGGCCGCCCCGCGCCCTCCGCCCCCGCGGGAGCACTGACCCCCATTCTCCTGCGAAAACACCTGTTAAGCTTTAAAGTTACGTGAGCGCCCTTCCGCCATGGGGAAAACAAACCACAGCATCGCCACACCGCGCTTCAGGCTGGCGGGGGGAAAAAGCACCCCAAAAAAGGCCTTTTACGGGAAGGAACCGCGTGCCTGCGCGCACCGCACTCCAGCCTTCCGCCCCTCGGCGCGGAGGGTCGCGGCTCGCCGCCCCACGGCGGCCCGCAGCGCCTTTCCGCGCTAGACCGCGCAACACCCGCACGCACCCCGCGGCATGCCCGCGGCTCTTACTGATAATAATAACAGCGATAACTGCGACAGCAATAACAGCAACGGTAATAACAGCAATAATAGGAATAGCGAGAATAATAGCGAGAATGAGGGGCTCGGAGGGACAGGTGACCCAGCGGGACAGGGGGACAGGGGAGCCGGCGCCGCGCCGCCGTGCGGGACGGTGCGCGGGCGCGGAGGACCGGCGGCCAGCCCGAGGGGAGCCGAGTGCTTACCGGTTCGCGGCACTGCCCGCCAGCGGAGGAGCCCGGGAGGATCGCTGTAATCCATTTTGCGCCCGCGTAGCAATCCGTGTGCCGGAGGAGATAGCGGCAGCGGGGGCAACGAGCGGCGGGAGAGGAGCGGGGGGCTGGAGGCGGCGCGGCGGCGGGCGCGGGGCTCCGCGCATCCCCCCGCGGGCGCGGGAGAGGAGGCGCCGCGGGGCCGGGGACGTGTCAGCGCGGCGGCGGCGGGACCGGCCGCGGGTTTCGGGGAGCGGGACACAAACATGAGGGCGACTGCCATACACCTCAGCCTAGACAAAGGTTAGGAAAAGAGGGGCTGAGGCTCTCTGAAGGCAGAATGCAGGGGGAAATTCGCCAGGGAAATCAGGAAAAGGCCATGAAAGCGCTCGCTGCCTGCACATGACCAGCCGCAGCCAATGACGAGCCCAAATAGGTCATAAAAAGGTCTATTACCAAGTTGTAAATTTTCTTCAAACAAAAAGGAATTTACTGCAATTCCTTGCGGATTTTGCACATACTGCTTCCCAGCGCCATGTTTCTTTCGCCTGCGCGCTGAGCTTTTACTGAGCCCTCGGTCCCGCCCGCCCGCGGCCTGCGCGCCCCGGGCGCGGTGGTGGGGCCCCGCGGGCACGGCCGGGGCGCGGGAGATCCGCGGGGCGAGACCCCGCGCAGCGGCCGCGGAGCCGCACAAAGTGTGGGTGTGGGTGTGGGGGGGGAACCGGACACCGCGCTGTCCCGGCGGGTCGTGTCTTGCCCCAGGGAAAGGGGGATTTACCCGCATTTCCATCCCCCCGCCCCGCCCCGCCGGGCCCTAAAAGAAACCACATTTCCTTTAGCGCCCACTACTGAAGCCGGAGCCGTCGCCGACCTAAAAATAGTCCGAGCCGCTTCCCCAGGCCGAAGCGTGCGGTTCCCACAGGTTGCGCCGGGCGCTGTCATCGCGCCCAGGCCGCCGCAGCCCCCCCGGGCGGGGCGGCCCCCGCCCCCGCTGAAACCTCCCCGGGCCCGCTCGGACCGGGGGCACCAACAGGGAAAATGCGATTCTCAGAAAGTGCTCGAAAAGACTAAAACCGGGCCCGTGTCCACAGGGAATGCTCGGCTCGGAGACGGAATATTGAGGGTGTTCCTTGCTCAATTGTTTGTTTCGGGGAACAGCCAGAGCACTCTGTCAGTGTTGATGGTGCCCGCCTCGAAAACAGAGCTAACAAAATTAAACAGTCCTAAAGCGGTTAAAGACTTTTTAAAACGCTGCTTCAGGCGGTCGCACACCCGTGAATATCACACCCGTGCAGCGCGTCCCTGGGCCGAGGCACCGGCGCCTTTCGCCGTGGCTCTGCAGCACCCACGGCCGCGCAGAGCTGCTCGACGTGGGGACGGAGGAATTCCGCGGAAACCAAAGGCGCGGTATATCCGCGCTGCGGCGGTCACGGGCGGCCCCTCGCCGCCGCTGCAGCCGCCACCCGCGCAGCTACGTCTTTTTCCTGCCGAAATACCGCTGCTTGCTCCGGAGCTCGATAGCTCCGGTTTTACCGGGGGGTTTACTGACCGCCCGGGCCAATTTCTGGCTCGCTTTCCTTTTTATTAGCAAGACTCCAAGTACGAACGAGGGAGGGATTCAGCTGCCAGGCTACGGGGGGAAATGCCTTACCAGCTACCAGGATTTTTTTCTTTTTCTCAATAAATAGGACAGGGACGATCCCAGTTACCACTAGGCCTTCGCAAATGGTGTGTGCGCAAGGAAGTCAGTTTTTGCCTGCGTGGCCGCGTTCCCAGTCAGCCCAGGGAGAGCGACGCTAACGGAAACTTCGTCAGGAATATTTTAATTTTGTTCTCTTTGTCTGGAAATTAAACCCAACTACGGCAGCAGCTCTTTCCCGGACAAATATTAGCCTAGGAAGTGCTCCGCTGGGATGCGAAGGTCTCCGTGATGCCTTTCCCCCCGCAGGCAGCCCGGGTTGCAGCGGGCGGCCGCAGCAGCACGGCTTTCCCGGCGGCAGGGCCCGCCGGGGCCCCGCTGCGCCCAGCCCCGACCGCAAGCCCAGCAGAACTAAAATGCTCATTCCCTGCCCGGAGACCCAACGTGCCGGTGCCACTGGCAGCGGGTATTATTTTGAAAAGCCAGGGTTTTTTTTTCCGCACCAGGCGACTGGATTTCCTTAAACCCGCCGTCGCCAGCCCCACGTCCTTCCTGGACACTAGGGATACCGGTGTATATATGCAAATCCATGCAGCAAAATGTTTACTTCACCGCTTTGCTGCAGCTTCTCCGCGTTTACAACCTTTAACCAATTACGCGATTAAAATAAACCCAGAACAATAGCTTCGCTTGCTTGTGCCTCCCTCTAGAGCTGGCGCTTTGCAGGGATGGAAGCGTGCCTGGCTCGGTGGCGGGGAAGGGGGGGGGGGAAGAGGAAGGGAAACGAAATGAACTAAACCCGCCGTACAAATCCCGACCTCGGGGACGGCGGTTTCCGCCGTGCCGGGTCCGGTCCCGGGAGGGGAGCGGTGGGTGCGGAGAAGGGCCCGGGGCCGGGCGGGCACGGCGGCGGCCGGCACCTCCCGAGGCCCCTGGATGTGAGGTTCCGAGCGGGACCCCGGCTCGGTCCCTGCTCCCTCGGGAGGACGCTCGTTTCTCGGGCAGATAATATAAATTTGTCGTGTTTGTCGCAGCGGCTGGCGCGTCCCTGCGCTTCCCTACACGGAACCGTCACTCAGGGGGGCGTGAGGCGGTGGGGAAAAAAATGACGCATAAATCTTGGTAGAGATTTATACCTCATACCTCAGCCCTCTGCCTGCTGTTCCTAAAAAGGACTGCTCTCGGCCCTCCTCTCAGATACTGCCGTCCGCGGGACACCGCCGCGGAGCGGGAAAGGGGAGGGAGGGGAGAGGGGGAGATAAATTAAACCGTTTTACTGATCAGAGCGGACTTCTTCTCCCGCGGCTGCGGCAGGCTCTGCCCTCGCCGGCTGCGGCCTCCACTGGGAAACGCACCCAAACCGTGCGATAGTACTTAGGGGGGAAAATGCCCTTTTTTTCCGTTTACGCATGGTTTGGGACCGCAGACCATTACAGCCCCACGCAAAGGCCACGAAACCTTTGCATTTCTCTCCTTGTCCGCCATCCGCGGGGGAGGCTAGGCCCGGTTTAGCCGCGGTTTGCACGGCGGGGCTGGAAGGCCCGCACCGGCGGGGAGCAGACACCGGGCCGCCGGGGGCCGGGCCGGCAGCGGGCGGCTCCGGGGGGTGAAGGGCCGTGTTTGCCGGCAGCGGCTCCCCGGCCCCGCCGCCCCGCAGCCCCGGGGGGGCACAGGACGAGGCGAAGGCAGGGCCCTGGCCACACGTCGAGGGGGCTCCCAGGGCCGGGCCGCAGCGCTGGCTTAGCCCGCAGGTGGGGCCGCAGTCCCCGCGGGCCGCCCCTTCGAGCCCGGCCTCGCAGAGCCCGTGGCTGGCGGCCTCAGAAACGTCGGTGGCGGTGGCAAGGGGTGCAGGCGGCAGGGAGCGAAACTCAAGTTTTGTATCCAATGTGCCATTCCCAGACCCCACAGAAACACCCAGCGCCGGAGGAAGGACGGAGAAAAGGCGCAGGAGAGAGTTAGTCCGGACCCGGGGAGTCTCTGAAGGTTACTGGAAGGAGTGGATTGCAAAAAGGATATCAGGAAGCCGATATATTTTATATTTGAATAAATTTGGTTTATTTTAATCAAATATCAATAGCAGAAGGTTAAATATATTTCTAAGATCTTTTCTTCAAATTTATTAAATTTATTTAATTTACTTAAGAACAAGAATTAAAATAGTACAAGTGCACTTGTCTTGATTAATAAAGCATTGTTAAATGTCTTGCTTATTGGTGCTTATTATTAGGAAGTTTATGTCGTTTCCCGCAATCATCGTCTTTTAAGATTGGAAAAAAAAAAAAAGTATTTATATATATCATTAGAAATGTATTGCTACAAACTCTGTATCAAATTTCCAAAAGAAGTAGGTGAACTGTTAAATCTAGAGATTGTTCCGGATACGGTTAAAAAACAAAACAAAACAAAACAAAACAAAAACAAAACAAAACAAAAAACAAAACCACAAACAAGTGAAGCACCCGAAGCAGAGAAACGTCAAGCGGAGGGACACGGGGTCACCCGTCCCACGTCCCGCAGGACCACGTACAGGGGGAGACGGGCCGAGATGTCGGGCTATGGCGCTGGTTATTTTTTATAGCCTTTCACAAAGGCTTTTAGGGCAAAATTTAATTCGTCTGGCCTTCAGCTCTGTCTTCTTCCAGATCATGTGCTTCCTTTTTGGCCTCCCCTTCCTTTCCCTCCTGTCTGGAAGCGGGGAATTTGTCCTTGTTGTTCTCTTTTTTCCATTTCATCCTCCTGTTCTGAAACCAGATCTTTACCTGCCTCTCGGTGAGTCCTAGTGCGTGGGACACCTCGATCCTCCTCTTCCTGGTCAGATAGGGGTTAAAGAGGAACTCCTTTTCCAGCTCTAGAGTCTGGAATCGGCTGTATGTTTGTCTTCCTCTCCTCCTACCCGGCGCTGCTGTTTAAAACAAAAACACAGGATTTTGGAGGTTGATGTGGTCGTTCAAAACAAGGCGCAGGCAGGGAGCGAGGGCTCGGGTCCCTCTGGAAATCCCTCGAGAGAAGGCCCGCAGCAACGCCGAGGGAGAAAGCAGAGGGCACGGGGGGGTCTAGAGCCTTGCACATGGGTGCGGGAAGAAGAGCGACAGCAGATGCACGAAGCGCCTCGGCTCCCCCCCGCATCGGGGTTTACGGGATCGAGTTTACGGGGTCACTTTATGATCTGGTAACCGGCCCCTCCCGGCCCTGCACCCCTCCCGGTCAGGCAGCGGCGGCGGGAGCCGGGCGAGCGTGTCAGCTGCGCCTCCGTGTCCGAGAGGCGATTTTAAGGCTACTCTTGGGGTGGCAGCCGCCTTCCGCAGAGGTTTCTGCTTGCTTACTGTATCGCTTTATTATCGCAAGCCACCGCGGCGATAGGAATCGCGGGGAGAGAGGCAGGGAGAGAGGGAGGCAGAGGCAGGGAGCGAGAGGCAGCGAGAAAGAAGCGGGAGGAGGAAAAGAAAGTTTCAAACTCAGACGTGAGATGGAAGCAAATTTTTGACTGCGTCCAACCTTGTGGTCTCATCCAGGGAAACATTTGAGCAGGAGACGAGCTCTGATTTAAGTGGTCTGGTTCCTCGCCAATATTAGCACTGGACGATTTACAGTCAGGATATTGTACCAGCTCGGCCTCTTGCTGTGTCGTAAAAATCTGCTGTCTCTGTAAGTTATCGTATCCGTAAAATTTAGCGGGCTCCCCGTGACAGGTAACCCCGCTGCAGGGGGCAGGAGGCGGAGGCGCGGCGGGGGGAGGAGGAGGAGGCTGGTAGGCGGCCGTGGGGCTCCCCCCGGCCGGGTGGTAAAAGTCCGCGGCCGCGCCGCCGCCGCCCCCCGCCCCGCCGGGCGCGGGGTGCGGGAAGCCGGCGGCGGCCGCGCCGTTCCCGTAGAGCAGGGCGGCGGCAGCGGCGGCGGCGGCGGCGGCGGCGTGGCGGCCGCTCACCTCGGGCGCGAAGTGACAGTCGTAGTACGGGGGATTGATGGCCTCCCCCGCCGCCGCCGCCGCCGCCGCCGCCGCCGCCGCCGCCGCCTTGTACTTGGAGTACAGCGGGTTGACAAAGTAGGAGCTCATCGGGGAGGGGGCAGCGGCGGGCGGGGGCGCGGCGGGGGCGCGGGGCGCTGCTCCCGCCGCCGCCGCAGCCGCCGCCGCCGCCGGTGCCTCTACGCCGCGCTCATGCCGCCGCCGCCGCTTCCCCGTGCGCTCCCCGCTCCTGCTCTCCGTGTATGCGGTGACCAGGACTGGAATATAATCGCTCTCAAAATGACCTGCCTCACTGCTTTTACTATTTCCTATTAGGCACACAGCAGCCCGCGCACGCACACGCGCACACACACACACACACACACACACACGCTCATGAGCTCAGGGGGGACTTTTGGCTTCAGTTTACATGTGCCGCTCCTCAGGCAAGAAAAAAACCCGGCCCAGCCCTGCCCGGATCCACCCCAGCCGCGGCGCCCCCGCTCCCCCCCGCCGGTGCGCGCTCGCCAGGAGCCGCCGAAAGCCCCGCCGCGGCGGGGCGCGGCGGCCGCGCAGATCCCGCGCGATAACCGCGGGCGCGCTGCCCGGGGCGACTCCGCCCGGCCCGCCCTGCCCGGGGCCCGGGGCCGCGGCCAGGCGCCGAAAAGCGGCCTGCACCGCCGGCCGGGAAGGGCAGAGCCCCGCCGAGGGAGCCGAAGGCCGGCGCGGGGAGTCGGGGGTGCCGGCGAGGGCGGCCGGGGGGTCCGAAGGGCGGCAGCGAGCAGCGGCCGGGCCCCGGTGCCAGCGGGCCCTGCGGGGCATTTCCTTGCAGGCGAGCAGAGCGCTGGGAAATGAGATGCACATTTACCCTTGACGCCGTGCACGCATGGCTGAGGCTCCAGGTTAATTGATACTTAATGGAAATCATGCCTATGAATATACTTTCCATCATTTCACCCTTGGTGGACGTCATTACCGAGGCAGAGAGAGGGAGGAAAGAAAAAAAAAAAAAAAAAATGTGTGGGTGAGCGGTTAGCACCGCTCGGGGACGCGGTCCGAAATAAGCGAGCCCTGTTCTCCGGGAGGAAGGAAGGAAGGCGCTGCCCGGCAGGCTCGGCGCTGCCCCGGCTCCTGGGGCCGCCCGCCCCCGCGGGGGGAGCGCGGCCCGGCCGCCTGCCCCGCTCCCCGCGCTCCGAGAAGCGCCGTCTCCGGTCCTCTCTTCCCCGCTTCGTCCTCCAGCGGGAACCAGCTTTTCGGACGGACACCCCCAGGAGCTCGAGTCCACCCTATTTTGAAGAGAGACGAAGAATGTAGGTGAAATATAATATGGGCCCCGCCAGAGCCACGTGTGACCGTCTGGTGTGAATTGACAAAAAAATATTTGTGGTTACATAAAAGGCACCGTGGGCTCCTTCCCAATCACACCCCGCTCCCCCCACCCCCCCCCACCCCCCCCCGCCTCCATGCCAATTAACTCGCTTTGTCTAGGTGACCGGTCCGGCTGCCCCGCATATGAGCGCCCGGACGGGCCCCGGCCCCGCAGCGACACCGCCGCCCGGCTCGGGGCCCCGCCGCCTTCGGGAAGCCGGCGGAGGCTCAGGCACCCCCGTGCAGCCCCGGGGCCAGGCGGGGGGGCACAGGGATTTTTGGTGCTACGAGGACGGACAGCCGCAAAGGCCCATGGCAAAAGAGCAGCGGGAGGGCAGAAGGGCAGGCCAGGCAGGGCGGGAGCGGCGGCGGAGAAACACCGCCTCACCCTGCGGAGCAGCGCCGAAGGGCAGCGGCGGCTGCCCGCATCCGTGCCGGGGCTCCCCCGCCCCTCCGCAGGCACATCCCGCCGGGGCGCCGGTCCCGCGGGCCGCCACGGCCACCCGCGCGGGTCTGCGGTGCCGGCGGCGGCACGGCGGCTCTCCCCCGGCCGGGGGTCGCTGCGCGGGGCGCGGGGCGCTGCGCGGGGCGCGGGGCGCGGGGCGCTGCGCGGGGCGCGGGGCGCGGCGGCGGCGCTAGGGTGGAGCGCGGGCGCCCTCTGGCGGCGCGCGGCGGCGGCGGCAGGCAGCGCCCCCCGCCCCGCGCCGCGCGCGCTGCCCGCGCCGCCCGCCGCTCTCCCGGCCCCGCCGCCGGCCGGCCGGCCCGCCGCGCAGCCAGGCTCCTCCGCGAGGCCCCGGTGCCACCGCCGGGCACCGGGTCGGCTCTGCGCTCCTGCGGCGGAGCGCTCCGCGCTGAGCGGCTCCTCCTCTGCCTTCTGGTTTTGGGTCGGTTTACCTCCTTTTTCTTTTCCTAATTTTATTTTTCTGCCGGTCGGAGCTTGCAGTGCCATTTTCTTAGCACATTTCGGTGAGCCTCTTTTTTTTGTTTCTTTTTCTTTTTCTTTTTTTTTTTTTTTTTTTTTTTGCCAGTGCTATAATTAACTACATACAAAGTACGCGCCTCGTTTACACATGGCAGGCAGGAAAGACGCCTGAGCTTTGAAGACGACTGCTATCGCGTTTTCGATCATGTTCCCCCACATATTACACCACGAATTCTCCATGTGTGGTAGTTTCAGAGTTATACGTTTTTATCTCGAACATGTTATTTTGTTTGCCCGTGCATTTATGTATTTATGGATTGATTTATGTAAACGAAAGTAAAGATGAATGTTTGTTCACCCCCCCCCCCCCCTTCATCACACATGCCTGTGAATTATTCGGTATAATGTGTGTGTGTCTGCACGCGACTGTGCATATGTACAACCATATATTAACACAACCAACGGGTAGGAATTAAATTATTGTTCGGTTTGACACTAAAAGTAATTTCCATGGAAGAACTGCGTTTCGCCGATCGAGATTTTTGGTTTTCTTTCTGCGCTTTGAAATAAATGCACGCAATATTACGCAAGAATAGGTAAACAAGGGGGGGGGGGGAAGAAAAGAAAATACACCAGGTAAAATCTGTCAATCTGCCTGAGATAAAATATTAAAAAGAGGTGGTGTGGGCTTGGTGACTATTTTTTACCAGGGCCTCAGCTAGAATCAACATAACAACAGAGTGTTGTGTGGCAAGAATATTGTTTACGTGTTAGTTATAGATCAGCCCCCTCCACGGTTATTTTCGAAAATATGGAGGCTAACATCCTAGGGTTCGTGGCAGTAGAATACCCAATAAAATACATTTCAACAAATCAGGGGACTTTGTAAAATCTCTCAGTTTCGTGACCTTCAGGTCTTTTTCGAGTCCTTTGCCTTGGCCCAACGCTGACATACTGAAATTTATAGTCCAAGATTTTAAGACCTAGTTTGTCTGCATTTTTTGGCTTTTTTCCCCCCTCTAACAAACACAAACATCAAAATAAGGTGGTTTCAAAGAAAAGCGCCATAGCATATCGTAAACTCATTAGGTCCAGACGTCTAGCCATCTCAATGGTTTTATTATACCACGGTTCTTCCTGTTTTAAAAGAATTATAGGTATCTTCTCGACAATGGATGGGAAGCAATGCAACACCTTTTCCTGGCATTGCATGCCTTTGCCTTTTTTTTTTTTTTTTTTTTTTTTTTAATAGAGGTAAAAAAACATTAAACACCAGGTCTGTCAGCTCTCCCCTTAATCTTGAATTAACCGAACTGCTCGTAAATATTTACGGGTCCTTCATTTTAATGGTTGCTCTTTAAACAAAGCCTTTTTTACAATGAACTTCATCTCAATTATCTTGATAAAGTCATGTGTGTTTATAAATGCAGAAGGCATGAGACGCGTCGCTAAACGAGCTCTCGCCAGCAAAGCTGAACGTTTGGAAGCAGCCGTGTCCCCCCAGAGCTTCCCAACCTCCAGATTAAAGAGCGCGGAGTTAAAAACGGCGGGGGGGGGGGGGGGGGGGGGGAAGGTTTAAGCGAATAGGCATCATTTTGCTTCACTGGCTCTGGAGGACCCGTGCGGAAATATTTCCTATATGATCCCAAGAGATGGCTGATGTTGCAAAGACCCCGCGTACCCACGGCGAAGGGGAGCAGCGCGGCAGCCGCGCACCTACGCGGGGCGGCCGAGGCCGGCCTCTCCGCCGCTGACCTCCAAGAGCAAACCGTCTGTTAGGCGAGGGAGGCGGGGGGGAAGTGATCTTCCTCCGGCCTTTGTGGCTGCCAGAGGTGCTGCTGCCCCGGCAGCGCGGCCGGGCTTTTCCCTCGGCCCGCGGCGGGCTGCGCGGGGGCTGCGCGGGGGCTGCGCGGTGGGGTTGGCGGCGCGGAGGGCATCGCGAGGGGCGCACAGATTTCTTCTCTCACCGCAGAGCTGTCGTTCGGTCACGGCAGACTTTATTGTGTAATAACTGACAACAATTACAACAGGTCCGTGGTTCGAGACACGGGGTGGTTAATTAATACAACAGTCACCGGGGGCAGGGACGCCAGCTAGCCGGGGGACCGGGGGACGTTAGGCCTATTGCGAACGGCTTCAAGGATGAGACAACCTCCTAATAGTGCACTAAAGGGGGGGAATAACTCGTGGCCTGGCTGTGGCATCTATTGCGAAGGAGCGAAATCCAGACCTAGAAAGCAGAGGTTTTGGGTAAGGTTTCCTCTTCTTGGACAACACAGCACCCCCATTGATTTAAGCGACTGTAATTTAATACGTATTTTATTATCGTAAATGTAGTTAATTTCCTTACCTTTATTTTGGCAAAGTAACTACCTAGACTACATCACTTTTAAGAAACATGTCAAACATTTAACATCAGATAGAGTCCCAAAGCTAATGTGCACTCACAATATCATCAACCAAACGGTCTGGGAAGGAGGAGGGGTGGGTGGGTGAAGCGACTCTGCAAAACACGTTGGCGAGCAAGACAAAATTTCCCAAAATACCTGACATAGACCACGTTTCACTTCTATCTAAAAAAAAAAAAAAAAACCAAACAAACAAACAAAAAAAAAAAAAACCAACAGAACAACAGATTGATTTAAAGTTCCTGGGGGGTGGGGGGGCACAGGAGGAGGAGGAGAAACGTAGGGGGGCTGAAGGGGCAAGGAAAAATAAAACCAAAGCAGCCAAAAAAAAAAAAAAATCCCAACAACCAAAAACCCAAACCCAAAACAAAACCCCAAAGCCCCAAACTCAAACCTAAAGCAATATTCCCCAACTGCGTTTCTACCCCAGCATTAGTCTCCTTTATTGCCTTTCTCCTTGTTCATTTTTTTCATTTTCATTCTTCTGTTCTGAAACCAGATTTTGACCTGTCTCTCTGTGAGATTTAAAATCCTAGCTACTTCGTAACGGCGGTCTCGGGTGAGGTACATGTTAAAAAGAAATTCCTTTTCCAGTTCCAGAGTTTGATACTTTGTGTAGGGACAACGCTTTTTCCTCGTTGAACGAGCGTGGATCCAGTTTGCTGCAGGGTTATCTGGAAGGGAGGTATATAGGGAACGGGGGGCGGGGGGGGGGGGGGAGAGAAAGGTCGTTAAATTAATTTAACGAAGGATGGACTGTTTTCACAACTTTGGAGGAATTATCATAAAAGCCTTAGTGCCCCAGTCTGTTTACTGTACAAATGATGTCTTGATGGTAGGTGGTTATGTGGAGTCTTTTATGGGTGCTTGCTGCTGCTTGCGCTGGGGTAGGCGTCTAGACGTTTTTATAGGTTAGTAAAACTATCAGTTTTGCACATTCGAGCCTTACAGGTTTCGGCAATAAATCAAAGGGGCAATTTCTTTCTTTCTTTCTTTCTCTTTCTTTCTTTCTTTCTTTATCTCTTTCTTTCTTTTTTCTTTCTTTCTTTCTTTCCTTCTTTCTTTCTTTCCTTCTTTCTTCCTATCTCTCCCTCTCTGACTCTCTCCCTCTCCCCCCCCCCTTTTTTTTTTTTTTTACTTACTTGGGTCAAGTTGCTGCTGTTTCTCCTCCTTCAGATCGCTGCTCGGGCTGGGGTTGTGGCTGCAGGCGGCGGGGTCCTTGGAGCTGCCGGCAGCCGCCTTCTCCCGGGGCTCCTGGAGGAAGGAGCTGCACGTGTACTCGGGCACACCGATCCCCTGGGACTCCCGGGACGAGGAGCACTCAGTCCTTTTGGAGGAGGAGGAGGAGGAGGAGGAGGAAGAAGACGAGGAGGCGGCTGCTCCCGTCTCCGGCTTTATCCCGTAGTGGCGCCCGTTGGAGGAGCCGGAGCTGGACGCGGAGCCGCCGCTGCCGCCGCCGCCGCCGCCGCCGCCGCCCGGGAAGCCCGGGAAGGGCTCAATCCAGGAGCGCACGTAGCGGCCGGCGTCGGCTGCCCCTAAGTGGGGCTGGTGCATGTAGGGGTGGTAGATCCCGGTCATTGCCGCAGACGGCTGAGGGTGAACCGTGGACCAGGAGGTGGAGAACACGGTGGATTTTGGTGCAAAGCTACAGGAGGAAAAATCTGAACTCTCTGCAACACCTGATGGCCTGGAGGTCGCACTGTGACCTCCCTGGACGAATCTACTCCCGTAAACTTCTTCGCTTTCATGGCCTATGAGAGAATCGACATAATAGTTACTTATGGTGCCACTAGACGACATTTTAGGCTCCCCTCTTAGTCATATAAAAGGTTACACTGTTAACTGTATATGATACCCTCCCGGAGAACAATCGTAGTATTTTGCAGACTGCAACCCTCAACCATTGGTTGCGGAGCCCACGTGATCATATTTACCAATACTGCGAGTAAATCAATCCGCTAAACTGGGGCTGCTGTGATTAAAAAAAAAATCATCATCAACAACGGCCCCGCGCAGCGCGCCGCGCCGGCTGCGCGCCCGGACCGCCCGCCCGGACCGCCCTGCCCTGCCCTGCCCTGCCCTGCCCTGCCCTGCTCGCCCGCCCGCCCGCCCGCTTGCCCACCGGCCCTGCCCGCCCGCCCTGCCCTGCCGGCCCTGCCCTGCCGGCCCTGCCCGCCCGCCCGCCTTCGCTGCCCGCCGGCCCTGCCCGCCCGCCCGCCTGCCCTCCCGCCTGCCCGGGGCGCGGCGGGCGTGGCCGCGCTGGCAGCCCACGGCCGCGGCGGGCGCGGACTATTTCTTCACCTCCTTTGAGTGATTTCTGCCATTCATTTCTTAATCAATGAGAGGCAGGGTGTTTAAATAAATCCAACAGCCTTGGCTTGCTAATCACACTCCAAGCTGCTGAGGAAACCCGCTGGGAAAGGGGGATTCTTGCCTGTAAAAACAAACCATCGCAAGCTGGGACTGTAACGACTTCTCATAAAACAGGAAAATGTTACAGTAAAAGCACATTGCGGTACTTCCATATTTCAGAGCATGTGCGGGTATTATTATCCGCTCCCCCCACCCCCCCCGGACAGAAAGTTTCCGTGGAAAGGATACACTTTTTAAAAGAGATGCCCATTGTGTTGTTTTAAAACAGGTGGAAGACCTCTGTAATGATTTTATGCCTTTCAATAAAAATTTTATGAGGTGTATTTGATTATAGATTAATGTGTCCCTAATAAAATGGACGGATGGAAACAGCAAAGCCTGTGTCTCCAAGCACAACTGACGTGGGGCTGAACACATGCTCCTGTATCTGCGAAACTTTGGGGCTACACAGCTCCAACACAGCCCCCCTTATGGTGCCCAGCGCGGCCCGGGAGGGGACGCGGGCAAAGGCTGCCCGGGGGAGGCTGCCTGGCCCCGCAGCGGGCAGCGCCGCGGCCGCGGGCAGGGGCCGCGCAGGCAGCGGGCAGGCAGGAGGGCAGGAGGGCAGGCAGGAGGGCAGGAGGGCAGGCAGGCAGGCTCCTAGTTCAGGGGGAGCCAGGCTGGGCCGCGCTGGCCACGTTCAATGCCTACGTGAGATTTTTGCCCGCTTTGCTTTCTTTTCCCTCCCTTCCCTCCCCTCCGCTCCCTCCCCGGCCCGGTTATCCTTCCCCGAGCGACAGGGTGCCCGGTTAGTAGTGAAAACTGGATTACCCATGGTCTTCTGCCCATGCCTGCTCTCCCGAGCGAGGGACGGCGGCTGTGTCGGGATCTGGAGGAAACGCACAGAGTTAGTGGAGAGCCCGCAGCACAGCCCGCCGAGGGCACAAACAACAGCACTGAGAAAACACTTCCTACTCGCGGGCCGGTATGAGGAAAGGACTGAAATTCCTGTTTATTTAATGATTTATTACTCTCTTAGGTTGTTTTCTTCCTTTTTTTCTTCTCTATTTTTTCTTTCCTTTTTTTTTTTTTTTTTTTTTAAGTGGGGTGTTTTTTTTGTCATCTCGCTTTAGTATTTTCCTTTGCGTTTTCATACTTCTCTTATATTTCCCTCTAGAAGCAGGGTTTGTGGTATGGCGAAGCCCCTCGCTTCACACAGATATAAATGGATAAAGCAGGCAGATTAGAGTGAGCCTCCTTTTTTTATATACGTTAAACACTTGGTATGGAGCCAGCTAATTACTTCCCACTGCTGAAACTCCTTTGGTGATGTAGCGAGTATCTTCAAAGGAAAAGAAAAGACGGTTCAAATGTACGCAATATTTAAAGAGAGGTTTTTTTCTGAGCACCGTTTTGTTGTTTGTTTTCGAAACGAGAGCAAGCACAAAATACCTACGTGCTTGCGGCTCCCGCAGCTTCAAAATGGTGATGCTTTTGGTTTGAGGAAAATATACCTCTGCCCTACGAGTAAAAGTGTCCATGAGAAAGTATTGGCTTAAATTAAATATCAGCGACCAGAGAGCCAAATACAAGGCCACCAGCTGTAATATGAGCAGTATCAGTGTTACCAAGTCAGACAACATTGGCACTATCTTGCGTTTAATTTCTCCATTTAGAAACTGCTTAGGGGAGGAATGGGTGTTGATTGTGAGCAAGCTGGTTTCCCAGCGCAGACAGTAGCCACCCTATTTTTCCAATACTGTTTGAAGGTGAAAGTATGCCCAAGTATTTGCACTTCAATTTGGAGTCATGTTCATTTGCAAGCCATTTGCAGTTCTGCTTAGTATTTCTTCTCACACAGGCACTCACCCGCTCTCTCTCACACACGCCCTTCCTCAGCTTCCAGCGCCGAGCCCTGCTAGTAACATTTTTCAGCTATGTACAGAAAGGGTTAAGAGTCGTGAACTTCATTATCTGGATGTGTGCTACTAAAATGGAATTGCGCGAAATAAAACGATCTCTGAGCAAACAGAAACGATGCAGGGTGACAAAAGTAGGTCTGAAGAGGCTGATGTACTTTTGTAAGCACGCTTGGGAGCGTTTCTCCTCAAAAAAGCCAACCCTGCCAGATGTTTGAGGGAATATTTTCCCAGCCACCATC
Organism: Morus bassanus; assembly: GCA_031468815.1. Lineage (NCBI taxonomy): Eukaryota > Metazoa > Chordata > Aves > Suliformes > Sulidae > Morus > Morus bassanus. The sequence goes on along the minus strand of CM062574.1, from coordinate 25,516,466 downwards.
TTCTGAAGGCTCTTGAGCTGACCAAGAACCGAACTCCTTAACGTTTACTTACATTCAGTTTGCATTTGGTATGACGGGGTTTTTTAAGCGAGTAAAGGCACGAAATCAAAGTCTACACATTGTAAGCACGCAGTGACTGATATTTTTTAAATCAACATACGAACGTCAAATAAAATGACACACATATTGCTGACAGCTTGTAGTAGAAATATTTTTATCACTTACCATTTATGAGTTGATTGGATGAGGATGTCCAGTTTAGGTCATAATATTTTACTACGTTTTTCTTGTGTTTTTTTTTTTTTTTCCCCCTTTCTCGCTCTCTCTTTTTTTTTTTTTTTCATTCAGTTTGTCAGACTGCGAACATCACACAACATTTTATCAATTAATCGTTTGTTTACAGGCACAATTATAAATGAATTAGGTTTACATCATTTCCCGCCCCAGTCTCCACCCCACCCCTAAAAAAAGGAAGGGAGAGGAAAACAAAAAAAAAAAAAAAAAAAAAAAAAAGGAGGGTGAAAAAGAAAGAAAGAAAACCAGGCAGACACACACAAACACCAGAAAATGGCAAAGAAGGTACATCAGTCCAAAGACCTGCTGATAGAGAAAGATCAGGAGATCAACCTGCATCCGTACTTTAAACATTTGTAGAAAACCAAAGGAACCGCAGTAGTTTACAGAGTTTATTGCATTATACATGCGAACAGAACATGCACAAGGAGGACATATTGCTGCTGAACGACTACTATTCCACATATGCACCACAAGGAAATGTCTACAATGGAGGAGAAGGAAATATTCCATTTTACGAAGGACAATCTCTAAGTTCATTTGCGAGGATAGTTACATTATAATGTGCTTCTCTTTCCCCCCGCCCCCAAAGTTTCCCCCCCCCCCCTTTTTTTTCTTAAAGTATTGAATGTACTCAAAAGGTTATGGCCCGTGTAACAGCCCCACATAAATACCATTTTGTTAGTAAAAACATGAAAAAGTCACATTGCTTGGACGTTCGACAGTTCCAATAAGTTAAGACCAAATGATAATATTCAATAATAGTTACCCTGCATTACGATGAGAACAAAAATAAATTACACGTGCTAGGTTTTATATATACTCATCATAGTAATACATATTCACTTGCAGCGCTAAAAGAAGGACGAAGAGTCACATTCTATCAGAAAAAAAAAAAAAAAAAAAAAACCAAACCAAAACAAAACTGGAAAATGCCGGGTTTGCCAGAGTCTCTCCTGCCTTTAGCAAGTGGCGGTGCTGTGCCCACTCCTCACTGGTGCCCCCCCCGGGGTTAGGGTTTAAGAGAAGGTCAGATTAGCGGTCAGTTCCCGGATTCGGTTCTCCCTGCTCATCTTCTTGAGCTTCATTCTGCGGTTTTGAAACCAAATCTTGACCTGCCTGTCAGTGAGGTTTACGCTCTTACTGATCTCTAGACGGCGCTCTCGAGTGAGATACATATTGAATAAGAACTCTTTCTCTAATTCCAGTGTTTGGTGTTTAGTATAAGGACACCTCTTCTTTCTGCCACTCTTTGCAGTTAGCCAATTGCTTGTTGGAGTATCAGACTTGATTTCCTCTATCAAAATCAAAGAAGAAGAAGAAGAAGAAAAAAAAAAATCAAAAATACCTTAGGCTGTTAGAGTGTACCCTTGGCCATGACCCCTCCTCTGCAGTGTCTGGCAGATATGGTGGATGTGGGCATTAAACACAGCTCGGGTGAGGTGTGGGCAGAGAGGGGGGACCTGCCGCCACGCTGGGCTCGCCCGTTCCCACCACAGGGCACCCTGCCTTGCGGCCACCCCACTCTCCTGCCCCTTCCAGAAAAGGGGTCTCAAGTTTTCAGCTGGCGTTTAGCATTTCAACAATATTTAACCTGCCATTAGCCCCATGGCCACATTTTAAAGGGTCCAGCCTCGCCATGGCCGCCGCAGGCTCCCACGACACTTACTACGAAAATACCCCAATTACAAAATACCCTCGCACTGTATTTTGAAACAGCTTTCCCCCTCACCCCCCTCCCAGCCATCAGCTGAATTACACCAGCACACCTAGGAGCAGACATAGACGTTTTCCTAGTCAAAGAGATACACAAGAAATTAACACCCTCTGCTTCGGATTTTTTTTTTTTTTTTAAATTTTCCTTTTAGATTTTTTTTTCCCCCACCAGAAAGAAATCCGCCCCACATCAGCCTAGACCTGGGCTGTTAAATATAATTCAGATAAAAAGAATCTCCATGCACACATAGGGTGAAAATCGACCTAGAGGTTGCAAAGTACATTTTGATAGGAGAAAATTTCCCGTTTTGGGATTCTTCGACACACGCCGTTCGAAAGGAAGGCTTTAGTGCACTTTTAAAGGGAAAATAAAATCAGATTACCACCACCTTCAGCTTTCAAACGCGTTTCAAAATACTGTTGCACTTTTGGTGACCAAGCCAAGGTTATCTAAAGCACCACATTGAAATATTCCACCTTTGAACCAGGCAGATAGCGGGCAGCTGCTTTCATTGTGCATTTGTTTCCAACTTTACCCAGCCTGGTAGCACCTATTCCTCACCTATTTTACTAGGTTCGTAATTAACTTTAAATGCAATCAAACCGCAGTAAGGCTCAGTGGAGGGGGGGAAAAAAAAAAAAAAAAAAGAGAGAAACAATTAAAAAAAATAATCAGCGAAATATTACGACAGAAAAGTTGAGCTGGTCGTATTTTACAACCTCCAGACCTGCTTTTTTAGAGGTATGGGGCTGCTTTCGGCTGCTGCAGCGCATTAAGGAGCACACGGCTATATTCCCCGCATCACAGAGGCGGTCTGCATGCACGAGAGAGGCAGATCTCTACGGAAAACCTTTGGACCCTTTTGTGTAGCATTTTTGCCTGCCAAAATCTTCAGAGACACAGCACCTGCAGCCCGATACTCCTTAGCATTAAATGTGATGGCTGTGATGCTCGTTAGTATATTCGAGCGTGCTTTATGGTGCTGGTGTGTTGGAGTTACACCACGGCACGGCTTAAACTCGGTAATACAGACCTTTACTCTCCTTCTCCTGGACTTCTGGGCTGGACACGGAGCCTTCGGGCAGGCAGCTCCGCTCGTCTTGCAACGTGGACTTGGGCTCGGGACTTTCCACTTGAGAGACTTTAGCGGTGCTGTCTTGGTTGTTCGGGTTTTCATTCATTTTCTTTTCCAGCTGAAGTTGAGCAGATATCTGCGGTTTGGAGCTGCCGCGAGGGTTTAACTGTAACATTACAGTTGAACTCGTTTCAGGGCTATTATTGTACTCTTGGGTTTTCCCAGTGGCGTAGGTCTGGCTCAGTCTAAAATATCCTGGGACGGGAACCTCGGGGTTCTCAATGGGGCATGATTCAGACACCAGCCTCTGGTAGGAAGGGACGTCTGCAGAAATGAGTTTGGATCTCTTATCGGAATACATGCAGCAATTGCTTTCTTCTTTAATATTTGTAGTGAAGGAACAAGTGGGGACCTGCTGTGTAACAGGTTGCTCTATTCGACAAGATCTGTTCGGGTCTGTCCAAGTGTCTACTTGAGGTATATAAGGATGTACATTCATACCCATATTTTGGTGATTAACTTCTCTTTTAGCCAGAGACGGAAGGAGTCCACAGGTTTGCATCCCATACGTCCCAATGTCTGTGCTAGGTGGCATATACATGCTGGCGCTGTTGGAGTAGAAACTGTCACTCCTGCACGCACTGATGAGAGAATCTACTAAAAAAGTATTAGCGGCAGGAGAGCTGTTGGGAAAGGACATTTTGGGGCGGAATTTGAGGAAGAGAGATTGTGTCCTTTGTAGGCTGACATCTCTAGGAAAACATTCCCGTGTAATTGCGGATGCCTCCGCGCGACCACATGACAGGCGGGCCAATGGCAGCGCCCGCCGCCCCGCGCCCCGCCGCCCCGCCGCTGACGCGCCCCGCCGCGCCGCCCCGCCGCGCCCCGCCGCGGTCAACAGCGACCCCTAGGCCGCCGCGCCGGCACCGCACCGCGCCCACGCCGCCAACGCCGCCAACGCCGCCAACGCCGCCAACGCCGCCGCCGGCCCCGCCGCGCTGCGGCAGCCGGACCGGGCCCCGCCGCCCCGCGCACCCCCCGCCACGCCGCCCGCACGCCCCCCGCACACCCCCCGCGCGCCGCGCCGCGGAGCCTCCGCCGGCGCGGAACCCCCCCCCCCACCCCCCCCACCCCCTCCCCGGGCCGGCGGAGAACCGTGCCCGCCCGCGATGGCTCCTGTAAAAGCCCCGCTCCTGACAAGTGCGGGGACAAAAGGTTGCGGGATTTATTAATGCGTATTAGGGAGAATCAGGGGCGATCGATACCAGCCTCATCTGCATTCTTGGGCTACTTGGTAATTTTCTTGCTTCTGAAGCTTTTTCAAGAGTTATACCCTCTGTTGCCGCGCACGGGAAGATATTTTATTAACAAATCAATCGAGACTTTGTAACGGATAAGATTAATAGTTAAGAGTTAGCATAATGGCGTTCGCGTTATGAATTATTGAAAATTATACCATTGATTTTTTTTTCCTCGCTGCTCACCGAGAAGGTCAATTTTTGTTTTAACACACATCGTCAAATATTAAAAGCTAGACTTTTGTCATAACTCGAGTTTTATAGGCAGGCTACATTCCTAAAATTATTTTACAATCCTCTCTCCCGACCGCCTGGGAAAAAAAGTGGGGTTTTCACTTGCCCTGGAAACTGAAAGCATCATAAAGATTATTTCTCCTTCTGTAGTATTGCTCATTAAAAAAACGTACAGAAACTCATATCCTCACTGCAACTCTTCCAGCAACTTTTTCTTTTTCTTTCCTTTCCTTTTTTTTTTTTTAAGAAGAATAACAAATGCATCTGTATTATTAAAAAAAAAAAAAAAATACCGAAGGCAACAGAAACTGTCTACATGGCAAATCAGATTTTTCCGCCCCAACATTTTAAACGTCTTTTACTGTTTTTCCCCCCACTTCGTACCCATATTTACACCCGCAGCTATGACATTTTAAAGAGTGATGGTGCAAACTGGTTATTACTCTTTTTCCTTTCCTTTTCTTTCTCTCTCTCTCTTTTTTTTTTTTTTTTTTTGTGTGTGTGTGTGAGTGTGTGTGTGTGTAAACTCTCCTCAGACTGGACTATTTCTTATCTAGGACTAATGCTGTCAAGGACCCTCATCCAGACAAAGTGAACTTGTTGATAATTTTTGTTTCGGGTTCATCCGCATGTTTATTTTGGGCCTTTCCACCACCAAAACACCCTTTCAGCTCCCCAAGAGCGGGCAGCACGTGAAAGGATTTTAAAAAATGTAAATGCGTCTTTCGCACGGCTGAAAACGTGCCTTGCCCACCAGCGTGGATTTCAATTTTTCCCCTGTTCACTGGCGTGGGGATGTTTTGCGCTTTAGCGTAGGCTTTACGCTGCTGGAAACAATAACCCTGTTTAAAATTTCGCTGTGGCAATGAGACAGACCTTTTAAAACCTTATCGCAGCTGTTCAAATACAACATCATTGTCAGGTTAAGAGCCAGTGTCTTTTATGGCTGCAGCCTCCAGCTTCTGGCTTGCCGGAGAGTTTAAATATTACCTTCGTAATATTCGCTGCTTTCAAGGTCTTCCCGCAGCATCCCCCGCGCCCGGCGCAGCCCCCTGCCCTCCCCGGGCACGCTTCGCCGCCACCCAGGGCTGAGGGGAGAAGCGGGCGCTTCCCCGCGATGTCTATTTAAGATCACGATCAGAGCCATTGCTAAGATTTGCCTGCGCCGGGAGAGGAGCTGCGGCGGAGCCCACGACGCTCCCTCCGAGCGCCGCATCCCCCCCTCGCTTTCTAGCAATTTCCTCTTCTTCAACAACAGCCCGGACAACCCACGGCGTTTAAAGCAGCAAAATACTATTTTCCTTGACGCAGTTTAAGGCTTGACTGTTACATCTAATCAGGAATTTTATGCCCATCAAATGGCCCTTTCTTAATCTTTATTTACACTTTAAGAAAAGGGGGTCCCAGAAATATCCCAGCTGAAGTCTTAGCCCAGAGGTTTGCAGCGGCTTTCGCCCAACAGCAAAGTTAAAACAATAAGCAAATGCTGAGCTGCTTTCCACGCCAGCCCCGCCGGTGCTAAGGAAGCTCACTCCTTGGCTCCTGATTAGACATGAGGGCTCTTTGATTTTTTTAAATTGCAAATATGAATTTCTTGCATGTCACTAGACGGAAACTCAGATGATGGCTGTGATGATAATGATTTAAATATCGTAGTCAGGACTGGCAACCAGCTCCGTAAGACCCTTCGCTCACGATAAATCACGAGGGTTTTTAAAAACGGGCAGCAATTTTTTATTGAAAATGAACAGGAGGAAAGTTTAAGTTTGATGTAAATAGAAGTTGAATAAACATGTGAGAGCCACTGGGGAACTGGGGACTTAGGCTCTGGGCATTTAATGTCACTCTTGTTTTAAATCATATTAAAATGGAATCAAGTAATTAACATTAATAAATAAATCAATATTGTGCAATAAATGAGATATACAATCTACATTAATATAAAGGTTTTGCTCTCAGAGCCCCATATTTTTCCGAACGAGGGAGGGGGAAAAAAAAAGAAAACCCACCCCCACCGATGGGTCCATGCAGATGTAAATTACTGTTTGTAATAAAGCATAGGTGGACATTACAGTTTCCTCCTCTAGCAAATGTCAGGGCTAAAAACTTGAGGTTACCAGACGTGGCAGCAGGGCTTAATTTTCACTGCCTTATCTTCCTAAACCTTATTACTGGTGATATGATTTTTTTTTTTCCCTCGGCTGTGCTGAGGATTCTCATAGTTGCAATTTGCTGTGTTTGTGTCTCATTATGGGAGGGGGATGGGAGAGAGGTACGAAAGAGGCTAGATATTTTGCAGATGCCTTCAGTAACAGAGGTATTGCGAGAAATATCTTATTTTAAAAACAGGCTGGAACCCAGGAAGCTTTTAGTAAAATTCCTTTCATTTACTCGATTTTAGCATTTTATTTAGGCTGTCTTTAAATGTGTGGATTGTATATTTTATGCCACGCTGTTATATCGCGGGGAGATTGAAGAATACTTTTCATTTAAGAAAAAAAAAAAATTGGCTAGAATATTGTGTCCTTTCTTCTTTTAATAATGCAACTGTCACGTTGCCCAGATTTCTATGTGCCATATTTTCATAGAAAGAGTCGGCGTCTGGGCTGAGGGCTCAGATTCCCTGGATTTTTTTTTTTTTTTTGACCGAGGGCGGGGGCGGTGGGGGGAGGCCGAACATACTGATGACATTATGCCTTTTCCTAAATATGAAAGCTTATAAAATAAACAAAATAGTACGCTGGCCGTTTCTTCCAAGGTGTTATTTCTGAGCGTGGGGATCGCACAGTAGCACTGACTGTACTCCCAGCTTCGCCCGGAGCCTCAGCCCTTCCTCTATTGTATTTCTATATTTCTCCGGACACAGGAGTGAGTATCTGGTACGATGAGATTTTAGCGTGTCGGTTGGTGGCCGATTCTGCCCTCAGCCTCGGTTATTTGGGCTGCACATTTCTCTTTCGGCAGATTCCTGCCGCGTTTGTAGTTTAATCAGAAAATAAGCAAATGCCCTCTTCGTTCTCCTTAAAGGACAAACCCAAAGACATTTGGAAATAGCTCACAGCCTTTTCTGTCTAAAGGAGTAAAACAGAGAGGGGGGTAGAAAAAAGAAGAGAAGACATTATAGACTCGCACAGAATCATCGCATTTACACGATGATTCAAAAAAGAAGAAAGCGGCGTTTGCATATTGCGGTCTATTTTTGTTTTTTTTTTAAATCCACAACACCTCCTGGCCCCCATCACTCCTTCGCATTCGCTGGGATCGGCCTCACTGTCTTTGCCAGGGGTTAAAGCACCTCGGATGAAGCCTAACGGGGTTGGGGTCGGTGTGGGCTCTCACAAGGAGCACTCTCACGCCAAGAAAAACAAACAAACACAAAAACTTCGCTAAACGTTTCCCTCTCGAAATGGGTATCTCCACCCAGAGACCAAGGGATTTTCCTCCGGGCTTCGGCTGCGCCTGCGGGAGTACCTTTGGCGTCAGGGATCCCGAGCATTTTAGAGTGTACAATGCCATTTTATTACCGACGGAAAGGCTATTTCTAGGAAACTCTTAACAATGAACTTCTAAAAAAAAAAAAAAAACAAACCCAAAACCAAACCAAACACAACCCAACAACCCAGCAGACAAAGTGCCAACAAATGCTTTCACGAGAGACGGGGCTTTAAAAACGCGGAATATGGCTGAGCCAACGTGAAATAATTTTCGATGGATTCTGCAAATAAGCAGAAAGCAGCGAATCCCTTTCTTTCCTCAGGTTTTGACCAAAAGTGCGCACTGGAGGGGAAAAGAAAAAAAAAAACCAAACCCAGAAAACCAGAAAAACGGAACACGCTCGGTCACTGGAGAGCTTCCAGGAAATTCATAAGCTTCGCTTTAATTTTCTAATCTCTAGTTTCATTTTAATAGATCTCCATAGTACTCTTAAAAAGAGGGATTTCATTCAGCAATGCCTTGGCAAGGTGATGTTCGGATATTAAAAATATCTTCTTTTCGCTTTAGTCTCTCTGTCTCTCTTAAAAAAAAAAAAAAAGCACTCTCAGGATCTAACGTTAATCTCGCCTTTAAATAAAATATGTTTTTAAAAATATGTTTTCTGTACCCAGAGGTTTATTTAAGAAAAGCCTCGAATAAGAATCGACGATAAACTGTGGAAACGCGTGGGTTTTATATTACTTTTTTTTCCATCGGCGTTAAGACTATCCTTAAAGAACTAAATAGATTTTCGTTCTAGGGAACGAATTCTGAATATCACTGCGGGTTTTTTTTTCTTTCTTAAAATTATGGGACTTTTTTTAAAGCTCGGATGCATTATAAAAGATTACGACCCAAAAAAAAAAAAAAAAATTTTAAAGTGGCGTATTTCTCCAGCACGTCACGGTTATGGGTTATTTGTTTAATAAATCTTTTTGATGCTTTATTTTCTCATTTGGAAGGCCCTGAAATCTTATCGTTACTTATATATTAGATATTTTATTAGCAGTGGAATGATTATTGGGGGAGCTCCGAGCGGAGCAGCAGGACGGCCGTGGGCATTCCGGGGCACGGGCGCGCCCTCCTGTGGCCGATGGCCGCCAAGCACCGGGGAATTTCCTCCCGCCCCGGCGTCTTGCTCCTCAGCTCAATTTGCTCTCAGTCATGGGTTTCTTCCTTTCTTTTTAAATAGAAACCTAAACCTGCTATAATTGAGCATTTATGCGAGATTAATGCTAGGGTGTTTCGGTTTCCGCGGCCCTCTTTTGCGGTATCTTAGCATTTTAAAGGCGCATTAATCCACTAAGATAGACTGTTAAAGCACTGCAGGGAACAGAAAATCAAACGACTCGTTCTCGCCCTGTGGATTAAGGCTCGGGAGAGACGCGAGAATTTTGCTGTAAGGTCAGGCGAAATCCTTTGAGAAATTCCCCGCCACTTTGCGCATTTCTAATTAATGGGCTTTGTGGGGAAACGCACGTCCGCAGAAAAGCTACACAGAAACATCATCTTTCTCCCTAAATTACGAAGCATTTGCTACAGCCCCCGCATTTTTTTTTAAGCGAAAAACCTTTTTTTTTTTTTTTTTCTTTTTTTTTTTAAAAGAGCTAAAAAAAAGGCGATTTGGGGCAAATTCCCGGGGCGCGGAAGAGAGGGGCGAGGGAAGCAGGGGGCCGGCCGTGCCCGGCCGGCGGGGAGTGGAGCGGGACATGCTCCCCGCCACGCCGCGGAGAGGCTCACCTCGACCCAGCTGGGATTTTCTTTGCGTTATGATGCATTTGCTAATATGGCCAGCTATGCGGTAATAAGTGTGTGTGTGGTTGTGCGTGTGTGTGAGAGAGAGGGAGGGAGGGAGACGGGGGGAGAGGGAGAGAGTGGGTGGTGGTTGAAAATAACAGAGGAACCTTAAGACGCCTAATTATTCAGAAAGGTTAAAGGTGATGACCTTGACATTTTGGAAGTTCAAAGGCATACACTTATGTTTTTCTTGCTAAAGGGTTTAAAGAAATTTTTTTTAGTCATGCCACCTCCGCTTCCATTTCTCGATTTTTTGAATTCTCGAGCTTTTCCTGACTTATTCGGGCACTTTTGCCTTCCCTGCGTGCGAGCGTAGCGAGAGCCGCTCCGTCCTATTCAAAAAAGGCAAATTCTTTCCCCACTCCTCGCCTTTATTGCACATTGCGGAAATCTCTTTTTCACCCACCAGAAGGTGTATAATATAACCCAATTAAGCTGTTTAGAACCTCGGGTTTTATGGTGTTGTCTAGACAGTTCAAGGTTTTGTAAACAGCCCAGCCAGGTCACGCAAGATAAAGCGGCGCGGAGCGGCGCGGAGGGGAGCGGAGCGGCGCGGAGGGACCTCGGCCGCCCGCCTGCCCCCGCGCAGGGCCCGCCGCCGCGGGCTGCGCTCCCGGCCGAGCGCCGCGCTCCCCTCGCCCTGCCGGGGGGTGGCATTTAAGAGATCCACCCCTCTGCCTCCGAAGTTTTTTTCCTTTTCTTCCCCCCCTCCCTCGTCCACCGGTGCCAATTGTTTATAGCTCCCTCTTGCCTGACTCGCTCCGAGCCCTCCGTCTTTCTGCATTACCCCTCACTAACAAGTAAACAGCCTTTGGCGTTGGGGATTCTGGGCTTACTGGGAGCCTGAGCAGTTTTTTTTTTTTTTTTTTTTTTTTTTAAAAAAAAAAGGCCTTTTTCGTTGTTTACAGTAATAGTAGCACCATCAGAAGTGATGGTCTGCAGACAGCCATGTTGGCTCTGCCTCACAGCGAATAGGGAAGGTCGCACATACCTACAAAGGGAGAGTTAGACATCTAAACTATTATTTTTTAAAATGCGTTTAAAATAATCCAACTAGGCTTCCTCCCGTTAGTATTTAACTCAACTTGGCTCTGGCCCGGGAAGCGCTAGGATCCTTTGGAGATGGAAATCCATACAGTGCACGGAAGTTATAACCTTAACTTTACTAGAAACCATTTATTCACATGAAAAAGACAGTGGCCCATGCTTTTGGATGACAATAGAAACATATATATATATATTTTATATATAGCGAACGTACATTTACCATCTCTTAAATAAACCGCATTCACTTAAAGGGAGGAAAGTGTTATCCTAGCTCAAAAGCAACAACAGAGCCCCCCCGAACTCAATGAATTGTAAGCAAAAACTACCAGACACACTGCAGGTCCATTGCTGGTACTGTGGGAGAGGAAAAAAAGCACCTTTGGCGAGAAACACTTGAGAGTGGACAGTTGGATTTACCCTAGTTTCCCCTTATCAGGAATCTGCTCCGCCAAGCCCCGAAATCTCCAGTGGCCATTCAGTATGTGGAGTTGCACATGAAAATGAAACTTTGAGTTCCGCAGGGTGGATGTGTCATGTAAACCAATTTACTTTTGTATTCAGATGGCAGGTCAGAGAGACCGAGATATTCTTTGTTTGTCTTCTTTCTTCCTTTTCTCTTGCTCTCTCTTTTTTTTTTTTAATTTTTTCCCTTTCTTTTTCTTTCTCCTTTTTTTTTTTCTCTTCAAAACAAGGGATTCCCAGTGAAATATTGGAGTCGATCTCTGTTCAGTTTCTTTTCTTTCATCCTTCGATTCTGGAACCAGATTTTAACTTGCCGGTCAGTGAGGTTGAGCATTCTAGACAACTGCAGTCTTTTCTCTTTGTTTATGTACACGTTGAAGAAAAACTCCCGTTCCAGTTCTCTTATCTGATATTTGGTATAGGGACACCTCTTTTTCCTTGATCGCTGGGGAATTGCTGAAATTCAAGAGAGAAGAAACTGATTTATGCTGCTGCTACGAACAAGCTCAGCCAGGGAGAGATCAGAGACTTTGACAATATCCCATTGCCTGGAAAGCAGCCCTCTAGCAGTTGGAAAAAATATTCCTGGGGCTTTTACTCTCTGGGTGACTTAGCAAAAAAGCGAATATTTCCCAACTTCTCCTTAAAAGAGAGCACTTCGAGCAATACAGAGAGATATTTAAATGGGCTGGAAAAATTCCAAGTTTCTCAAACTCCTCTTCCCCCCCACCCCCGCCCCAAACAAACGAAGATCTTAAGCTCTAAACCGAAGGCAGCTCTGAGCACTACCTGTGAAATCTCCCCGTCTCCCCCCCGCCAAATCAACAATTTAATAACAATTAATATCCTCTTCCAAGAATACCTTAAGCCCACCTAAATTGGTTTCCTATCGTAAACACGCTTTACAACGGTAAAGGAAATCTTATAGGATATATAAAATCCTTTGGATGCTTATAAAATTGCACATAAAATGCGGCTTGACAAAGTGTTGGCCTTGTACGCTTGCCCCCAATTTACTACTGATACCTACCTGAACTGTTGCTCTTCTCTGCAACAGCCTCACCAGAAGGGGAATCGGCGCTGTTCGCTGGTGTCACTTTCTTCTCTTGGCTGGAAGGTGTTTTACTGCAAGTGCTGTTCTGGGCTTTCAAGTCGCCCTTGTCCGCGTCCCCCTCGCCCTCGGAGTGCTGCTGGTACGGGGGTCCGGGGGCTGTCTCGTAAAACTGGTCGAAGCCTTGCGGCAGGATGCCGTTCCTCCCCACCGAGCTGTAGAAGTTGGAGGCGGCGGGAGACGGTCCGTGGTGGCCGCAGACAGGGTCCGTTTTGAATAACATTTCCGTCCTCCTGTTCGCAGGCTGCAGAAAGTCTCTGTGCATCACCTCTTCAGCTGAGTAATAAGGAGCATAACTGCCCCTATACTGCCATTTGCTGCGCTCTAATCCGTATTCCCTGAATGCTACTTCGCGCACAGGTTGGACATGAGGTAAATTAGAAGAATAAGGAAAAGTCATTTGACAGGACGACGATTGCGACAAAAAAGAGGGTTTCGTCGAGAAATCTGAGGGTGAGACGTAATAAGCGCACCCTGGCAGATACATATTGGATGTGCCGTGACTGCAATCGTCAAACTCAGTCATGTCTTCCTTTTTGCGATTGCAAGCAACCAGGAGGCTTCAATGCATTGAACAAGATCCATCTATTGCACAAGAGGGTTTGGACAGGATCAACTAAGAAAAAATCCCCACCGTGTGCTGACGTGCAATTCATCTTGATTGATTCTAGTGGTAATTATGTCACGTGACGCGATGTAGAAATGTCCTTATATCTATATCAGCCCCTCGGAAAGGCTCCTAAGATCTCTCCAAAGAGCCCTCCCAGCACGGAGAGGCGAGCGCAGCGTTTGTGCGAATAGAGCCGCTTTTTTCCCCCCTCATCCTTTCACCAGGCGATGAGATACACGTAGGTGGTGCGGCTAATCACCTGGGGCCGCGCCGCCCGGGCAGGCGCCTGCCCACCGCCGGAGCCCGGCGCGGAGCCCCGCGGCGCGCAGCCCCCCGCCCGCATCGCCCCCGGCCCGCCCGGCCCTCCGCGGGCAGCGGGGGGGACGGGGGGGCACAGCCCCCCGCCGGGAGGGGAGCCCTCGGGCCGCGGGGTGCGGGCTCCCGGCCGGGCACCCTCGGCTGGGAAACGTGCTCGTTCCTCGTCAGAGGGAGCGACGCTGGCTGGCCGCCGCTCGGGCAGATGATGAGCGGGTGATGGTTCACTCAGGAGAGCCAAGTCCCGTCCACACACTCCAGCCTCCGCGTGGATCTGCCCGCCCGGCTCCAGCAACCCGCAGCTGGCATCAAAACCGCTCACGAAATTCAAAGCCCGAGTCCCGACCACCTCCTCTTCCCTCGCTTACGAGCCCAAACACTGCGCGCTTGTGTAAGGGCGCCAGAGAGAGACCGAGATGAGGAACAGGCAAACAGGGCATCCCTCAGTAGCCGGTTTTATGCAAGGGGGACACTTTCGGGCTCTTCTGGAAAGCAAAGGGCTAGGGCGGGAAGAGAAGTCCACCAAGCACGGTTTCCTTGGGAAGCGGAGCAGCACACAAAGTGACCTCTGTTCCCCTGCCTCCAACTCCCACCAAAATGTTCATTTTCATTGGAAGGGAAAAGCAGGCTGGAGAGCGGGCGACGCGCACAACACCCGCCAGCCCCGCGGCCGCCCTGCCTTCGAGGGCTCATTTTTGTCAATTTTTCTTTTCCTCCTTGAAATATGATTTTACATAGACGGGCACAAAGCGGGTCACAAAGGCTGAAAAGAGAAGAGAATAAATAATACGCGCCAGCAATAGCCCTATGGTCGAGCAATTCCTCATTCCAGAAACGTTTGCCAGCTCTCTATGGGAATGCCTTTTTCCGCCACTGTACAGCGTAGCCAGAGTAGCCCCGCCACATGCCGCTCTCCAAATAAACCCGAAATCTGGGCGAGCTCTCCACGCCGAGCAGGGTCGCCCCCTGCCACCCAGGCAACCCCCGGGCTCTTCGGCCGGGCGGCAGGCCCCAGATCACCTCCAAAAAGGCAGCCTCCGAGTCCCACAGCAAGCAGAGAGCCCGGCAGGTAGGGAACCGGCCCCGAAGCGCCGCGGGCAAGTAGGGGGAAGGCCCGGGGTGGCCCCGGCTCTGCGAGGCGGCGGTGCCCGCGGGGGGCTCGGCCAGGCGCAGCCTGCGCGCTCCGCGGCCCCGCCGCCACAGGCGCCTCCTGCGCGCCCCCGGCTCCGCGCTGCGGAGGGGCTCCGGGGGCGGGAGCCCCGCAGCCCGGGCTGCGCCCCGCACCCTGCCCCCCGCCCCGCCGGCGGCGGCGGCACGGCCCCTCCCGCGCTCCCCGGCCCCCCAGAGCAGGCGAGGGCTGCCCAAGGGCTTCCACACCGCAGCCCAGCCTGCCCTTCCTGAAAAGCAAAAGACCAAAGCCAGGCAGATAAGATGAAACTCACTCCTTCCCTCCCCCCCGCCTTCTTCCCTTTTTTCCTTTTCTTTGTACAATATGGTATTTTTTGCCTTGGTACCTCGCTCGCAAACCACCTCAAACGCCACACATTGCTCCCAGCAGATAGACTCTCTCAAGGTACCCCCAGAAATCAAGGCACAGAACCACCATTCCCTGCCTTTGTCGGTAACTTTCGAGCCTTCTCCATTCTGCTGCAACACATGAACAACCTCCTAAAAATGATGCCTGCGCAGTTAAAATGGCTCCTGTGTCACTTACCACCCTGAGCTTGCAGCAGAGCAGGGCAGGGATCCGTTTGGATTGTGCCCCCAGGTTTCTGATCGCCTATCTCATCAGGAGAGATGGCTCTGAGGACCTATGCAACCTTCATTTTCTTTACCGTTCAAACAACTCACTACGCCTTAGCCAGAATCCTTCACCTCCCTTTTGATGCAGCAAGTCTAGCATCAATTAAATTTTGGTGCAGGAGCCACCCGCTTCCAACTAATTCAAGTTCAAAGACATGGCGACGATTTGTTAATACGAAAACAGCCCTTTTAGGAAACAGTCCCTTAAAAAGCGATCTAATTTGGGGAATGTGAGTCCAATATCGCAGCAGAGACCCCGCTGGATTAAGGCAGAGCTGGGGGTCCCCGCCTGCCAGAGCATTTTCACCCTGGGGTCGGTTCCCAGCCCAGCCCTAAGCACCACATATATTCCCCCCCACCTTTTTTTTTTTTTTTTTTTTTTTTTTTGCCTTACGCGGATTAAATATCATCGACACATAAATGCACATCATGTACACAGTCAGGCGAATACTTTACCGTTAGGCGTCTTGAAACATCTGCAACCGTTGCCTGGAATTACCAAGTATTCGGGTCCAAGTGACATTTCCAAAAGCCTTCCGTGGAAATTAAGGCGACTTGCATAACATTCGGGTTTAAAAATGTACCCGGTCCGGCTGGAGAAGATGCGGTATTTTTGTGCCACCCAAGATAAGACACTAACTTGACCTTAACTTTGTTATGGCGCCCCTAGTATCTGGAGAACGTGAACAGACACTGTCTGGCAGCTCTCGTAAAAACCGACTGGAGAAGAGATTCTGAGTCATTTCATTTATTGCCACTACAGTTCTGCAAGAAAGCTTTTCCTCCCTGCCAAACTTTAATTATTTATGCTCTTTTAGGAAGCACAAAGGCATCCAGAGCCATTCCCAACAAGCCGAGTTGCGCTTGCAGCCTTATCAAACGAGGAGGAATGGAGAGCCCCCTCGGAAGGGCTTTATCAGGTTTAGGCTGCGGTCGGAATGCAAAGATGTTTATGTTGGAGTAAATAAAGGGATGGATGGTCGCCTGCATGCTGCGGGGGGACGCGGGCGTGGGCGCAGCAAGCGGGTGCCCGCTGCTCGCCCCCGCACCGCATGCACCCACAAAGCCGGGGCAGGGGGCGAAATACAGATGGAAGGACACCCGAAATAATCCAGCCGGAGGGCGTGGGGTACATCCACCTCACTCGGGTGCATCTCCTGCACGCCCGCCCGCCGTGCCGCACACGCGTGTGCACACATGTGCCCACGGGGCGGCTCAGGCGGGTGTGCGCAGGCAGAGCCGCACAGGCGGGGCGCGCCCCGTGTCTGCAGCTCTGCCACATGCGTGTGTGCCTCCCCACACGCCCGGAGCGGCTGTCGTCGCCCTGAGCTGCTTCAGAGAAACAGCTGAAACCTGGAGTATGGGCACGCGTGAAATCATGCACCATTTTCTTCCGCCTGTGTGTCTATGCGCAGTGTGCGCCCGCGAATATGCACGTCTGTGGCTGCGCACACACGGTTACACGCAACGGGCGCGGGTGAAATAAGTGCATCTATGCATGTACAGGCACATACACACATACATGATACACGTACTTTTGCATCACATCGCATTTTAGATCCTGCCTCCTCTGTTTTTTCCCCTTTCGTGGGCGGTTTAGGCTAGAAGCTTTACAGTAAGCCATCGTCGTGGAGCAGATACGTTTAATAAATAATACATCGCCTTTCTCATCTCTTCACCCGAGGTTCCTCTTCGGATTTCACATCACCCATGTAATAAAGGGACTGGTTGTACTGGGGCGGGTAGGACGGGGAAGGGCGGCATAAAGGGTCCATTTCTCATGGACTGTAGCCGGCTGAATAGTATTCCAGGAGGGAATAAGAAAAGGGGCTTTATCTGGTTTTTGCTTTTCTCCTGGCTTGCATCATTGGGGTTGCTTCTAGTTTTTTTAATTAGGGAAACGCCACTGACTGAAGAGACTTTTATTGTCCGCAATGCGCCAGCTTCCAGCGCAGGGGCTGAAAGCCTCGAGGATTTGGAGGGACCCAGGGGTGGTGCCTCTGGCTGTAGGTGGCGAGGTGCGCATCCCCTGCCCTCGGGGTGCGCATCCCCTGCCCTCGGGGGCTCTCACCCGGCGCTCCGTCCCCTCCGCCTTTCCCCTGGCAGTCACCCCGCCATGAGCGAGGAAGGGTTTTGTCTGCAGTGGGCAGTGCGGTGAGGGTGGCCATTCTGGACGGCGAGAAAGGCGCCTCCAAGTCGGGCTGGTTTTCCTTCTCCCTCCCGAAACACCACCCGAGCGTTACCTTTGGGGCTCTCTGGAAAGCTTTCGGGAAGATGGCTGCATTTCTGCCCTCCTGGAAATCCGGCATTTACCTCCCAAAATCATCTGGACCAATGTGCCCTTGCGAGCAGTACTTGCAAGCGACAGAGTGGCTAGGAGCAAAGTTCAAATATGCTTCTTTATGAAATAATGAGTTTATTGCCCTCAGGAAGGCAATAGCCTCGTGTAAATAGGTAGCTGCTTTGTGCCGTTCCTTGTGGTTGTTTAGCCTTGTTGCATACGCCCCGAACAACCATATCTGAGCCTACCTTATATACCAGAGAATAACGCAGGCTCCGCCAGCGTAATTATTATTACTGTGGGGAGAAGCAACCCAAGGTTTTGCGTGTGGAAACGCCTCCTCATTAGAAACAGATTTAGGTGGAAATTGCAGCCAAAAGGCGTTTTAATCCTGACCTAAAGTTCCGTGAGATTTTATTTTTACTATTATTATTATTTTCGGAGGTATCAGACCAAGGCAATATCTAGCATTTCCCCTGGCTCTGCAGCTCCGGCCAGCCTGACTGCTCTGGTGCTGCAGAGGCTGGAGGCTCCCGGCAGAGAAAGCCTGTCAGCAAGATGCGGGGAAAATCGATTTCAGTCTCGTCCTAAAGCAATAATCAAACGGCTTGGGCAATGCTCCCAGCCCCTCTGGTCGGGTTTTCCTCTGAGGTTTGTATCTGGGCAAAAACCCGAAAGCGTTCCCCCCTTTCCCTTGTAAAACTCTCTGCGGAAACGGCCACGGGGACGGTCTCAGAAAATAATCAAACCCACCAAAACCTCCGGGCTCCCCCCTCTCCTGCGCCTGCAGCACCTCGGGGCGAGAGGGGGGCCCCGGCTCCCCCCAGCCCTGCCCCAGCCGGGGCCGCTCTCCTCCGCCCGCTCGCTCGGGGCAGCGCTTGGACAAGGCCAAAGTCAGCGGCGCGGGAAGGGCAGGGCCCGGCCCGGCCACCTGGGGCGGCACCGCCGGCGGCGGCGGCGGCTCTGCGGCCGCGGGACCCCGCGCCGCCCCGGGGCCCGGCCGGCGGGGAGGGGGACGGAGGGGCGCTTCTCCCGAGGGGGGACACCCCCCGCTCTGCGCCCGGGGAGCAGCCCAGCCCGCGGCCCGGGGGCGGCGGCCCCCCCCGGTGGGCAGAGGGGCTCCCCTCCGCCCGCGACCCGGCCGTCGGGGCGGGCGGGCGGCCGCCAGCGCAGCGGCGGGAGCGGCGGCCGCGCAGCCGGCGCGCAAATTACGCGCGGGGCCTTGCGCGGGTGTCACGTGCCCTCTCCGCCGGGCTGCGGCCGGAGCTGCAGCTCCGAGCGGGGGGTGGGAAAAGAGAAAAAAAAAAAAAAAAAAGAATGAGAAGAAGGAGAGGAAAGCAAAAGGTTTATTAGTTAACCACTTTCCCCCGTCGCTGCTCGAGCAGGTTACTCCAAACCACAAAACAAGCCGGCGCCGCAGGCTCGCCCTGGCGTGCAGGGCAGCAGATGAAGGGAGCAGCCGGGACTCAGAGAGCTGACGTCTTTACTAGGCGTTATTCTTTTATTTTGCTGCAAAATGGTGTTTACATACAGATAAAAGAAATCGATTTTAGTTTTAGGACCGCTCGTTCTCCGGGGAAAGAGAGGGTAAGAAGCAGGAGAAAAATCTATATAAAAGGAGAAAGAAAGGTAAAAAGCTGATAATACAGGTTTCCGTGCTGGTCTGGCTTGTCTTCTTCATTTCGGCTAAGAACTCAGCGTCTGCCAATTTACGCAGGGATCCTACGCGTTTCGAGGACTTGGTTTAAATGGTAAAAACCCCCACGCTCCCCGCGTTTCACTCGCGAATACGCTCTACTCTAGGGGTGAACACTCCGGGCACAAGTTCATGCAGGAACGGGCGGACTCTGCTCTAGTACATAGAAAGCGCCTGCTCGCGCATTACTACTCTTTTCTTTTTCATCCGCCGGTTCTGAAACCAAATTTTAACTTGCTGATCGCTTAAATTCAGTCTGTTTGATAGTTCTTTCCTCTTCTGTCGGTTAATAAACTCATTGAGCAGAAACTCGTTTTCCAATTCAGCAATTTGTTGTTTTGTGTAAGGTTTCCGTTTCTTTCTTGATCTCCCCTGGGTGGGGCACCAAGGCAAACCTACAACAAACACGTCGATAATTTAGTGGATCAGGTCTGGGAATTAAAGAGAATATGCAAAGAACCCGCAAGACAACAGGGGCTAAACTGGGTCGGCAAACCTGGCAAAGCACATCTGACAGCACGGTTTCTATCTACCTCCGAGTCGGATTAAGCGATTATCGCTCCGAACGGGTTACAGGGGGGTTACAAAGCAATTACAGGCATCTCTTAGAAAGCAAGTATCGCTAGGTCTCCTCTAACTAAAGCGAGATATTTAAGGCATACCATCCTGCACTGAAGGTCTGAGGCATGACTGGACTGCTGCGGGCTGAACTGTCAGGTTCAAGTTGACGGAATTCTTGATGTCCTCCTTTAAGCTGGAAGTGCAGGAATTCACTTCAAAAAGAGCAGCCGAGCCATGCAAACTTCTCTGCAGGCTCGAGTGGTCATACTTTACGGGCTTTAAGTTGGCTGCGTGAGTAACAGTTGGGTCATTTGCAAAAGATTGCCTCTGCCTGCATCTCTCCTCTTGTTTGGAGCTCGCATCGTGGGCGTAATATTTATTGTTGTCTTCCAGGCACTCTTTGTTGCCGTTGGAGCTGATGTTGATTGGAACGGAGCCGGGGAGGTAAGGCTGCGCCGCGCCGCTGAACGCGTGGCTCTGCGGCTGGGCTGCACACGAACTTGAGCAAGTCCACGGGATCGAGCTCCGGGGGTAGGAAATGGTGGGCAGAGCCGCCAATTGACTGCCATTAGCCCGCAAATTAGGAAAATAAAAGGAATCTGGAGATTGCAAATTCAAGAGAGAACCAACGTAGCCAGATCTGTAGAGACTGCGATCACACATTTCCAACAAAGGACTTCAGCTGTTCTTACAGCAGTATTTAGTTACAACAGGGAATAAGCGGAAAGCCTGAAACGATTGGACGAAACTTTGCAGACAGGTTCTTCAAAGCCGGTAATTTCAGCACCGCCTCCAGCCACCGAGCCGCAGAGTCCCCCCCTTTTTTTCTTTTTTTTTTTCCCTTCTCTTTTTTTCCCCCCTTTTTAAAAGTCTTATGATAACACTTGAAATATGAAAATACCGGGCTCGCAAGGGGGAGGGGAAAACATGGTCTCCGCTTCTATAAAAGTGGCCGGGGCTGGCTGGCAAAGCCGCGGCGCGGGCGGAAGGATGCGGGGAAAACAAACATTTGCGGAGCTGCCGGGGGGACGGGGCGGCCCCGGGCGCAGCCCCCCGCCCGGCGGTGCCCCCCGGGACGGCAGCACCCCCAGAGCCGGCAGCACCCCCAGGGCCAGCCGCCCGGCGCCGGGCCGCGGCCGGGGCCAAAGCTGTGCCCACGATGAGGGTGTGAACGGCGGGGTGGGAATAAAGCCGCGATGGCTCCTTCCCACGGAGGGAAAGGAGATGTGCCCGTTCAGGGCACGCGTATGGATTTCTGCCCCTGTACAGACCAGTACACCTTGTGCGTGGGTGCGTGCAGAACGCGTATTTTGTCTGCTTTATATATGCGCGTTTGTTTTAATTGCGAGCAACATGATATGCATCTGCATATGCTTGCAATTAAAATCTTAATTGATCGGATATTACCAGGATCGTCACTCTGGCACACTAATGACTAGTATTCTCTTAGGTCCGCATGTCTGCCCTTTTTAGCCCTTTCATCTTCACTCCGAAGCCAAGACAAGTTTTTCAACAACGCTTCTAAAATTCGGGCTTTATTTTTTCTTTAAAATACAATCAAGCAAACATCGAGAAACCGCGAATAACAACAGCAACAACACGGAATTACTTGAGCAACCCGCGGAGATAATAGATAGATAGATAGATAGATAGATAGATAGATAGATAGATAAATAAATAAATAAATAAATAGAATCGAAAGACTGCAAGAAAGAAAATGCCCGGGTCTGCTCTGCGGCAGGGGGGATGTGAGTGCAGCGGTGGGCAGAGGAGAGTCAGCCTCAGCTGGGTATCCCGCTGCTGTCTCCCAAGTTGCGTATGAGGAATTTGTCTCCACTGACAAGGAAGCTATCCTTTACGGTTTTATTACAGTCTTATTTTGGGGGACTATGCATATTTTTACGTTTTTGAGAGGTCAAACAAGAGCCCAGTTATCCCCCCTTTATCTCCCCCATTTTCCCCGTAGCACCGGAGTAAGTACGAATAAAATCGTATCCGAGAGCATCCTCACAGGAGCTTGCTCGTGTCCTTTCCCAAAGCGTGCGGACCGGGAGACAGCGTACTTCCCATGGAAGCCAGCCGAGGCCCCGTGTGCCGCACCCAAAGGCACCGGCAGCGGGCCGGGGGGGTCGGCGGGAGCACCCCGCTAGAGACCAGCCGAGCCCCGCGGCGGCCGCGGGCACAGCGCTCCCGGCCCCGCCGCCCCACAGCCCCGCGGGGGACCTTGGAGGCCCATCCATCACCCCGACCCGGCGTTTCTGTCCTGGGCCTCCCTCTTTTCCAAGAGGATCTCCCCTGGTCTGAGCGAGCCCAGCTTCAAGCAGAGCCTTAATGCCCGGCCTTGGCCACTTTCATTACCTCGGTTCAAAACCTGAACCTAGTTAACAGGTAGGGTTAATTTTCCGTGTTATTGTCCTGTTAATCATAGTTTTAATCTTGGTTTTATTTCTACACCGAGATCAGAGGCGCTGCCCCTTTTGACATTCTCCTAATCAAATTCATCTTTCTCTTTAATGGGAAATTGGGGTAAATTCTGCAGTAATTTCATTGCCCTGGAAGAAATCTTTAAATGATTGCTCTCTCCTAGACCACACAGGACCACACAAGCACCGCTGGAGGATATTACTGACCACTGCCTTTAATTTTTATTGTTTGAGTTATGTCTACCAATTGAATATCCCTCTTATTAGCTTACTTGTTTTCTGCTTTTTTTTTCTCCCCGAGAGGATGGGCAATAGTTTCTTTTCATAATCGCCTTTTACGAAAAAGCTGACTCTGATTTTCGGTTCTCGGAAGGCAGAAGGAACATTTTGTGTTCAAGGACTATATTTTTGCCCGCAATAAACACAAGGAATGGATGTGAGTTCCCAGTCACCGGAAAGAAAGGTGACACTTCAAACTAACTTTTATGGGTTAGAGAAAACAGAGCTTTCAATTATTGCTCGACTCATCTGTAATTGCTAATTAATACCGCGAAAAAATATGAAAAGCAGAATGTGGAGTAGCTTGAGACACTCACAGCTGCGGAAAAAGCCGTGTTTATGTTTCAATCTGTAGGGAAAGGAACTGACAGAAACATCGTGTTGCAGGGGCGGCTGGCCGCTGCCGCGGTGCGGAGAGCCTCGGACGGGCTTGTGCTCGTTTTTCCAGCCACAGCCGGCTTCTGGTTTGGGGGGCGGTGTTTTAATGCCGCGGGTGTCCCCCTGCCTGTGTCTGTACAGGAAATATCACCGCTGGGGAACAGAGCGACCCGGAGGGCTGCTTTCACACGCTCCTTTCCGCTCTTTTTTTTTTTTTTTTTTTTTGTTTTTTTTGTTTTGTTTTGTTTGTTTGTTTTTAAACAGGCAACCGGATCGGCCTGAACATCAGAGCTGACCGCACGCTATAATTTCACTGGCATAGTCTTCCAGTTTACAGACGAACGTTGCTCTGCGTGTGACCGAGTAGTCTCCCTCTCTCATTTATCACTCGGAAACGCGGCTCCTGAAAGGAGGCGAAGGCTTCCCCTGCCTATGCCGGGGGTTGTCCAGGAGATGGCAGGATTGCCTCAGACATGGCTGGGAAATCGCGCTGCCTGACAGGAGCCAAGCTCCATGGTAGCTGCGGGCCGGCCGGCCTGCAATGCATCACCGTCCCACCGCGCATTTGCAGTTCACTCTGTCCAGGTACACATTAATTACCTTAATTATCCGTAATAACGCACGCTACGTTGCAGGCGAACCGTTATGCCCTGTAAACGCGGCCGTCTGTGACCGGCTGCGGCCGGGGCTGCGCGGCGGCGGCCCGGCTCCGCGCCCGCGGCTGGGGAGCGCGGAGCGGGCGGCGCGGAGCGCCGGGCCGGGCGTCCTGGAAAGAGCCCAGGCTGCGGGCACCGGGACGCTGGATAAGGCTTGTCAATGCCCCAGCTGCAGGCTTAGAAACCCCTTTTTATCTGCAGTGGTAGGTGGACGGGCTGATGCGCCCCGGGCCGCAGCCCTGGCCGCGCCTTCCTCCGGGCTGCAGCTGCCGGTTTCTTAATGTTTCTCCACGTTGTTACGAAATTAAAAGGCGACTCTTCTCCATCTGGTACCGATTTGCCAGCCAGTTCGGGTTTCCTCCTGCCCTGGGAAGGGAGCTTTGGCCGCGGCAAAGCTGCGTCGTCTGAGAGCCCAGAGACCGGCGAAGCCAAAGGTTAAGCCTGGAAGGAGGAAGGGAAGAGCCCGCGACGGCTCCGCTGCCGGGGAACACACGGCTCTGGCAGTGCCCGGCCTCCGCCCGCGGGGAGAGGCGCCGGGAGGAACAGCTTCTCCAGAACTAATAGCACCGAAGTATGTGCGGTGGGGGGCGGGGGGGTGGGTGCCAAGGGGGGGAGTGAGAAGAATTTAAAACATTCCGAGAAAACAAGGCTGCATCAGCAGAGAGGGCTGCTCCAGGTACTTAAATGGTGTGCCTCACAAGTCTCCTCCCAGAACCAAACAAAAATGCACTTTGCGATAAAATCCAAGATGCCCCCGAATGGACTTCTTTCGTCCGTTCAGGGAAAATAAACGCCTCAAAAGCCGTGAACGTGCAAGCGGAAGAGAAAGGGGAAGGAAGAGGGCGGAGGAGGCGGAAGATAACCCCCCGCGGGAGCCAGCCGGTTGCGGAGGGAGCGGGGGGGCGCAGCCCCGGGCCGGCCGCCCCCGCCGCCGCGGAGCCCCGCCGGGACCGGGCCGGTTTGGCGGGGGGGGAAGAACCGGCCTCGGCCGCCGGGCACCGGGCAGGCAGAGCCGGGCTCGGGGCGAGAGGGGAAAGACGGACTTTCCCCTGCCTCCCACCCCGGGTATTTTTCGGCGGCAGCATTTCTTTCTCCCGAAAATCCCTTCCCCAGCGGCAAGGCGCTCTCGGGTACGCCTTTCCCTCCGCCAAGGCGCCTCGCATCGGATCTACCTCTCCCTTCCCAAGAACCGCGTCCTGTAAGTGGCCCTGGGAAGATCCCAGGCAAGCCTGAGCCCGCGAACCGCCCTGCTGCAAAAAGAAGGCGAATTTCTTCCTCTTTATATATATATCTCGAAAAGAAATCGTTTTATTAAAGAAGGAACAGTTTGGCAACATCGTTAACAGCTTGGAAGTTCAGCCCATATTTCCAACACAAAATAAAAGCAGACTTTAAGACAAGAAAAGAAAAAGATATGGTTTATGCAGAAATAGTCTTACCGTATGTCTTACCCACATACACTGGTAATCAAAGTGTTTAGAGCAATAGTATATTATAATAAATAATACTAGTTCGGAACACACACATTTTAATAATTAGACGAGGCACATTAACAGAGAGGATATCGCTTCTCTCTCCTAGTAGTTGACTAGCGTGTCTGAGCACCCTGTGTATATCATAACATGCACACTAGTTTTAAAATAATAAAAAAAATTCGACAAAATCCTAGCCTTTCGGCCTATATAAATTATGGCATCTTTTGAAATTACTTATTTATTGCTTCTGTCATTAACACCCGTTTATTTTTGTAAATTAAAAGTTAGCGGTGAACTTCACTTCTCTGACCAGGAGTTGTTTTGGGATTTTTTTTTTTTTTTTTTTTTTTTTTTTTTTTTTAAGCGCCGTGGCAGGAGGAAGGAGAAGAGCCTTGGGCTTGTCCGGACAAACAGGCTAGAGCGGGCATTTTACACGAGGTCTGCGCAGGTTTATGCACCCCTCTGCAGCGGCAGCCTCTCCCCTGGCCGCAGGAGGACCCGGCCCATCAGCCCGGCGCTTCCCCGAGGTGCCCCGACCTGCGCCCCGTGGGCGGCAGCGCCCCAGGAGCCCCTTCCCGGGGACAGGCGGCTCCTTTTCCAACCGGGGAATATGAAATCCTGCCACTGGAAACGAAACCGCGGCCAAAAAAAAAAAAGAAAAAAAAAAGAAAAAAAAAGAAAACCCAACCAAAACCAAACAACAAAACCAACCCCAAAACCCCAAACCTGCGGAAGCGGGGAGCGCGGTGGGACAAGCCTGGGGCTCTGCTTTGCGCCCCGCAACAGCTCGGAGAGATTCTCCTTCTAAAAAGCAATTAAAAAAATCCGGCTGCAGACGTTACCCCTCGACGCAATTCGCAATTGTCTCCGGGTCCCGGTGGGCTCGGCGGGTTTTGGCAGCAGCCGGGTGCTGCCACGGGTCCGGACTCCGGCTCTCTTGTATTTTCCGATTTTTTTTTTAATTTTATTTTTTTTTTCCACTCGGCGTGTTTTGAAGTTTGCGATACCAAATCAAAACTGACACTTTTTGGCACTGGCTGTTGTTCAGAAAAAAAAAAAAATACAGAAAACCCCCCAAAGAGTTAAGCATTTAAGAAAGTTATAACTGTAACCGTTCAACACATTTAAATTCGTTTATACTGGCCTAGAGGGAAGAACAGAAAATATAATTAATATTAATATTATTATTATTTTCAAAAGGAAGAAACAGAACTATAATTCAGGATTTGTCAGCACTCCCTTCCACTGAGAGAAAAACGCTGACTTTCATGGAAAACAATTCCCGAAATTTCGCCACCGCTGGAAGGAGAGAAAAAAAAATTAAATATATTTTCAAGTCTTTCCAAAAGTCTTTAGCTGGTCGTAAATTGAGTTTATATATCCATCATTGTCCGCAACTAATAGATCAAGATACATTGTCTTTCAGTTTGGAGACTATTTTCTTATCCTTCACCCTCCTGTTCTGAAACCAAATGGTAACTTGTCTCTCAGACAGGTTTGTGGCTGCGGATATCCTTCGCCTCTTGTCCTTGTTAATGAACTTGTTAATGGCATATTCATTCTCGAGTTCTTTAAGCTGGAGTTTTGTGTACGGCACTCGCTTCTTTCTCCCACGCCGGTAGACACACATATCGGGCTGGTTTAGTGCAACGTCCCCTATTGTAAAAGACATTATGTGAAAAATTAGATTTTTATTACAGGCGTTTAAAGCTTAACCGATACTCGTTGGGCACTGGTTTTCACGGGCAAATAAATAATGCCGGCTTGTTTACAGTTTATTATTATTTACATTGCCACATTATTTGCACGTTAGTAAAGCACCAAAACCTTGATGGACTGTCATCACTTTTCAGGCATGCATCGCTAGCGATGGGGGCATTGGCCGGGGGGCCGAGCGCGGGCCGGTGCTGGCAGCGCACACACAGCAATGGCTTTGGTGTGTGCTTCCCCGGGTTTGTTTGCATGTGGTTTGTGCCTCTGTGCCCTCACTACTCGCAGTCTCTTAAGTGCTCTGGGGCCGGGTCAATCGCCAGCCGGAGAGGCAGAGGAGCGCAAGACTTCAAGCCATCGTCCTGCAAACCGCAAACGCGAACACAAACGCGGCCACCGAGGGAAGCGGCAGGAGAAGGAGCCCGAGGCCGCCCCCGCGCCCGCGGGACGGGGCTCTGGGGCCCTGGCGCTGGCTGGCGGGGGGGGCTCTGGGGTCTCTTCCGCGGGGTGGAAAGCAGAGGGTGAGGTTTCCTCGAGGGTAGGGGGGGGGGAAGGAAAAAGGAAAATCCACCGCCCCCCCGGCTCTCTCCGCTCTGTGCGTGTCTGTGCAGCGTGTCCACCTCGGCAGGCCGCCCCTGCAGCCCGGGGGGCGGGGGAGGGGACGGGCAGGCGGAGGAGGCGCGGGGGGGGTCCGGCTCAGACCATTTCTCTCCCTCTCGTACCTGGAAAGGACGATTTCCAAAAGTGTGAGCTCTGTGTCTGATCTTTGGCACAGTAAACCTGACTATTCCAGCCATTAGCCAGAGTCCAAGACTGATAGCCCTCCATTGATATGTATGTTTCGTGTCTCGGTTCCCCAGAGCCAAACGTTGAGACCATGTCTATGTACCCAGGAACGTGCTGGTAGGGGGTTGTATAGCCCTGGTAGAAGGACACTTCCTTCGCCCTGGAGGAGACTTCATTGGCGGGGACACTCGTGCTGGTCAGACTGGAGACGTCCATGTACTTTTCCACGGGAAAGCCGCCAATGGAGGCATGGGGGGGAGACTTCAGGGCGTTTTGCTGGATCCCAACCCCGTGGGACATCCTGCAGCTATAGTATCCATTGCCAAAGTGATACCCATAGCCGAGCGCGGGGGCGGCGGCCGGCGCGGCGGAGCCCGGGCAGTCCTTCGCCGGGGGGTCGGGCCTCGCCGCCGCCCCCGAGCGCTCCCCTCCGCCGGCGTAGGCGAACCCCGAGGCGGCGGCGGCGGCAGCGGCGGCGGCGGCCGCTCGGCCCGTGTGCGCCGCCCCGAAAACGGGCGAGGAGAGAAAATTACGGCACTGCCCGGGGGCTCCGCCGCCGCCGCCGCCGCCGCCGCCGCCGCCGCTGCTGTCGCCGCGCAGTCCGTCCATCTCCCAGCTCGCTGCTTTGCTCATGGCCTTGCACATCGCGGGCGGCGGCGGCGGCGGCTCGGTCCCCGGCCGGGCATGATGCAAAACGGTTATTTGCCTCCAACAGGTTGGATCCTGGCGGTACGTTTATAAAAACGAAGTCCAGGTTGGGAGGGGGGACGGGGGTGGGGGCGGCCGGTTCCAGATTAGTTTGCCGCAGCCCGGGGGGCTGCTCATAGGCTGCCGTCGAAACATGTGACCCTCCCGCTGCCCGCACTGCCCCTTTCGCCTCGCAGCCCCCCGGTCCGCACCGACGGCGCCCCCCCTTCCTTCCCTTCCCTTCTCTTCCCTTCCCTTCCCACCCCCGCCCCGCCGCCGCGCTCCCGCCCCGCCGCGGCCCCGGCGCTGGGGAGGGGTTGGGCGGGAGGGCGGTGGTGATGCCCCTCTGGGCCAGCCTGGCCCCCACCGCTTTCACCACCACCACCCCCCCCGCCTTCCTCCTGCCCGCGGCTTCAAAAGGGCCAGCGGAGGACCCTTGGTCCTTTCGAAGCCGCGGGCAAGGGCCCTTTTTTGAAGCCGCGGGCGGGGGTCTGATCGGATCCCCTGCGAGACCTTTCCCAGCTCATTGTTGTGTCTGCGGCATGGGGAAAAAAACCGACACGGTCTTTGTATCCCATCCTCCCCAACTCCCTCCTTCCCGGCGATGTATGGAGGAGAAGAGCTTTGTTATAGGGGAGAAGGGGTCCCCTGGCTCCACTGAGCTCTCGGTCCATGGGAGACACACACACACACCCCCCTTAGCCCCCCAGATATTGCTACCAGCCAGGAAAAGGCACCGGGTCTGTGCTTAGAGCGAGATGCTAAACCTGGCACTCATTAGATGTGGCTTTTTTTTCCCCTTGCAGTGTCAGTTCATGTCGTGGTAAGGCAGCCTAGTTAAAACGCAGCGTTTGCTTATGCTAACGGCTGTTCTCGGGGTGACTTCCCAAGACTGTGGCAAATCTTTCTGTCGTTTCTCTCGACTCTCCCGCTGAGCCGGGATGGAAATTGCAAGAGCGCGAAGGGCTGGAAGTGGAGAAAGCTCCTAAGTCGGGTCCCGGCCCCAGCCCCAGCCCCTCTGGGCCGGCTCCTGTCGCTCCGCGGTTGCGTACTGCAGACATTTAACCCTCTCTCGGGCACGGAGGGCAACAACTTGCTGGGAAAAGCGGTAGCTCCGCGGGGAAGGGCAGGGAAACTCCGCGCCCGCTGAAAAGCATATAGCTGGGGCCGTGTTTACTGTCCCGACGGAGACTCAGGCGCAGGAGAGGAGAGAGGCAGCCGCCGTGGAGGTGAAACTCAGTGCTGACACCATGTCGGGACTAGGGGTGCCCTTGCCGAGCAGCCCGGGCGGGCAGTGGCGGGTCCCCCGGGCCGCTGGGCTCCCGCGGGCGCGGAGGGGCCGCAGCAGCCCCCCGTCCCGCAGCCCTACTTTGGAGCCGGTCTAGAATCCTTGGCAGCTTCTGGAAGCGGTGTGAGGAATGACAAACGGGTGCCAGTAATCACAGCAACAACCGGATGGCAAACTCCAGTTCATGTTCATTAGCTCTAACCACTTAATTGCTATTAATCTTTCATAATCAGCTAAGAAGTGAGCCAGAGGTGATTACGTGTTTCGCTCGGTTATAAGCCGAATCAGTATTTACTCTCAGGGCATGAAACCCTACATAATTAGGAGGACGGTTTGTGGAGGCACAAATTTCTCATCCTTTTACGTCCCTGCATGCAGCTTTCTCGTGAAAACACTGCTAACACGCTGAAGTCCCGAGAAACGAGAAACTTTGTATCTACGGACGTCTTTCCATTTGTATTCCCACCTCCCGTTGTGCTTCCTCTTGCAGTAAATGCGGTGAAATTTTCTTTCCCGACACGACATTTTAAATAAGGCCGACGAAAGAAAAGAGCACCTAAAGCACAGGGTTTCGGAGCTTTTTGAGCTGCGTTACATCAAAGCGAACCGCGGTGCAGCCGCAGCGACGCCCGCAGAGGACCTCAGCCCTGCGCAGACCTCTGCTCCAGCGGGACCCCCTCGGTGTCCCTGAAAACTGTGCCTTTGGGAGGGTTTATGACCAACAACCTCAATTCCATAATAAGCCGCTTTCTGGAGGGTGTAGAAAACAGCACTGCCCTGCACGGCGGGATATTATGCACGCGAATAAAAATAATGAGCTCATGAGCCAAGGTCGGATGTCTGAGAGCATCCACCCGGATTACAAGTGGCAGGACGCGTCCCGCACCCCCGGCCCCGGGGCCGTGCTGCAGCCCCGGCCGCGGCCCGCAGCAGCCCGCCGCCGCCCCTGCCCGGGGAGGACAGTGCTCATGGAGACTTCTCCCCGCAGCAGGCAGGCCGACGTGCCGTGCTTGCCGGGCTTCTGCCTGCGGCACAGTCCTCGCCTTCCTGCGGCAGCGGCTCCGCGGGTGCCCAGCGCCCCGCGGAGCCGCATTGCATTTTCCATTGACGCATTGCACGGGAATCCGCATAACACACGAGCTAGGCAGCATCACTGCAGAGAGTGGCCAGTCTTTTTTTTCTTCACCCTGAAATTATCTCATTTCCTCAAATACATTTGCCATGATTTAACACAGTTAGGACTCCACTCAAGCTTTTAGCACAGGCTTTTAGTATTTGCTGTCTGTCCTTCGCCTGGTCTCTCCCAGGAAAAACAACCGAGTTTTTCATCCGGAATGAAAAATTTTCGGCCAGAATTTCCCGTTGATAACTGTATCTTTAGGAAGTTGCTTCTCTTGTTAGTGTTTGCTGCCGGGGGGGGGAGGGGGGGAGATGTTCAGGACAAATTGAGAACGCAAACGAAGAGAAAAACAATCGTTTTCTATTCCTCCCAAACCTTCCCCCATGCTCACTGCGTTCCGCTGTTACCTTTCAACTTGCGTGGACTTTTAATAGCTAAACAGAACAGAAGAGCTTTCATTTTGCCCTATCCCTTTAGAAAAAAAAGCCGGTTACGATAATGAAAAGATTTAACAGCAACGCGGGGAAAACTGTTAAACTATTTTTTTCCCTCCAGATCTGTGCCACAGCTTCTCATCTCTTTATTTGCCTCAGTCTTAAGAAATCCGTTTCTGGTCGGAGAAAGTCTTCTCGGGACTCCCTGCGCGGCCCCGGTGCAGCGCTGACGGGCGGCTGAGCACTGCGGTCGTTGAACTTGAGCTCTGGGGTCACGGCTGGTGCTGGCCGCTCCCTGAGTCCCACCTCTGCTCTGAAGCAGCGCGGGGACCTCGGGGACCCAGACCTGGGACGAGCTCGCCGACCTGCCGCAGCTGCCACCTAAAATGAAAGATCGGCCGAGCAGCTTTGCGACCGGGGTAACGCTTTCTCGTTTAAATTAAAACCTGTTTGTGTGCAAAGGCAGCCCCAGAAGACATAATGTAATCATTAACCTCGCAAAGCGAGCGCCCGCGGGATCTCAGCCTGGGTAGCGTGGGGAGGGACGGTGCTGCAGGGCCCGCGGGTCTCGGGGACACGCTGGGTTCGTGTCCTTCACCGCTCTCGGGTGACACTTCACGGAGAATCAGAACTGAACACGCAGGTAGACGCCCCGAGACCGGCCCTTCACATGTATGACGGCGTGAGGCGGAGGCGAGAGTCGGGGCTGAGAGGGAGCTCGGTGCGTGCCGGGACACGCGGGGCAGCCGCTGCGCGGGCGCGGAGCTGCGCTGCCAGGCGGCCTCCGGCGGGCAGGGCCGGCAGGGCGGGCAGGGCAGGGCGGGCAGGGCAGACAGGCAGGGCGGGCAGGCAGGGCGGCTAAGGCAGGCAGGCAGGGCGGGCAGGGCGGGCAGGGCGGACAGGGCAGGCAGGCAGAGCGGGCATGGCGGGCAGGGCGGGCAGAGCCAGCAGGGCAGACAGGGCAGGGCAGACAGGCAGGGCAGGCAGGCAGGCAGGGCAGACAGGGCAGGGCAGGCAGGGCAGGGCAGGCAGGCAGGGCAGGGCAGGCAGGCAGGGCAGGGCAGGGCAGGCAGGGAGGCAGGGCAGGCAGGCAGGGCAGGCAGGGCAGGGCAGGCAGGGCAGGGCAGGCAGGGCGGGCAGGCCGGGCAGCGCCCGCGGCCCCGCCGCGGAGTACCACCGTCGCACCGCCAGGTGGCGCGGCCGTGCCCGCCGCCGGCGCTGCGCGGTCGCTGCGCGGTCGCTGCGCGTCTCCCGCGCCCCGCGGCATCCCTCGGGGCGGCCCCGATCCCCCGGCCCCCGCCGGGAACGACCCCCTGCGCCCCCGGGACTGGCGGGCCGCCGCCTGCTCGGAGCCCGCGGGGCGCGTGCCGGCGACCTTGCGCTGCCGCGGGTATCCCGCCGGCGCTGCGCGCGCCCCGGGCCCCTGGTGGCAGCCTGCCCCGCCGAGGGCGGGAAGCAGATATTCCTGTCCGTCTTCCCAAGCACGCTGGGAGTGGTGACAAGCTGGCCGAGATGTTGTTTGGCTGATCTAGTCCCAACTTCATTTCAATTAAGTTGTGTGACCTCTTTTTCCCGGCTCAGAATCAATAAACCAGCACCGAAATAGTCTTTGATGCCGCGAGTAATAACTTTCAAGGTAAAAATGAAAAGTCGTCTGGCCACAGGCCTAAGCAGCTATTTAAACTTACAAGAACAACTGAGTAAACAGCGTCTAACAAAACCTTGCATATTTCGGCGGTCTGTGTAACTTCCTCCCCCTTTGCCCACTAATGTCACCATAATTCCGGAGGTTCTTTAGGCTGAGCTGTTGGTTTTGAAGAACTATAAACATATGCCGAAAGGTTTTTGGGCTGTGCTGTTGTTTTGGGGGAAAAAATAATAAATCCCTAAAACCAAAACCGATAAACATCGGTGCAGTAAATGCATCTGGTTTGCTGGTAATATAAATATCAGATGACTAGTTTATTAGTGGGTTGACAGTCCAGGCTGAACTGATTAATTGCATGGCAGGGAACGGTTTGGTTACTTCACATCTACTTGGTGGAAGATTACTAATGTCTTTTATGACATGTTATTTCCCTTGCTTATGAATGT
Organism: Morus bassanus; assembly: GCA_031468815.1. Lineage (NCBI taxonomy): Eukaryota > Metazoa > Chordata > Aves > Suliformes > Sulidae > Morus > Morus bassanus. Next base: position 25,483,361 of record CM062574.1, on the reverse strand, counting down.
AGCTATATTTTAAGACACATTGTACATATCCTAAGGTATCAGTATTATTTAAAAGGTGCAAAATATAAAATAACACTAATAAAGATCATTCGCAGCCACACTTGGAGTAGCTTATTTTTCTCACATTGAGGCTTTTCATATACTCTTTTCCATCCGCTCCGAATAACGTAAAAAGCCTTCCCTCCTTTTTAGTGGTGCAGTAACATTTCTGGAGCCTGAAGTTGTGCCGGTTTTGGTTGTATGCACACACGAGTGCCTCGGAGATGTGGTATCTCGGCTGCGGTTTTCCAAAGAGCGGGGGGAAAGATGCTCGCCCTGTTACAGCCTTTAGGAAAACAGACGAGGGCGCCAAACGACAGCAATAAACCCGGCCGCAGGCTTCCGCTCCGCCTCCCGCCCCGCCGGGCCCGCCGGCCGCCGCGTAGCCGGGCGCGGCGGGGGAAGCGGGGCTGCGGGTCCCGGGCCGGGCTGCGAGCCCCCCGCACCCGCCGGGCGGGGCGGCACGGGGCCATGCGGTGCGGGGCGGTGCGGGGCGGTGCGGGGCTGCTCAGCGCCCGCTGCCGCCCTCGGGGCGCCCGCTCGGCCACGCTCAGTAAGGCCCGCGGTGGGCTGTAAGGCGGGGACACCCCCGTCCCGCCGGGAGGGCAGCGCAAAGCCCCCGTGCGGGTCGCGGCCGGGGGCTCGGGGCGATCGTGTGCGGACCCTTCCCGCCGCTTGCGCCCCGCTCCGCTCCCCTCCGCACCGGCCCGCTCCGCCGCCGCCCCCGCGGGCAGGGAAAAGTTGATATTTACTTTTGTCTGGTTTTGGGGCTGTAAAACGCAGGACACCACACTGCAGTCTAAATTCACATTTCAAAGGGCTGACATAAAACGCTCATTAATGGAAGGCTGGATTTTGCAAACAACGCCTAGAATGTTTCCTAAATATTTGGTGGAACGTTTAGGGAGATTTTAACACGTTATTAAAAAAAAAAAAAAAAAAAATCTGACAAGTATCCCATTTTCGAGCTATGAATCATGCGCAAGAGCACAAGAGCTTAGGAGATGTGTGTGACTACCGTTAGCAGGAACAGCTCTCCTCGCAAAAAATCAAACCCGCGTTTAATCACAGGAAACATTGGGGTGTTTCTCCGGGCGATGAAAGTCATATTCCCAGGGTCTAAATACGAGATGATGTGGGTGAAAAAAAATCACGGCGAGAATAAAGGTTGGGCAGCTATCGAAGAGCACTCCAGAGATGCTAACGACAAAGGATTTATCTTCGTTTAAATGGTGGCCATCAGCGTCATTATTACTAGGAAAGTTATCACTGAAGGGAGACTTTCCGACTGTCACGCCTGCCGAGCGCGGCAGCCCGTGCCCCCTGCAGCGCGGCGAGGCTGCGCCCCGCAGCACCCGGCCAAGAGCGGAGGGATGAGCTCACTGAGCCACAGGTAACTTTGGAGAGAGGGTGCTAGAGGTGATGCCTCTGCTAGCTCGAAGCCTGTAGGGGATAAACCCCCAGCACTTCTTTCTATTCTTTTTTTTTTTTTTTTTTTTTTAATTTCTAAATGCGTCGACTTTATTGGCGGTGGGGAGGGAAGAAGCAGAGGGCTGGAGAGAAACCTGCCGGGAGGATGAAATGGCACGGCCGATGAGTGTTTTAAATCACGAATGCATTTAAAGTCCTTCGGTTATTTCCCCCACCCCCGTCACACCGTACTACAGTCGGTATTGTCCCAGAGGGGAGAAAAATCGCAGGCTAGCTTCGTCGATAAGCAGGATCACAGAAAGTAAAAACGAGATCGTATTTGAGGACGCAACGAAGAAAAATATATTAGAATTATAATATATTAGATTATAATAAATATTTTAATTTCCAGGCAAGTGCTGTAGGTGCACCCGAATCGGTGCGTGCCGGCAGCAGCGGTCGTATAAAGTCCGGGCGTAGGGTTCGCGTGTGTGAGGAGGGTGCGTGGGGGTGTCAGTGTAAATTCCTAAATAAAAGTACTAATGCGGTCTGGAAAGGGAAGGAAAAAGTAAGGAGATATCAGCGTCAGGAGGTTCTCGGTCCTCTGGTCCTCTTCCAGCATTTCCTCGCGTTGTGATCTAAAATCCGCCTTAGAAATAATAATAAAGAAAAGCATTATCTAATATTTAGCATGTAGCTCTGTCCGAGGACAAATGAGAAAGAAGCTGCATCATTAGGACCTAAAAGGCAACAAAACAAAAATCAGAGCATAATGATGCACCTAAATGAAGGGGGAAATGTTGCACAGCTCATTTTATTAATCAGACTGTCAATTCCACCCCAGAGGCCAAACCCCAGAGCAATTCAAGCAAGATCTGATCAAGCTAAGGACAAGAGCTTTACTCTTCACTTCTTGTCTTTCTTTCTTTCCACCTGGATATATTTGTCTGCTCTGAAGCCGCCTTCATTATCCACTGACAGGAGCTTGTATTTATTTGCTTATAAACCTGTTACAATAAATGATTATTCGAACAGCGTCATTCGTACCTTAATGACGAGCACCACTTTTTGATGAATGACATTTCGGGCTAGAAAGGATGTATGGGTCATTTTGACCAGTCATTCCCTCGCTTTGGCATCCCACAATTTTTACGCCTCCCTCAAAAAGAGATAATAATATTTAGAGACACTTGCCGGGCTGAATGTGAATTAGCCCCTGCTGCAGCTCATCATTAGTACGGGACCAGCCCTGCAACTTTGACATTTTTTATAAAGCTGAGATGATGGAAAGAATAAGAAAAGAGATGATCCTGATGGAGAGAGGGCTGCACAGCCCTACAGCTGGCAAAAGGCTCTCGAATTTGTCAGACTCAGCTGGAAATGCGGTGCTGGAGGCCCTTGAAAATTCTCCGCACAGTGGTCGCCTCAGCCCGAGACTGACTGCCGCCTCCCTGCACAGCGCTATCGGGGACATCTCCGCCAAAGGCAAATTTGAAATAGACACTTTATTCAACCTTCAGCACCCGAGCAGTGAAAGCACCGTCTCCTCCGAAATCCCACCGTCGGAAAGCAGGAAGAAAATCAGCCTTTATTCCGAAGTTGCTCAAGAGGCAGATATGAACAGTGATGTGGAGGTGGGCTGCTCCGCGCTCCGCTCCCCAGCCAGCCTGACTTCCTCCCAGCTGAAGGAAAACAGTAACAAAGGTAACTCTTCCTTTATCGTCTGCATCTAAGCCCCGCACTTTGCCGACCGGCTTTAAAAACCAAAGCAAACCCACCGCCACCGCCAAAGTCGCTCGCCTCTGCACCGGCGCTCTCTCTTCTGAGAAGACAGAGCTCCAGGCTGTAAAATATTATTGCGATTACGGCGCTATCCCGATAGCCGAGACACACTGCCCGGGTAGCTCCTGTGCGGGTGCGTGCGTGTGTGTGCGTGTGTGTGTGCGTGCCCAAATCCAATGGTATGTAGATATACATCCAGAATATATGTGGGCACAAATATCCACCCACCTATATTTAGGGAAAGCTTTCTCCGTATTTTTCCCCGCGCTCTTGGGGCTCTCGGCGCCTCTCGACCTGCGTATATGTGTATGTAAATACATAGATTAAATTAGAGACAGAGAGGAGTGCGAGGAAACTGCCCATATTAGTCTCTGTGTGTCCTTCTCTGTGCAAACGCAACCTGCCGTCCTGTGTCCGCCTCGGGGTAATGGGGCATTGTTCACTTTCCCCCTGTTTGTAACAGAGGGTTTGAGACAGCCTCATCTCCTTCCCGCTTTGCGGGGCACGGTGGTGGACGATGGTTGTTATTATTGCTGTAATTGGGGAGGGGGAGCCAGGTGAGCGCTGGATTTCCTGGGGGCCACAGTGCATGCCTTTTTTGTCAAATGTGCCAGAGAAAGGAAGGGATCCTCGACGTAACGCTGGGGGGGGGGGGGGGAATTGGCTTTTATGGCTGCTCTTGTTTCCTACGTCTCAAACGAAAATAAGAACGGCAGTCGCCGGGGAAAAGGCTATCGCCGAGCCCGGGGCTCCTCGCAGGCTGGCGGGGCCGCGCCGAGCCCCGGCCCGTGCCCTCGCCCGCTCTTCCCGGGGCTCGGCTGCCCCGCAGTCACCAACCCCCCCATTTACCGAGAGGAACGCGGTTATGGAGTGAATCAAAAAAAAAAAAAAAAAAAAAAATCCCCAAAAACCCCCAAAACCCAACCCAACCCAACCCAAAAAACCCAACCGCAACCCCCGCCAAACCCCCAACGTTATCGCTTCTGCTAGCAGCAGCGATCTGCGACGATGACAGCTGGCGCTGAGGACGGGGGCGCGGGGCCCGGCCCGGGCGGGAGGGCTGCGGGGCCGCCCCGCCGCCCGCTCTCACCCCCGCGCTCTCGCCCCGCAGGCTACGCCGAGAGCAGCCCGGCGGCCAGCACCCCCGCCGCCCCCGCCGCCGCCGCCCCCGCCGCCATCGGCAGCCTGCACAGCGGCGGGGCGCTGGGGGGCTCGGCGGCGGGGGCCGACCAGGTGCGCCGGTACCGCACCGCCTTCACCCGCGAGCAGATCGCCCGCCTGGAGAAGGAGTTTTACCGGGAGAACTACGTGTCGCGGCCGCGGCGCTGCGAGCTGGCGGCCGCCCTCAACCTCCCCGAGACCACCATCAAGGTAGGCCGCCTCCCGCGCCCCGCCGAGCCCCTGCGGCCCCGGCCCCGGCCCCGCGGTGCCCCGCTGCTTCGCTCGGAGGACTCGCCGGGCCCTTAGCTGCCATCACCCCTTGCGCCCTTTTGCTTCTCCGCACAGAAAACTTTGCATCTGCTTTTTGAAAAATTATCATCATTATTTATTTTCCTCGTCAGTTTTTATCGCGTTAGTGTATTTCCTAAAGGGGAGAGAAAATACGCGCGGCTATTAAACACGGGGGAGGGATGAGCGCGTCAATACCATAAAGTCATAGACCTGCGTGGGGGGGGGGGGGGGGAGGGGACGACTCGAAGAGCAAACATTTATTCAGACCGAGAGGGTCCCCCCCGGGCCGAGGGGGGCCGTTCCCACCGCTCCCCCCGGGCGAGGTCACAGGCGATTGCTCCGGGCAGGAGAGGGGTCGCCTACAGGCCGGGGCGGTGGGTGCCGGTGGGTTCCGGCCGGAGGCGGCTGCGGGAGCCGGTGCGGCGGGGGGCGCGGAGCGGAGCGGAGCTGACGCGGCGGCTGTGCTTGTCTCCCCGCGCAGGTGTGGTTCCAGAACCGGCGGATGAAGGACAAGCGACAGCGCCTGGCCATGTCCTGGCCCCACCCGGCCGACCCCAGCTTCTACACCTACATGATGACCCACGCGGCGGCCACGGGCAGCCTGCCCTACCCCTTCCACTCCCACGTCCCCCTCCACTACTACCCGCACGTCGGGGTCACCGCCGCCGCCGCCGCCGCCGCCGCCTCGGGGGCCGCCGCCGCGCCCTTCGCCACCTCCATCCGCCCGCTGGACACCTTCCGCGCCCTCTCGCACCCCTACTCCCGCCCGGAGCTGCTCTGCAGCTTCCGACACCCCGGCCTCTACCAGGCGCCGGCCGCCGCCGCCGCCGGCCTCAACAGCAGCGCGGCCGCCTCGGCGGCGGCGGCGGCGGCGGCGGCGGCGGCGGCGGCGGCGGGCTCGGGGCCGCCGGGGGGCTCGGCGCCCTGCTCCTGCCTCAGCTGCCACAGCAGCCAGACGGCGGCGGCGGCGGCGGCGGCGGCGGCCTCGGCGCTGGGTTCGCGGGGCGCCGCCGCCGCCGAGTTCCCCTGCACGGCGGCGGGGCAGCGCTCCGAGAGCGGCTTCCTGCCCTACTCGGCCGCCGTGCTCAGCAAGGCCGCCGTCGCCTCGCCGGACCAGCGGGAGGAGGCGCCGCTCACCAGATAACTACCCCGGCCCGGGCCCGGGGGCGGGGGGCGTTTTGTAGGGGGGGGTGTCAGGGGAAGGGGGGGGGACCGGGTCGGGGGGCGCCCCCCGGGCTCGGCCTAAAAGTTCCGTCTATTTTTTTATTGCTGACGGCCCCGCCGCGGCGGGGCGCGGGGCCCGGCGGGGAGGGCGCTCCGCGGATCCTGCGCCCCCGCGGAGGCGGCCCCGCGGTGCGCGCTGCGGGGGCTGCCGGGGGCTGCGGGGGGCTGCCGGGCTCCGCGGGGCTGCGGGCGGCCGGGCCGGCGGGCGCGGGGAGGGGGAGCCGGCGGAAGGGAATGTGTTTCTGGCCTTTTTTTTCTTTTTTTGTTTTTTTTTTTTTTTTTTAATTTTTTTTTTTTTTAATTATTACGGTTATTGTTTCGGTTTGAGTTCGACTAAAAGGGAAACGTCTCGCCTATGTCTGTCCGGCAAGCGGTAGCTAACGGGGCTGCCGCGGCCGGGCCGGTAACGGGAAGGGAAGTGTGAGATTGACAGGATGGGGAGAGGCATTTTTTAAGCTCACGCTTTCTAACTACCATAATCCACGCTATCTGGGAAATACTTGAATCTCTCTAGGTGTAGGCTGTCGTCCTGAAGCATTTACCTTCCAGACACTTTTCTAAATTTGATTTTTTTTCCTTAGCGTCTTTCTCTCCTCTCGGTAAAACGGCTCTTGGATTTATTTCTCACGCATCTCTATCGCGCCTTTGCCTCTGAAAAGCCACCACTGGGTAACTGAGACCTGCAATACCAAACCACTGCTACTGGAGGGACTTCCTTGAACTTGAAGAAAGGCACATCAAAAACCACCAGTGTTACTGCCATGTCAATTTTGATGCTAATAATGTGCAGATTATGACGAAAATTGCCAATCATGTTCTCTGATGGACCTCCTTTGAATGTGGAATTGGAAAAAAGTTCCCCGCACAGAGACCTGCTGTCAAGTACTAACAACCCGCTAAGGGAAGTCATTAGAAGAGACAGATAAGAGACTTGGTACATAAAACATTGTTCTTGGTGCATAGAATGTATGTTATTTAATGTTATCTCTGTTACCTGAAGTGATTTCGCACAAGAAGGCCACTTTCTTATCATCTCAATTGCCAATTTTCATTTTGGTAACTTGGACGCCCCGGGTAGACTTTTCTCTGTTAAGTTGATATTCCACCAATGTGAAGAGCCTCATTAAATCAAACCCAGATATTTCCATAATGCTCCCTACAGAGCCACTTCACTCTTCACATAATGAGATGTTTCTGAAGAGTTGAAGCCCTCATCTAACTTGCTATTGCTTGTTTAGGCCCTGTGTGAATGTGAATACACACACACACACACACACACACAC